>CM036540.1:17172901-17637901 GCA_020745685.1 Tautogolabrus adspersus
ACGGTAAAGGTAATGAGGACGTGACCGCCATCATTCCTGCTATAATCAATTACGGTAACCCTGCCTGTCCATGAGCAGCCGTAACACCGGCTAGCATCTCGTTCTCTGTACAGCCAATCATCACCCGTCCGCGGTGAACCAACAGAATGGGAAACCTCGCGAGAACAGCTGAGTGTCCATAAACAAACATGAAACAAAGGTAAGAACTCTTTGTCAGCTACTGTTGTTTACAGACCTGAAATGAACATGTTTGTTTTGCTCGTCTGTTGTTGTGACACTAGTAACCTGAAGTAGAGGACACACTTTGATCATAATGTTGAATAGCCTGCTGGAGTGATCAGGTTTTTAATTGCTGAATCAAGTTAGCACATTAGTTCCATCAGGGTTTGAATATAGTCTACTTTTTTTGATTATCAGTGGTAAAGCTTTTACACAGTCTAATTTATTTACTTTATTTATTTTTATTTTGATGTAATTCTCCCAGAATTTCAGGTTTTCTGCATTAATTCATACTTCCCGTACTGTGCAAAAGTATGACTTATTCTTAAACTTTGTTGGATTTCTATGCTTGTTGTTTTAACATAAACATCCCAAACGTTTCAGTCTAATTTCCTCGTAAGACTAGGCCTATGCCTAAGATCTTTCTTTATCAAATCTAATAGCCTAGTTATTTATTACAACACACTGGGCATAATTTGAATCTCTAATAAGGTTTTAGAACTGACCTCATGTAGGAACTTTTCTTGGAAAACCCTGGTCTTTGATAAACCCTGGAGTGGAGTTTTCTATAAAGGAGACATAAAGAAATCTTCTGTTCAACACATTTGCAAACCCCTATAGATCCCTGATTTTTGAACAGCTTGACATGCGCACACCACTGCATGGCTGAAAGACATCTCTTAGCCACAATAATAGTTTGAAGTCACTAGCAATGGTTATATTGTGTTCACAATCCTCTGGTAGCGCTGTGGTTTTTGATGATTTGTCACAACTAATATCACAGTATTTGTGTTAGCTTAACTTGTATCCCTGTAAAACAGATCTCTCTGTTCCCTGTGCCTAATATCAGATTCCAGTAAAAAGATGAGAGGAGAACCTTGCACTCAAACGGCTGGATTTTAATCTCTTATCCGCCTCCACCACCTCTCAGTACAGGTTTAGAGGAGTGGATGCAGCCAGCTGATGTTTCACTAGTATTTTAAACCATAACTATCTATGTTATGTAATGAGAACAGGAATTGAATGACATGTTATTTAATGAGAATAGACCAGATGATAAAACATGTTTAAATAGCCTTCGCTAACACTTAACAGGCCTCTGCTTTCTGATCAAATAGAAGTGCTTTTCTTTAAACTCACAAATGATGGTTCAATGACAGAAACCATTTTTAATAGTGAATCCAGCTTAATCCTTCAAAAAAAGGTATCACTTTCCCTTCATGTTTTTGTGTTCTTTACACATGCCAAACAACATCACAAAGGAGACGAAGATTATTACTATTACAGAGACAAGGATTCTCCCACACTAAGATCAACAAATCTGTATTATTAAATATTCAGGTACATTACTGACCTCCTTCCTATAAGGTAGAAATAACACAAGGTTGACAAACTGCATTAAGCATGTGGACCACCTTGTGTTTATATCAAGTCTTCATGCTGATGATTTAATAAGACTTGGATGAGCTTTGGCAACATTTTTCACAGTCAATAAGCAAAACACTGAATAATTAATTCAATCATGTGTGAAAGAAAATATTTTAGATTTGTGGGTCAAAAAGGAGCAGCAGAGAGCAACTAGGTCCTGCTTGGGATCCTAATAATTAAAACGGTTTATCCACCAGAGCACCCATTTTGTCGCTGACTGTAGTGTTTCCTTTGTTTGTAGAGAGGGCCATGTTGGTTTCCTGTATCTAAGACCTTCACCTTCTGACATTCACTGCTTCATGGTAGGGATAGTGATTATCTTTAATGCCATGGCTCCATTAATGGTGTCCATAAATTTAACACAACAAGACCTTTGGCTGTATTTATGATCTGAAGTTTGAGTATGTACATATTTTTTTATGATCGTTTACTATGTGATGCTATAATCAGTCTCATTAAACACCATAATAAAATGCAGTATACATTATGTTTACAGGTGTAAAAAAGGAAGGTTGACTGGCCTCATTCTGCTGGTCTACACACTCTTAATTACAGACAAATAGTTTTATTATTTAAAATTGTATTTTACTCCAATGTTGAGGCACATTTTATGACTTAACAAACTTGAATGTGGCACTTGACTTTGTAGACGTTCTATGCCAGCTACTACATCTTTAAGCACAGTAAGGAACCGCTAAATATCATTGAGAAAGCAGGAAGCTGTTCAGCTAAAGTCAAAACAGAACTCAGTGACACTGTGCCAAACATCCTCTCTTGTATCCTGTAAAGTCCGAATGCATGCAATTGTGTCCATACTTAATTAAAGGAATTTATTAAATGTGTTATTTTGAGGACATTTTGTAACCGTCAAAGTGCTGGTGTATAAATATAGACCCATTAAAGTGAGATATGATCTAATGTATAGTAACAAGCCATCACACTGGGTGACCTCTTTTATTCTTGCAGGAGTCAAGGACACCATCTGGCTGCATTCAGCATGACACATGAGATGTCAGATGTCAGACCGAGGAGGTAAACCATGTTATCATGTGCCTCCCGAGTGAACATATATACCTACACGCTAAGACGGCTATTCTTTCACTGTGCAGAACAGGTAGATATTTTCCCCTTGCAATAGAACTGTACGCCAACTGTAAGTAAAATGCCTGAAATGTCTCTTGTAGTCTTTAAATTATTTGACTTAGAAAAGAGGAGAGGCAACAAAATGAAGGCTTTGCTTGGATTGTGTATAACTGTTTGATTTATCATCATATTTATATGATCATACTGTGGAGTATTCTTGATAATCGCTGGATACAAACATGAATGGAGACACCTTCCCCCTCGCAAGATCCTGGCAAATATCAACTACATGCTAAAGGAACAAGTTTGCATGTCATTTCTTATGCTGTGTTGGGCAGCACAGCATGTACACTTAAACAAAGCACAAAGAAATAGTGATTAACTATTGAATGTCTTACTCTTTGCTTATAATTCCTTGACCTGATACATCCATTGCCGGGGCATCGAGAGGAAATGCAGCGTTTCAGTCAACATGGAGGGCAGGAGGGACCAGTTGAAAGTTTATGAGAAAATGACGGTAATTGTTAAACGTGTGGCGGAACCAGCAGATGAGGAACCCTCTTGAATCTATACATTACACTGTTATAGGCATGCCTGAACATAACAAAGGACATCACTTAACAAGAATGCATCGTGAGAAATAATAGGACTTCTTTTCTAAGGAACTGATTTGAGTGATGTAGCTGGTGAATTTTCTATATGTAAGTAAACTTTCTTCTTACCTGAGCAATTGATTCTACGTGTTACTCCTCAGTATTCACCGGGTATGATTATCTTCTGAAACAGATGAGCAATAACGACGAGTAGGTAATCCAAAAACTAACACATCCCAACTGTGCAGGACAGTTTCAACTTTTTCTTCTCCTGTGTCCTCCTCTTGCAGCACAAAAAAATGTTAGCCTCTCTAGAAAGGAAGGGGGGCACTTTCCTCTTTGAAAGGAAACTCCTGATAAGTTCCTTCCTCTGCACTACAACAACAATTGCATTCAAGCAACCAGGACCGCAGGGATAACATCCTGTCATGAGGCCAAAACACTGTTTTTAAAAAGGAAGAAAAGCCTAACCTTACAAACCACGTGCCTGTAACAATTTAGTTAACACGTTTTAACACATTTGTGGTTATGATCATTACTGAAGCTAGCCTTTTCTGTGTGTTGCAAACAGTTTGATTGTTCTTTATAAAGACTGATGAATATCAATCAAAGCTTTAGCACTGCAGGTAATTACCGGTATACAGCTTTGTATTGGTCTCTGTCCGAAATAATTTTTTTCGGGAAAAGATTATAAAAAGAAGCAAGTATGTGAAAATTGTTTATCTTTTGAAAGTTGTGGTATTATTTGATTCAACCACTAGGTGGCATATTTGATATGTTCATTTAGAAGCCCTTTTTTCAATAAACTGTTTTGTCACACAAATATAGTTGCAAAGGTCAGGCATGTTTAAGGGCTTTTAAAGATTTTTTAATTTGCAAATATGATCCTTTAAAAAAAAATCAGCAATACCATATTCAGATCAAACGTCAAAGAGCTGAGTTGCATGTTGCATTTTCAACAGCCAATAAAAAGAAAAAGAACCATGTGATTGTTAGATCACATTACATAACTACTATTCATCTTTTGCTTTAAATAACCTCTTGCAATTGTGTGTATATTGTAAATCGCAATGATGGACAATTATATCAAGGTAAAATCTGGTCAGAAGGATAACAGAGGGCATGGTGTGCTTTAAAAAAAGCTTCACTTTAACAACCATGACATGATTCACACCCGGTCTACCATGTACACTAATTGTGGGTTACCTTTCATGAAGATATAGAACATCCAAATGAGCAATTTTCTGGGAAAAAATGGTTTTACAAGACATCTATTGTAACTGTTTATAATGCTGGTTCAAAAGTTAACGTTTGTTCAATGACTAAAGACATGGATTAAACGTCTGTTTTTAGACAAAACGAACCAGAAAATCTGCTTCTGTCAAAAGATTAAATACACATTTACTCAAGGAGATTTTCAAGATGCATCTCTTATTTATAGCAGCTAAAATAGTTGTATAAGTGGCCAGTGCATGACAGTCACCAATGGAAATCAAATGCACTCAGGAGTGTACCTGGTTTCAAGCGCTCAACTACCTGCATGCAATTGCAGTGCTATCCACCACCAGCCACCACATTACTATTTAATACCAGCTCCTGTCAGGTATCAAATGACTACGTCAGCACCCAGCAGTCTAGTCAGAGCTTTACAGCTTGTGGCCAATACCTTAAGCTTTTTTTTCTTCCTTTTTCTTTCTGTGTCTTCAGTGGAGGGTTTTTAAAACACTCTCTTTTAAAAAGTGAAAATCAAACCAGTTGACGTTACATCTTTGCGTATACAGGATTTCCCCCTCCATTGCAAAATCCCTTTGAACAAATGCCGCCACAATTATCACTTTTTTGACCTTTTCTATGCCAAAATGAACTAAATTATCAAAATTATAAAAGAGTTTCCACATTATACACTATTTTATAGCAAGCAACTGTCAGAAGTTCACCTAAAAACCTAAATCACCTTTATAATAAGGAATATGAGCAGAGTTAATTTGACTGCAAGCCTTGACCCTTGTTACCACATTTTTATAGATTAAGTATATTTAGTGTTAATGTAGTGTTGGGGGAGACAGCATACTGTAGATCAGGGGTTCTCAAACTTTTTTAGACCATGGACCCCTTTCAGGTGAGACATTTTTCCAAGGATCCCCTCATTTTTGTAACGTTGATAAGCATATATTAATACAATGTATTAATGTACTATGTAGTACTTTGCAAAGATAGAATTAGGCTATTTTTATACTTTCAAAGTAATTAATTTTATAAACTTTGAGAAAATGTTGGCTCCGAGGTGTTTTTTATTTTTAGTTATTATTTTTTATTTTTTTATCGTTTCGCACTATGAAGTGACAGACATGTCACGATAATATCAGAGTTGATCTATCGGCACAAAACTAAAGTGGGTATTGGACAAAATAGCTGATTTTATTGGTGCAACAGGTCCCAGTTTGTAGATATGCTTTTTCAATGGTACAGCACACTTTTACAATTTTTTGTAAATTATTCCGCGGACCCCCAAGCTATGGTTCGCGAACCCCTGGGGGTCCTGGGACCCCACTTTGAGAATCACTGCTGCAGATTACCCCCACTAGCCATAATGTATAGCATTGATGAGCTAAAGCAGCTGCTTTTTGCTCAAAGACATCAGATAAAAAAAGTTCAATGGGTGATCTTGTGAACTGTTGCAGGGGACATTGGATGTGTGTCACGGGGGAAAGTTGTTTTTTTTGTCTGTGCTGGCCTTGTGGAAAGTATAAAGGAGGTTTAGGAACTGGTTCAGCCTGATTGGTAGAACAGGGTCACCAAATACCAAAGCAAAGTCCCCAGTGCACTGGTCACTTGCTCGACTTGTCTTTGGCAATTGGTTGCATTTTATCTTCAGCTTTACGGTCTCTCTTCAGCTTTCCTATCTAATACAAGCAAGGACTAAATTAGAAATGAAAGAATAATACTTTGAGTTGATCAAATTATTATCAAAAATGAATTTTAAAGGGGACATATGATGAAAAATCCACTTTTACAGTGTTTTTGAACATATATTTGGGTAACTGGAGTGTCTACCAACCCACAAAATGGGAAATAAACCCATCCAGGCCTTTGTTTGTGGTCTGCATAAGTCTTACCACACAGAGAACAATGCTCAGTTTCAAATTTGCTCTCCTTGTTTATACAGGGTCACAAATCTCCTCTGGTGCTTGATTCATGTAATATTTGACCAAAGCATAGCACAGATGTTTCATGTGGACCACAGGGGACTGTTATAAAGGTGGAAACGGGGTATAATATGTCCTCTTTAAAAAGTCCTTTTTACCATATCTTGTTGTTGCCAACCTATAACAGAAATTAAAGCTGGAAAAGGAGATCTCTTTGTTGCCTGATGTTTATGTTACTTTCCCAAAGGCAACTTTGGCACGTAAAAAAAAAATAAGTACCAAAAGGTGGAATATGTTTTTTTTTAAATGCAGTTTCTTTGTCTTTACACATAATGATTTCCTCTGCTAACCCCACATTTGTAACATCCAGCTTCAAAAAGAAGATAAAGGCAAAAAAATAATAATTTCCTCACACAAGTCCGGGCAACCACCATCAGGATGAAAATGAAAATGTTTTGTGTAACTCAAAGGTTTTTTTAAATGTATGTGTGCCTATCGAGTGTTTGGTATGGATGAACTGATGGACAAAACTATGTAACCATCATATCAAGTAATGTGAATATGGCACCGGTAAGAACTACTTAAAAACCTTATAATTCTAAAAATCATTTTATTACATTTATTTGGAAGAATTTACTCAAAAGAATAGACCCAAAAAATCATACCCTATGTCCATCAAATATTTATCAACACATATTTTGTACATAACATTTGACATCAAAAAGTGACTGTTTATTTGTTACATTGTTTGTATTACATTGTTTGCATTATCAAAAGGCATCTGTACAAAGGCAGAGTGACAGAAAAGTAGGGAAACAATATGGATCATTGTAAAAGAGTGAAGCATTTCAATGACAGGATTATGAAACAAAATGTATAAAAAGAAAAAGCAAAATCATATTTTGATAAATTGCAGAAAATGTAAGGGTAAAACATTCTTAAATGAAAAGAAAACTAAGGACAGCACTTCAGAGGGATGATGGTTTCAAACAGTGATTGTCTTTGCAATTGTTGCAGACCAGCTCAATGTTGAAATGTGATCCTGCACTGATTATATAGCATCAAAGCATGAAAATAAACTAATTTCATACAATAAAAACAATAACTGCTTATGCATGTGTCAGGGTGTATAGACAAAATTTTCCTTCAAAAATAACTAGTCTAACTGTTCTGTGCAATTGACCCCTGGATACAAATATACCACACTGATTTATTCAAAATAGTCATCTCATAGAATGAAATAGGAAAAAAATGACTAAATCTGTATTCAACTATGGATGAAATATTGGTGAGATTGCATATATATTTAATAAATCTGGACTATGTACAAATATCTATTATTACAAAACGAATTTATCTTATTTACAGTTTAGAGGGATTTTAAACGATCTCATGCTCTCCAGTCTTTAACTGAAAAATGACTTACATGTTTAACAACAATAATGACTGGGTATGTCTCCTTAGGTTTTTAAGGACTGATGTTAGGAGCTATGTTAGGAGAGGGTATTTGGGTGTACATAAGAAAGTTTAATTTTCCTCAGTTATTCATTTTTTAGGTGAAACAGATAGTTCAAGCCTTGGGAACCTGAAACCACCTCTTGAACCACTGTCATTGCTCGAAGATGAGGACAATCTTGTTTTCTTAGTAGGAAGAGAAACACCTGCACTTCCCTCCAGTCCTGCTTCACTGTCCTCACCAAGTGTCACTTCATATGAGCCTTTTGACTTTGCACCAAAACCTCCGAAGGTGCCAAACTTCAACTTGCCTTTCTTTCCTTTGACCTTGCCTCCTCCTAGGTCTAATGAAACGTCACCTCCCTCGGCTTCCAACTGAGCAGAGGGAGAACTAACTTCAAGCCCTCCCTCATCACTCAGAGAAGAAGATCTGTGCCTTGATTTCTTAAATAGATCCAGTGAGGCTGATTTGCCTTTTGTTGACATACTAAGCCCAGTATCACCCTCCAATGCCAATTTCTCACCCATCAGGTCTTTAGAAACCTTGCCGCCTTTCCCACTTGCACTTAAGTCTACCTCTGGACCCCGAAGGTCACCAACACTACTGCCCTTTGCCTTTGATTTGCCAAAAAACTTTGGCATCTTTACCTTTATTTTGCCTTCACTTATTTTGCCTCCAAGTTCTGGACTGGGAACCTCAATATTCTGTGAACTAACTTGGATAACAGATGGAGACTGTATGTTTATGCTTCCACTAGCTCCAAGATCTGATTCAAAATTGCCTCCACCTTGAAGCCCTTCCAATTGAGGCAGAGCAATACCAAATTTTGGTACCTTCATTTTGGGAAATGTTACAGTACCTTCTGGGAAATGAAGGCCACCAGCAACTTTAGAGTCAAACTCTGCACCACCTTTAGAACTTGTCCACATTTTTGCCTCTCCGCGTCTTTTTAGATCTACATCTATATCAGGAGCAGATAAGTTTGGATTTGACATTTTGATGTTAGGAGTCTTGAGATTTACATCTGGCCCTTCCAATTTGATTTTCGAACTGTCAATCACAGTAGAATCAATGGAAGTGTTCAAGCTAGAAGATGGTAAATCTATGTCAGGTGATTTCAGTCCCCCAGCAAAAGATCCATCGCCTTTCAATTTGGTCGATTTGAGATCTAATTCCACATCAGGGAAATGAAGCTTACCAAAAAGAGGCTTCTTTCCTTTTTTTCCTTTGACATTGATACTTGGTGCATCTAGATCCAAGTCTACTCCTGGTGTTCCTACATCAACTTCAGGTTTCTTCCCCTTTACTTTCACTTTAGGGAGTTTAAATTTACCCTTCTTGCCCTTCACATTTATATTAATATCAGGGGCATCAAGACTTGCCTCAGTAACTGGGAGACTAAAGTCTGTATTGGAACCTTTTGCACCTACATTGAGTGTTGGTGTATTGACAGTTGATTCATGCCCCTCAACATCAGGGGCTTTCATTCCAAACTTTGGACCTTTGAACTTAGGAAATGAAACACCTGTTTTTACAGGATCAATAGACACACCCCCCGTAGTTATGGTGGGAACAGCTATTTTGGCATTTGGAATTTTGATGTCTCCCTCCACTTTGGGCAAAGATGCATCCATCCTTCCTTTTATTCCACTCTCTGGTCCTTTAAATTCTCCTTGCATGTTAGGAGTTGACAAGTCCACATCACCTTTAAGTTTAGGATCTTTCCAATTGACATCCACATCTGGCATGGATATGCTTGGTCCAGACATTTTTGGCATTTTGAGTTTGGGTCCTTTGAGTTTGACATCTGGTCCTTCAATGTCAATGTCAGGTCTTTCAATATCAACCTTGGGTGTTTTCAACTCAATGTCTGCTTTGGGGAGGTTTAGATCAACATCTGGACCCTCGAATTTTGGACCTTTGTAGCCAAAAGATGGCATTTTGATTTTTGGCATCTCAAATCCACCTTTATGCCCTTCAATGCCAACCTCTGGACCTTTGATGTCAATATTAGGTGCTTTGACGTCAATGTCTGCTTTGGAAAGGTTTAGATCAACATCTGGACAATCAACTTCTGGACGTTTGAAGCCAAATGATGGCATTTTGAATTTTGGCATGTCAAATCCACCTTCTGGACCTTCAAGATCAATCTGTGGTCCTTTGATGTCAACATCAGGTGCTTTTATGTCTCCCTCAATCTTGGGAAGTGTTACATCCATGTCACCTTTGAGTTTGGGACCTTTCAGATTGAAGTCAACATCTGGCATGGAGAGTTTTGGTCCAGAAATTGTTGGCATTTTGAATTTAGGTCCTTTGATTTTGCCGCTTGGGCTCTCAATGTCAACGTCAGGTGCTTTCATATCCAAATCTGGGGCATTAACTTCTATTTCTGTCTTTGGGAGACTGACATCAAACTCTGGCCCTTCAACCTTTGGGATCTTGAATCCAAATTTGGGCATTTTGAATTTTGGCATGTCAAATCCACCTCTGGAACCTTCAAAATCAACTTCTGGCCCTTTAAGGTTGACATCAGGTGCAGTAATGTCTCCCCCTATCTTTGGAGCTGACACATCTAAATCACCTTTGAGTTTGGGACCTTTCAGATTGAAATCCACATCTGGCATGGAGATGTTTGGTGCAGACATTTTTGGCATTTTGAATTGAGGTCCTTTGAGTTTGGCATCTGGTCCTTCAATGTCAAAGTCAGGACCTTTAATATCAAACCCTGGTGCTTTAACATCAATATCAGCTTTTGGGAGGCTGACATCAATGTCTGGCCCTTCAATATATTGACCTTTCAACCCAAATGATGGCATTTTAAATTTTGGCATTTTGAGTCCTCCTGTGTGACCTTCAATTTCAAGGTCAGGACCTTCAATGTCAACCTTGGGTGCTTTCAAATCAATATCTGCTTTGGGAAGGTTTATATCGACATCTGGATCCTCCACTTTTTTACCTTTGAAGCCAAAAGATGGCATTTTGATTTTTGGCATCTCAAATCCACCTTTATGCCCTTCAATTTCAACCTCTGGACCTTTGATGTCAATATTAGGTGCTTTGACATCAATGTCTGCTTTGGAAAAGTTTAGATCAACATCTGGACAATCAACTTCTGGACGTTTGAAGCCAAATGATGGCATTTTGAATTTTGGCATGTCAAATCCACCTCTGGAACCTTCAAAATCAACTTCTGGCCCTTTAAGGTTGACATCAGGTGCAGTAATGTCTCCCCCTATCTTTGGAGCTGACATATCTATATCACCTTTGAGTTTGGGACCTTTCAGATTGAAATCCACATCTGGCATGGAGATGTTTGGTGCAGACATTTTTGGCATTTTGAATTGAGGTCCTTTGAGTTTGGCATCTGGTCCTTCAATGTCAAAGTCAGGACCTTTAATATCAAACCCTGGTGCTTTAACATCAATATCAGCTTTTGGGAGGCTGACATCAATGTCTGGCCCTTCAATATTTTGACTTTTCAACCCAAATGATGGCATTTTAAATTTTGGCATTTTGATTCCTCCTGTGTGGCCTTCAATGTCAAGGTCAGGACCTTCAATGTCAACCTTGGGTGCTTTCATTTCAATATCTGCTTTGGGAAGGTTTATATTGACATCTGGACCCTCCACTTTTTTACCTTTGAAGCCAAATGATGGCATTTTGATTTTTGGCATGTCAAATCCACCTTTATGCCCTTCAATATCAAATTGTGGTCCTTTGATGTCAACATCAGGTGCTTTTATGTCTCCCTCAATCTTTGGAAGTGATACATCCATGTCACCTTTGAGTTTGGGACCTTTCAGATTGAAGTCAACATCTGGCATGGAGAGTTTTGGTCCAGAAATTGTTGGCATTTTGAATGTTGGTCCTTTGAGTTTGGCGTCTGGTCCTTCAATGTCAACCTCTTGACCTTTGATGTCAAGACCAGGTAGTTTCACATCAATGTCTGCTTTGGGAAGGTTTATATCAACATCTGGACCCTCCACTTTTTTACCTTTGAAGCCAAATGATGGCATTTTGATTTTTGGCATGTCAAATCCACCTTTATGCCCTTCAATATCAAATTGTGGTCCTTTGATGTCAACATCAGGTGCTTTTATGTCTCCTTTAATCTTTGGAAGTGATACATCCATGTCACCTTTGAGTTTGGGACCTTTCAGATTGAAGTCAACATCTGGCATGGAGAGTTTTGGTCCAGAAATTGTTGGCATTTTGAATGTTGGTCCTTTGAGTTTGGCGTCTGGTCCTTCAATGTCAACCTCTGGACCTTTGATGTCAAGACCAGGTAGTTTCACATCAATGTCTGCTTTGGGAAGGTTTATATCAACATCTGGACCCTCCACTTTTTTACCTTTGAAGCCAAATGATGGCATTTTGATTTTTGGCAAGTCAAATCCACCTTTATGCCCTTCAATATCAAATTGTGGTCCTTTGATGTCAACATCAGGTGCTTTTATGTCTCCTTCCATGTTAGGAGATGAGAAATCAACATCCCCTTTCAGGTTCGGACCCTTCAAATTAAAATCCACATCTGGCATGGAGATTTTGGGTCCAGAAATTGTTGGCATTTTGAATTTGGGTCCTTTAATTTTGCCACTTGGACTCTTAATATCAACGTCAGGACCTTTAATATCCAACCCTGATGCTTTAACATCAATATCAGCTTTTGGGAGGCTGACATCAAAGTCTGGCCCTTTAATATTCTGACTTTTCAACCCAAATGATGGCATTTTAAATTTTGGCATTTTGATTCCTCCTTTGTGGCCTTCAATGTCAAAATCTGGACCTTCGATGTCAACATCAGGTGCTTTTACATCAATGTCTGCTTTGGGAAGGTTTAGATCAACATCTGGACAATCAACTTCTGGACGTTTGAAGCCAAATGATGGCATTTTGAATTTTGGCATGTCAAATCCACCTTCGGGACCTTCAATATCAAACTGTGGTCCTTTGATGTCAACATCAGATGCTTTTATGTCTCCCTCAATCTTGGGAAGTGATACATCCATGTCACCTTTGAGTTTGGGACCTTTCATATTGAAGTCAAGATCTGGCATGGAGAGTTTTGGTCCAGAAATTGTTGGCATTTTGAATTTTGGTCCTTTGAGTTTGGCATCTGGTCCTTCTAACTCACACTCTGGACCTTTGATGTCAAGATCAGGTAGTTTCACATCAATGTCTGCTTTGGGAAGGTTTAGATCAACATCTGGACCCTCCACTTTTTTTCCTTTGAAGCCAAATGATGGCATTTTGATTTTTGGCATGCCAAATCCACCTTCTGGACCTTCAATATCAATCTGTGGTCCTTTGATGTCAACATCAGGTGCTTTTATGTCTCCTTCCATGTTAGGAGATGAGAAATCAACACCCCCTTTCAGGTTCGGACCCTTCAAGTTGAAATCCACATCTGGCATGGAGATTTTGGGTCCAGAAATTGTTGGCATTTTGAATTTGGGTCCTTTAATTTTGCCACTTGGGCTCTTAATATCAACGTCAGGACCTTTAATATCCAACCCTGGTGCTTTAACATCAATATCAGCTTTTGGGAGGCTAACATTAAAGTCTGGCCCTTCAATATTTTGACTTTTCAACCCAAATGATGGCATTTTAAATTTTGGCATTTTGAGTCCTCCTTTGTGGCCTTCAATGTCAAAATCTGGACCTTTGATGTCAACATCAGGTGCTTTTACATCAATGTCTGCTTTGGGAAGGTTTAGATCAAGATCTGGACAATCAACTTCTGGACGTTTGAAGCCAAATGATGGCATTTTGAATTTTGGCATGTCAAATCCACCTTCTGGACCTTCAAGATCAATCTGTGGTCCTTTGATGTCAACATCAGATGCTTTTATGTCTCCCTCAATCTTGGGAAGTGATACATCCATGTCACCTTTGAGTTTGGGACCTTTCATATTGAAGTCAAGATCTGGCATGGAGAGTTTTGGTCCAGAAATTGTTGGCATTTTGAATTTTGGTCCTTTGAGTTTGGCATCTGGTCCTTCTAACTCACACTCTGGACCTTTGATGTCAAGATCAGGTAGTTTCACATCAATGTCTGCTTTGGGAAGGTTTAGATCAACATCTGGACCCTCCACTTTTTTTCCTTTGAAGCCAAATGATGGCATTTTGATTTTTGGCATGCCAAATCCACCTTCTGGACCTTCAATATCAATCTGTGGTCCTTTGATGTCAACATCAGGTGCTTTTATGTCTCCTTCCATGTTAGGAGATGAGAAATCAACACCCCCTTTCAGGTTCGGACCCTTCAAGTTGAAATCCACATCTGGCATGGAGATTTTGGGTCCAGAAATTGTTGGCATTTTGAATTTGGGTCCTTTAATTTTGCCACTTGGGCTCTTAATATCAACGTCAGGACCTTTAATATCCAACCCTGGTGCTTTAACATCAATATCAGCTTTTGGGAGGCTGACATCAAAGTCTGGCCCTTCAATATTTTGACTTTTCAACCCAAATGATGGCATTTTAAATTTTGGCATTTTGATTCCTCCTTTGTGGCCTTCAATGTCAAAATCTGGACCTTTGATGTCAACATCAGGTGCTTTTACATCAATGTCTGATTTGGGAAGGTTTAGATCAATGTCTGGACAATCAACTTCTGGACGTTTGAAGCCAAATGATGGCATTTTGAATTTTGGCATGTTAAATCCACCTTCGGGACCTTCAATTTCAAAATCTGGACCTTTGATGTCAACATCAGGTGCTTTTACATCAATGTCTGCTTTGGGAAGGTTTAGATCAACATCTGGACAATCAACTTCTGGACGTTTGAAGCCAAATGATGGCATTTTGAATTTTGGCATGTTAAATCCACCTTCGGGACCTTCAATTTCAAACTGTGGTCCTTTGATGTCAACATCAGGTGCTTTTATGTCTCCCTCAATCTTGGGAAGTGATACATCCATGTCACCTTTGATTTTGGGACCTTTCAGATTGAAGTCAACATCTGGCATGGAGAGTTTTGGTCCAGAAATTGTTGGCATTTTGAATTTTGGTCCTTTGAGTTTGGCATCTGGTCCTTCTAACTCACACTCTGGACCTTTGATGTCAAGATCAGGTAGTTTCACATCAATGTCTGCTTTGGGAAGGTTTATATCAACATCTGGACCCTCCACTTTTGGACCTCTGAAGCCAAAAGAAGGCATTTTGATTTTTGGCATGTCAAATCCACCTTTATGCCCTTCAATGCCAACCTCTGGACCTTTGATGTCAATATTAGGCGCTTTGACATCAATGTCTGCTTTTGGAAGGTTTAGATCAACATCTGGACAATCAACTTCTGGACGTTTGAAGCCAAATGATGGCATTTTGAATTTTGGCATGTCAAATCCACCTCTGGAACCTTCAAAATCAACTTCTGGCCCTTTAAGGTTGACATCAGGTGCAGTAATGTCTCCCCCTATCTTTGGAGCTGACACATCTATATCACCTTTGAGTTTGGGACCTTTCAGATTGAAATCCACATCTGGCATGGAGATGTTTGGTGCAGACATTTTTGGCATTTTGAATTGAGGTCCTTTGAGTTTGGCATCTGGTCCTTCAATGTCAAAGTCAGGACCTTTAATATCAAACCCTGGTGCTTTAACATCAATATCAGCTTTTGGGAGGCTGACATCAATGTCTGGCCCTTCAATATTTTGACTTTTCAACCCAAATGATGGCATTTTAAATTTTGGCATTTTGATTCCTCCTGTGTGGCCTTCAATGTCAAGGTCAGGACCTTCAATGTCAACCTTGGGTGCTTTCATTTCAATATCTGCTTTGGGAAGGTTTATATCGACATCTGGACCCTCCACTTTTTTACCTTTGAAGCCAAAAGATGGCATTTTGATTTTTGGCATGTCAAATCCACCTTCGGGACCTTCAATATCAATCTGTGGTCCTTTGATGTCAAAATTACGTGCTTTTATGTCTCCCTCTATCTTTGGACCTGACACACCCACATCACCTTGGAGTTTTGGACCTTTCAGATTGAAATCAACATCTGGCATGGAGAGTTTTGGTCCAGAAATGGTTGGCATTTTGAATTTGGGTCCTTTGAGTTTGGCATCTGGTCCTTCAAAGTCAACCTCTGGACCTTTGATGTCAAGATCAGGTGTTTTCACATTAATGTCTGCTTTGGGAAGGTTTAGATCAACATCTGGACCCTCCACTTTTTTACCTTTGAAGCCAAAGGATGGCATTTTGAATTTTGGCATGTCAAATCCACCTTCGGGACCTTCAATTTCAAACTGTGGTCCTTTGATGTCAACATCAGATGCTTTTATGTCTCCCTCAATCTTGGGAAGTGATACATCCATGTCTCCTTTGAGTTTGGGACCTTTCAGATTGAAGTCAACATCTGGCATGGAGAGTTTTGGTCCAGAAATTGTTGGCATTTTGAATTTAGGTCCTTTGATTTTGCCGCTTGGGCTCTCAATGTCAACGTCAGGTGCTTTAATATCCAAATCTGGGGCATTAACATCTATTTCTGTCTTTGGGAGACTGACATCAAACTCTGGCCCTTCAACCTTTGGGATCTTGAATCCAAATTTTGGCATTTTGAATTTTGATCCCTTTATTTTTGGTCCAGTCAGTTCCAAATCAAGGTCTAGATCTGCTGAGCTGGTAGTATTGCCTTTAATGCTGATTTCCCCTTTTTCTACTTTCAAATCTTTTTCGGGGGTCTTTATCTTTGAACCCTTGAATCCAAATTTTGGCATTTTGAACTTTGTTTTCTTCATGCCCGTTGTGCCAATGTCAATGTCAACATCTGGACCTTTCATGTCAACTTTAGGCGTTTTTATGTCTCCCTCTATCTTTGGAGCTGACACATCTACATCACCTTTGAGTTTTGGGCTTTTCAGATTGAAATCAACATCTGGCATGGATAGATTTGGTCCAGAAATTTTTGGCATGTTAAATTTGGGTCCTTTGAGTTTTGCATCTGGTCCTTCAATATCAACATCTGGACCCTCCACTTTTTGACCTTTGAAGCCAAATGATGGCATTTTAATTTTTGGCATGTCAAATCCACCTTTATGCCCTTCAATATCAAATTGTGGTCCTTTGATGTCAACATCAGGTGCTTTTATGTCTCCCTCAATCTTTGGAAGTGATACATCCACATCACCTTTGAGTTTTGGGCTTTTCAGATTGAAATCAACATCTGGCATGGATAGATTTGGTCCAGACATTTTTGGCATGTTAAATTTGGGTCCTTTGAGTTTTGCATCTGGTCCTTCAATATCAACATCTGGACCCTCCACTTTTTGACCTTTAAAGCCAAATGATGGCATTTTGATTTTTGGCATCTCAAATCCCCCTTTGGGACATTCAATATCAATCTGTGGTCCTGTGATGTCAACTTCAGGTGCTTTTATGTCTCCCTCAATCTTTGGAAGTGATACATCCACATCACCTTTGAGTTTAGGGCTTTTCAGATTGAAATCAACATCTGGCATGGATAGATTTGGTCCAGAAATTTTTGGCATGTTAAATTTGGGTCCTTTGAGTTTTGCATCTGGTCCTTCAATATCAACATCTGGACCCTCCACTTTTTGACCTTTAAAGCCAAATGATGGCATTTTGATTTTTGGCATCTCAAATCCCCCTTTGGGACATTCAATATCAATCTGTGGTCCTTTGATGTCAACATCAGGTGATTTTATGTCTCCCTCAATCTTTGGAAGTGATACATCCACATCACCTTTGAGTTTAGGGCCTTTCAGATTGAAATCAACATCTGGCATGGATAGATTTGGTCCAGACATTTTTGGCATGTTAAATTTGGGTCCTTTGAGTTTTGCATCTGGTCCTTCAATATCAACATCTGGACCCTCCACTTTTTGACCTTTAAAGCCAAATGATGGCATTTTGATTTTTGGCATCTCAAATCCCCCTTTGGGACATTCAATATCAATCTGTGGTCCTGTGATGTCAACTTCAGGTGCTTTTATGTCTCCCTCAATCTTTGGAAGTGATACATCCACATCACCTTTGAGTTTAGGGCTTTTCAGATTGAAATCAACATCTGGCATGGATAGATTTGGTCCAGAAATTTTTGGCATGTTAAATTTGGGTCCTTTGAGTTTTGCATCTGGTCCTTCAATATCAACATCTGGACCCTCCACTTTTTGACCTTTAAAGCCAAATGATGGCATTTTGATTTTTGGCATCTCAAATCCCCCTTTGGGACATTCAATATCAATCTGTGGTCCTTTGATGTCAACATCAGGTGATTTTATGTCTCCCTCAATCTTTGGAAGTGATACATCCACATCACCTTTGAGTTTAGGGCCTTTCAGATTGAAATCAACATCTGGCATGGATAGATTTGGTCCAGACATTTTTGGCATGTTAAATTTGGGTCCTTTGAGTTTTGCATCTGGTCCTTCAATATCAACATCTGGACCCTCCACTTTTTGACCTTTAAAGCCAAATGATGGCATTTTGATTTTTTGGCATCTCAAATCCCCCTTTGGGACATTCAATATCAATCTGTGGTCCTGTGATATCAACTTCAGGTGCTTTTATGTCTCCCTCAATCTTTGGAAGTGATACATCACCTTTGAGTTTTGGACCTTTCAGATTGAGATCAACATCTGGCATGGAGATTTTTGGTCCAGAAACTTTTGGCATGTTAAATTTGGGTCCTTTGAGTTTTGCATCTGGTCCTTCAATGTCAAGTTTTGGACCTTTGATGTTAAGATCAGGTGCTTCCACATCAATGTCAAAATCAGGTGCTTTTATGTCTCCTTCCATGTTAGGAGATGAGAAATCAACACCCCCTTTCCGGTTCGGACCCTTCAAATTGAAATCCACATCTGGCATGGAGATTTTGGGTCCAGAAATTGTTGGCATTTTGAATTTGGGTCCTTTAATTTTGCCACTTGGGCTCTTAATATCAACGTCAGGACCTTTAATATCCAACCCTGGTGCTTTAACATCAATATCAGCTTTTGGGAGGCTGACATCAATGTCTGGCCCTTCAATATTTTGACTTTTCAACCCAAATGTTGGCATTTTAAATTTTGGCATTTTGATTCCTCCTGTGTGGCCTTCAATGTCAAGGTCAGGACCTTCAATGTCAACCTTGGGTGCTTTCAAATCAATATCTGCTTTGGGAAGGTTTATATTGACATCTGGACCCTCCACTTTTTTACCTTTGAAGCCAAATGATGGCATTTTGATTTTTGGCATGTCAAATCCACCTTTATGCCCTTCAATATCAAATTGTGGTCCTTTGATGTCAACATCAGGTGCTTTTATGTCTCCCTCAATCTTTGGAAGTGATACATCCATGTCACCTTTGAGTTTGGGACCTTTCAGATTGAAGTCAACATCTGGCATGGAGAGTTTTGGTCCAGAAATTGTTGGCATTTTGAATGTTGGTCCTTTGAGTTTTGCATCTGGTCCTTCAATATCAACATCTGGACCCTCCACTTTTTGACCTTTGAAGCCAAATGATGGCATTTTAATTTTTGGCATCTCAAATCCCCCTTTGGGACATTCAATATCAATCTGTGGTCCTTTGATGTCAACATCAGGTGATTTTATGTCTCCCTCAATCTTTGGAAGTGATACATCCACATCACCTTTGAGTTTAGGGCCTTTCAGATTGAAATCAACATCTGGCATGGATAGATTTGGTCCAGACATTTTTGGCATGTTAAATTTGGGTCCTTTGAGTTTTGCATCTGGTCCTTCAATATCAACATCTGGACCCTCCACTTTTTGACCTTTAAAGCCAAATGATGGCATTTTGATTTTTGGCATCTCAAATCCCCCTTTGGGACATTCAATATCAATCTGTGGTCCTGTGATGTCAACTTCAGGTGCTTTTATGTCTCCCTCAATCTTTGGAAGTGATACATCACCTTTGAGTTTTGGACCTTTCAGATTGAGATCAACATCTGGCATGGAGATTTTTGGTCCAGAAACTTTTGGCATGTTAAATTTGGGTCCTTTGAGTTTTGCATCTGGTCCTTCAATGTCAAGTTTTGGACCTTTGATGTTAAGATCAGGTGCTTCCACATCAATGTCAAAATCAGGTGCTTTTATGTCTCCTTCCATGTTAGGAGATGAGAAATCAACACCCCCTTTCCGGTTCGGACCCTTCAAATTGAAATCCACATCTGGCATGGAGATTTTGGGTCCAGAAATTGTTGGCATTTTGAATTTGGGTCCTTTAATTTTGCCACTTGGGCTCTTAATATCAACGTCAGGACCTTTAATATCCAACCCTGGTGCTTTAACATCAATATCAGCTTTTGGGAGGCTGACATCAATGTCTGGCCCTTCAATAGTTTGACTTTTCAACCCAAATGATGGCATTTTAAATTTTGGCATTTTGATTCCTCCTTTGTGGCCTTCAATGTCAAAATCTGGACCTTTGATGTCAAGATCAGGTGCTTTTACATCAATATCTGCTTTGGGGAGGTTCATATCAACCTCTGGACCCTCCAGTTTTGAACCTTTTAGGCCAAATTTTGGCATTTTGATTGTAGGCATTTCAAATCCACCTGAGGGACCTTGAATTTCAAGATGTGGTCCTTTGATGTCAACATCAGGTGCTTTCAAATCAATGTCTGCTTTGGGAAGGTTTATATCAACATCTGGACCCTCCACTTTTTTACCTTTGAAGCCAAAAGATGGCATTTTGATTTTTGGCATCTCAAATCCACCTTTGGGACATTCAATATCAATCTGTGGGCCTGTGATGTCAACTTCAGGTGCTTTTATGTCTCCCTCTATCTTTGGAGTTGACACATCCATGTCACCTTTCAGTTTTGAGCCTTTCAGGTTGAAATCGACATCTGGCATGGAGATTTTTGGTCCAGAAATTTGGGGCATATTAAATTTGGGTCCTTTGAGTTTTGCATCTGGTCCTTCAATATCAACATCTGGACCCTCCACTTTTTGACCTTTGAAGCCAAATGATGGCATTTTGATTTTTGGCATCTCAAATCCACCTTTGGGACATTCAATATCAATCTGTGGTCCTGTGATGTCAACTTCAGGTGCTTTTATGTCTCCCTCTATCTTTGGAGTTGACACATCCACGTCACCTTTCAGTTTTGAGCCTTTCAGATTGAAATCAACATCTGGCATGGAGATTTTTGGTCCAGAAATTTGTGGCATATTAAATTTGGGTCCTTTGAGTTTTGCATCTGGTCCTTCAATATCAACATCTGGACCCTCCACTTTTTGACCTTTGAAGCCAAATGATGGCATTTTGATTTTTGGCATCTCAAATCCACCTTTATGCCCTTCAATATCAAATTGTGGTCCTTTGATGTCAACATCAGGTGCTTTTATATCTCCCTCAATCTTTGGAAGTGATACATCACCTTTGAGTTTTGGACCTTTCAGATTGAGATCAACATCTGGCATGGAGATTTTTGGTCCAGAAACTTTTGGCATGTTAAATTTGGGTCCTTTGAGTTTTGCATCTGGTCCTTCAATGTCAAGTTTTGGACCTTTGATGTTAAGATCAGGTGCTTCCACATCAATGTCAAAATCAGGTGCTTTTATGTCTCCTTCCATGTTAGGAGATGAGAAATCAACACCCCCTTTCAGGTTCGGACCCTTCAAATTGAAATCCACATCTGGCATGGAGATTTTGGGTCCAGAAATTGTTGGCATTTTGAATTTGGGTCCTTTAATTTTGCCACTTGGGCTCTTAATATCAACGTCAGGACCTTTAATATCCAACCCTGGTGCTTTAACATCAATATCAGCTTTTGGGAGGCTGACATCAATGTCTGGCCCTTCAATAGTTTGACTTTTCAACCCAAATGATGGCATTTTAAATTTTGGCATTTTGAGTCCTCCTTTGTGACCTTCAATTTCAAGGTCAGGACCTTCAATGTCAACCTTGGGTGCTTTCAAATCAATATCTGCTTTGGGGAGGTTCATATCAACCTCTGGACCCTCCAGTTTTGAACCTTTTAAGCCAAATTTTGGCATTTTGATTGTAGGCATTTCAAATCCACCTGAGGGACCTTGAATTTCAAGATGTGGTCCTTTGATGTCAACATCAGGTGCTTTCAAATCAATGTCTGCTTTGGGAAGGTCTATATCAACATCTGGACCCTCCACTTTTTGACCTTTGAAGCCAAATTTGGGCATTTTGATTTTTGGCATCTCAAATCCACCTTTGGGACATTCAATATCAATCTGTGGTCCTGTGATGTCAACTTCAGGTGCTTTTATGTCTCCCTCTATCTTTGGAGTTGACACATCCACGTCACCTTTCAGTTTTGAGCCTTTCAGGTTGAAATCAACATCTGGCATGGAGATTTTTGGTCCAGAAATTTGGGGCATATTAAATTTGGGTCCTTTGAGGTTTGCATCTGGTTCTTCAATACCAACATCTGGACCCTCCACTTTTTGACCTTTGAAGCCAAATGATGGCATTTTGATTTTTGGCATCTCAAATCCACCTTTGGGACATTCAGTATCAATCTGTGGTCCTTTGATGTCAATTTCAGGTGCTTTTATATCTCCCTCAATCTTTGGAAGTGATACATCACCTTTGAGTTTTGGACCTTTCAGATTGAGATCAACATCTGGCATGGAGATTTTTGGTCCAGAAATTTGGGGCATATTAAATTTGGGTCCTTTGAGTTTTGCATCTGGTCCTTCAATATCAACATCTGGACCCTCCACTTTTTGACCTTTAGAGCCAAATGATGGCATTTTGATTTTTGGCATCTCAAATCCACCTTTGGGACATTCAATATCAATCTGTGGTCCTTTGATGTCAATTTCAGGTGCTTTTATATCTCCCTCAATCTTTGGAAGTGATACATCACCTTTGAGTTTTGGACCTTTCAGATTGAGATCAACATCTGGCATGGAGATTTTTTGGTCCAGAAACTTTTGGCATGTTAAATTTGGGTCCTTTGAGTTTTGCATCTGGTCCTTCAATGTCAAGTTTTGGACCTTTGATGTCAAGATCAGGGGCTTCCACATCAATGCCTGCTTTGGGAAGGTTTATATCAACATCTGGACCCTCCACTTTTTGACCTTTGAAGCCAAATTTGGGCATTTTGATTTTTGGCATCTCAAATCCAGCTTTGGGATCTTCATTATCAATCCGTGGTCCTTTGATGTCGACTTCAGGTGTTTTTATGTCTCCCTCTATCTTTGAAGTTGACACATCCATGTCACCTTTCAGTTTTGAGCCTTTCAGGTTGAAATCAACATCTGGCATGGAGATTTTTGGTCCAGAAATTTGGGGCATATTAAATTTGGGTCCTTTGAGTTTTGCATCTGGTCCTTCAATATCAACATCTGGACCCTCCACTTTTTGACCTTTAGAGCCAAATGATGGCATTTTGATTTTTGGCATCTCAAATCCACCTTTGGGACATTCAATATCAATCTGTGGTCCTTTGATGTCAATTTCAGGTGTTTTTATGTCTCCCTCAATCTTTGGAAGTGATACATCCACATCACCTTTGAGTTTTGGACCTTTCAGATTGAGATCAACATGTGGCATGGATATTTTCGGTCCAGAAATGTTTGGCATGTCACATTTTCGTCCTTTGAGTTTTGCATCTGGGCCTTCAATGTCAACCTTTGGACCTTTGATATCAAGATCAGGTGCTTTCACATCAACGTCGGCTTTGGGAAGGTTTATATCAACATCTGGACCCTCCACTTTTTGACCTTTGAAGCTAAAAGATGGCATTTGGATTTTTGGCATCTCAAATCTACCTTTGGGACCTTCAATATCAATCTGTGGTCCTGTGATATCAACTTCAGGTGCTTGTATGTCTCCCTCTATCTTTGGAAGTGATGCATCTACATCACCTTTGAGTCTTGGACCTTTCAGATTGACATCAACATCTGGCATGGAGATTGTCTGTCCAGAAATGTTTGGCATGTTGAATTTGGGTCCTTTGAGTTTTGCATCTGGTCCTTCAATGTCAAGTTTTGGACCTTTGATGTCAAGATCAGGTGCTTTCACATCAATGTCTACTTTGGGAAGGTTTATATCAACATCTGGACCCTCCACTTTTTGACTTTTGAAGCCAAAAGATGGCATTTTGATTTTTGGCATTCCAAATCCAACCTTGGTGCCTTGAATATCAACATTGGATCCTTGGATGTCAATTTCTGGTGTGTTTATTTCTCCCTTTAACTTTGGAGCTGACACACCTAAATCACTTTTCAGTTTCGGACCTTTCAGATTGACATCCTCATCTGGCAAAGAGGTTTTTGGTCCAGAAATATTTGGCATGTTAAATTTGGGTCCTTTTATTTTTGCATCTGGTCCTTCAATGTCAACCTCTGGCCCTTTAATGTCATCAGGTGCTTTCAAATCAATATTTGCCTTTGGGAGGTGTATATCTATCTTTGGACCCTCCACTTTTTGACTTTTTATCTTTGGAGCTGACAGATCAACATCACCTTTGAGTGACTGACCTTTCCAATTGACATCCACACCCGCCAAGGCGATCTCTGGTCCAGGAATGCTAGACATGTTTGATTTGGTACCTTTAAGTTTGGCATCTGATCCTTCAATCTCAATACCTTCAATGTCCATCTCAGTTTCTTTTCTATCAATGTGCGCCTCCGGAAGCTCTTGACCTTTGAAACCAAATGATGGCATTTTGATTGTAGGCATTTCAAATCTTCCTTTTACTTCTTTTCCTTTCATTTGAAACTCCGATGTTTCAGTGTCTTCTTCAATCCTTGCATCTGACACATTAACATCACCTTTGAGTTTAAGACCTTGCATATTTAAATCCACATCAGACATGGAGATACTAGGCCCAGAAATGTCAGGTAATTTGACCATTGACTGTTTTCCGCCACTCAGAGTGTCATCAGTTTCATGGCCTGGGAATTCAGTGTGTATTCCAGATGCTTGTATTACCTGCCTTGTGCTTGGCAGGTTTGCATTAGGCTCACCTTTGAACTTTAAACCCACAGGAGTGGCATCCACACCTGCAACTGGAATCTTGCCTGGGGCTGAGGAATAACCTGAGGTAACATTGCCTACTGTTATTGCTGATGCTCCAATCTTGCTATCTCTTAATTCAGTATCTATTCCTCTTGGACCTCCAACAAGTTTGACATACGGAATATTAGTACTATCTGATCCCTTTGATTGCGGGTGACTGACGGTAATTTCAGATACCTTGGCTTTTGCCCTATCACCTAAACTTTTATCAACACCTTCTCCTTGTGTTATTTCCACTGGAGAAGTCATAATCTGCATGCTTTTTCCTGGCAAAGACAGACTAACTGATCCTCCGTTTTCATCAGCTGACCCTGCACCTCCCCTACCACCTATTACAACCTGCCTACTACCAGTGTTTGAGCTGTTGCTTAGTGTCATGCTTGTTTCTAACACCTGAATACTTCCATCACCTTTCTCTCCATTCCCTCTTGAGATCTCAAAGACTTTCTGGCCTTTACCCTCTGTTACTCCAAAGTTAGGCCCTTTAAATCTAAGTCCTGTACCTCCTTCTTTATCTACCTCTCTTGTAATTGTTGTGGTCTGAACTCCCCCACTTCCCAAGCGTGTCTCTATGGAGCTTACTTTTGGCCCAGTGTAAGAGACATCACTTGACTCAAAAACGCCTTCTGTTTCCACTTTACCTGAAGGACTGCCATGAGAAATTCTGATACGAGGAGAGCCATCACCAGATTCATGTCTTTGCCCCTTGAGATTTGGGCCTGAAAGTTCAAGTTGGTCACCTATGCCACTAGGCATATCCACAGTGTAGGTAGTGATGCGACGGGTGATGGTGGTAATTGTGCTGCCATCACTGCTTGTGCTGCTGTGACGTTCTGTGCGAACATCCACTCCCTCTGCAAGATCTTCAGACTTCAGCCTTGGTTTGATTTTTTTTGTATATATTCTCTTATATTCCTCATCATCTCCACCCTGTAGATAAAGAATAAAGGAATTAATACAACACAGAAACATTAATGCATACTGTATTTTGTCCAAAGGCTTATCCACGGATAAGGTATAAAGAAGCTAAATGATCTGCATACCAAGGAGCTCCCGTTAAAGGATTTATTTAGCAAAAAGGGAAATTTCAAGCCAACATGCTCTTCCTGAGACTTGCCCAGACAGGTCTGTAAGTCTAAGAAAGAGCATTTTGGCTCGAAATGTTACTTGTTGCTAAATAAATCCTTTAACAGGAGCTCTTGGTGAGCAGATCTTTTTGCTTCTTTATACCTGTTTGTTTTTGGATGCAGCAGCCAGTAAGGGATTTGCATGTCTTTCTTGATTAATTAATCATTGATTAAATTAAATGTTTCTAAGTGCTCTGCTCATGATGGACTAACATAACATAACAATGAGTAAGGTCTTTTACCTGCTCTTTTGTAATATTAAATAACAAAGAGTTAGGTCTTTTATCTGCTTTTTGTAAAGTGTCTTGAGATAATATTTGTTATGAATTGGCTCAATTAAAATTAACATTGATTAATTGATTGATTTTATAATTACAGGAAATAATAACTTACAAGGATAATGTCTGGACTGGAACCTCCAAAGCGGGTCTTCCCTTCCCATGTCAGCGTGCCCATTGGTGAACGGCATGGTGTGCTCAAAGGTGAGCAGCAAGGTGATTTGTCTCTGTTTTGTAGTTTCAGTCCAACTTTGTGGCGATTCAATGTCTTCAGTAGCTCAGAGGTTTCTTCTGAGCTCATGTTATCAAAGTAGACAGTGGCGCCTACAATCTGGTCACCTGTATGTTAAAGGGACAGCAGCAAAGATCCTTTTTTATTCAAATATCATGGATTAGTTCAAATGTATGTGTGACTATCATTGCTTCATACTTAATAGTGTGAGATAAAAAGGGATTTGCTACCTTCATATACTTTTCCAGACCGTGCTGCCGGTGACTCTCCTTTGACCTCCTTGACAAAAATCTCTCCTTCACTTGTCTGTTCAATAGTTAAGCCAGTTTTGTCAGGACCCTCCCAGTCTGGAAAGAGCACCTCCCTGGTTTCCTCCTCTTCAGCCATCTGTGATCATAGTCATACAATTAATGAGTAAAGAAAAAACACACCCTGATCTGGTAAGTTTTATACTCAGCATATGTATTACCATGTTGCTAAAGAAGATGAAATAAAGAGCAGGGGATTTATTGTGACTTAAAATAGCAAGATACCTTTATTTTCTTTCCCTCGATTTAAGCTGGAGTGTGATGGAAACTCAATCTTGGTTTTCCTGCTGAAAGAAGAGACATGATTTAAGCAAAAATCATGACAATCAATGCATCCGTTTATGTTCACTAAATGCTTTCTACTTCAAAACGTTCTTCAAAACATTCTGTACTTGTCTGAATTTAACATTTTCGATCCTTACTCTGTAAGTAATTAGGGAGGTTTGTAGGTCACTATACTGAACACTAGAGGGTGTGACAAACCTTTTATAAAACACAGCCCCAACCCTATCTCAAACACAAACTATCAACTACCTCCCTACTGGATAATGTGTTTTGGAAATTTTCTTGGAGGCAAACCACACCCTGCCCTGAGGAAAGCAGCCTGTTCCTGCATCGACACCCTAGTTCTAATGTCAATATAGAAAATAATGATAGATAAAGCTGAGCCGTCTTTTTTCATGAAAATACACATAGCGGGGCAGAGCAGCATATTAACACTTACACCAACATTTTGATGCAGACCCTCTCTCTTTAACACAGAAGCCCATCAAGAAACATTGCATAAATAGCAAATGATCAGAGTTGCTGACTTACATAAACACAATACAAATTAAAATGCGTTTTTTGTCATTAAGTGACAGCTGTATGTTTTAATAAAGATTGCTTATATATATTTTTTGTCGTTGTTCTATCACTGTATCACAAATTAAATGACCTTTAAAGTTAGCTCAGAAAGCAAATATGTCACTCCTTCAGTGTAATTGATAGAGTTCACTCGACTTCATTCTGCTGGCCATATTGCATAATTTCTAAACAATTACTCAATAATTAACTTTTGTATGTTATATGTATACATCCATACATGGTGACCCAGTTCTACCCAGCCTCCTCTTTGTAGCCGGCAAACCATAATTTCATTAATATCAAACTGTCCTCAAGCCGCATCTTCAATTACACAAAGCTGTTGAAGCCATGTGTCTCTAGATAGCCAGCAATGGTTTGCACATTCTACAAGGCATTCGTATGTCATTCACTAACTTTTGTCAAAAGGGATGTTTTTCTATCCACACTCATAAGGAGAAACTTAGAGTTTAATGTCTTTCATGACACTTCTACCCACTCCTTTTCGGACGTGTAAATTGATATAGAAAGTATTTAAAAGCTTCTTTTGCATAATGTCATTCATTGTTTGTACATATTACTTTTTTTTTCAATCTTTTTCTGTCTACTTATTTTTAAGTTTTCTTTTCTTCGCTCTTTTTTTATTTTATTTTATTTTACATGTCCGAAATAAACTAAACTAAATACTAAATAAAAAACTAAATAAATGAATATGAAAACTCATGGATCAAACCCCCAATCTTGAAATGTATAGACAATCTCTTCTACCACCCAAACTAAAGCCAGGCAGCTGTTTAATGGTAACATAAAACAAATAACTAAGTTTCCAGAGGATGCAGTGTCTAGGGACAATCTATACAATAATTACGAGATCTATGTAAGAAAAGCTGTCTGCTACTATCGTAAAATAACACAGATTTCTTTTTACAAATTGTTTTCTTCAAAAAACTTATGTCAGTGTGCTGTAATTGTTTTAACATTTTATTTGGTCAGTCCTACAAGTCATAATTTGATCGCGCTGAAACAGCTTTTTGCTGAATTATACTGCAACATTAGACTTTTTCAAAGTTACATTACCAGATCCATTGTTAAAGGGAATCATTCTACTGATGCCTGGTACTCACTACATCAAAATAAGCAGCACTTCTGTAGATTTCTACAAATTGTCCTTTAGCCTTACACCAGCCAATAAAAGTCAACTTAACTACCTACTGGATAACACAAAAGAAACATGATATGAGTCATAGTGCTGACTGGCTGTCTGTGTTTTTATGGGAGCAACTTGACAACCAGAAACCAACTTGAAAATACAGCGTAGAGGATTTTTCTTGACATGTCTTTTTTGCTTAAAACTTTTTAAGGCAAGGCAAGTTTATTTGTATAGCGCTTTTCATACACAAGGCAGACTCAAAGTGCTTCACATCATAACGTGTCATACAATAAAGTGAGTTAAAGTTAAAAAATAAAGTTAAGAGCACATCATAATACCATTTCTGGGCAGCCAACGTTGATCACGAATAACAATTTAAGTAAGGATTTGATTTGATTTTTTTTTTTTACTGACAATGAGAAACATTTGTTTTCTTAAGATTATCCTTGATTTTCATTATCACAGTTTTTAATTCCCCTATCACTAAGGCTGCCACATTGTAAAGCAAAATAAGAAGCTTATAACAAAGGAAAACAAGACAAAGATAAACAAAACGCCTTTTCAAGAGGTCTTCTTCAAGCATTGTAACTTCACCTGCTCTTTTGTAACATAATATAACAACGAGTAAGGTCTTTTACCTGCTGTTTGTAAAGTATCTTGTGATAATATTTGTTATGAATTGGCGCTATACACCTAAAGATTGTTGATTGATATTATTTGGTCAACACTTCCATTATATTGTACTCTAAACAAATTAAGTGGTTGGAAGAAGACAGCGCTCATGTTTACACTCATCAACTCCACTGGACGTGAAATATACAGTCAACTTTGGGATGCATGTAGTGTATAGGTGGGTGTGTTTGGGCAATTGATCCGGGTTCTCCTGGCTTTATTGTATTCAAGCCAGTAATAGAGTAGATATGTTTTTGTGAAAGAAAGGGCTAAGTGAGAAAGCATTAATAAGCAGTTTAGAATCCCAAAAGATATGCAAACTGGTCTTCCTAGTTTGCCGGACCATGTCCTTGAGCACACAACATGCTATACACCAGTTAACATAAGTCAATAAGAGACTTGTCAGCGTTATATAAAGCCTTCCCTCTAACATACGTATAACTAAATAACAAGGATCAGAACTGATGAGAGTGATAATACCAAATATATAATATTAATAATACAGGTAACAGACAATAAAAGCAGTCAATACCATGTTTAAATGTATTATTATTATCAATCAATCAATCTTTATATGTATAGCGCCAGTTCATAACAAGTGTTATTTCAAGACACTTTACAAAAAGCAGGTAAAGGACCTTACTCTTTGTCTATTAATATTACAAAAGAGCAGGTAAAAATACCATGCTCATTGTTATGTTACAAAAAGCAGGTAAAAGACCTACTTATTGCTATTATTACAAGGACCCAGCTTAATCCGTCATAGCGTGGCAAGAAAAAACTTCCCTTTAACAGGCAGAAATCTTCAGCAAATCCGGGCTCATGACGAAACAGCCATCTGCTAAACTGCTTACATGTTTACATGTTAACGCTACATGTGACACAAACCAACAGCAGGCTTTACCACCTGATTTCTCTCTCATTGTCTTTTCAGTGGGACTTGATTGAGGCTAGTTATGCAACTCTATCAACAAGACCTCAAGTCTGCAACCTTATATGGACCAAATCCAACAGAAATGTGAAGAAGAAAACAAGACTGCTTGCAGTGCCAAAGACAATATTTTATCCAATTAATTAATATAGATCAGATTCCACCAAGGTCAACTGACTCTACCAGTAACAGTGTCTCCACTCTGATCGCAGCACAGCAAGGACTTGAACAAAACCAAAAGGAATTGTTGCTTTCCCAATGAGTTTTATTATGGCTTATTTTACACATCCACCGCCCTTTTTTCATTTAGTCAGCGGAAACAGACAGAAATAGCAGACGCATTTTTCACACGATCTAGGTTCCCTCACATTGCAGGGATTGCATAGAACTATGCAGCATTTTAGGGGGCAGTGAATATGAGTTATATTCACACTCAAACAAGGCACATATTACAGTTGCCTGGATTTGGTCTTTAGAGGAAAAAAAGGCAGTCCCTCAGAGAGAAGCAAGGGCAGTATACATGCTGAGGAGAGAAAACTGTTTTCTTATTCATTACTTGAGCTCTGCATTTATTCTGAAACATAGTTACCTTCAAAAGATTTAAACTTTCAGCTCCTATATTTTAAGTAGTGAAGGAAGGACCTTCAAGACTAAACTCAGTCTCAAATATAAGACTTGCCCTCTTTACAAGCTGAGCGAGAGAATAACTTACTTTCAAAATTGCAATGCTACATTTGACTTTAAAAAGATGTTATGGTTAGAAATGAATGGCTTGTGATCAGATTCTAAATATGTCTCTGTTCTTGAGATCTTACAACAGGCAGCCAGTGTTCCCACCAAAAGCCTATTGGGAGCACAGACCAAATAATTATTCTACAAAAGGCGCTAAAGGGAATCATGGAGGCACAGCGAGGTGGTTGATCTTGTTTATCTTTCATGTTTTATAAAAGCCTGGTATGTGTGCTGAGCAAGGGGAGGTGTGGGGACGACCAGCCAGAAAAAAAAGCTTCTGAATGCAACCACAGAGCATTTCTAGATATGCCTCTCTTATGTCGTGTCATGTGCCTGCACATGCTTCAGGTTTTCTGTTGCTCTTTTTCTCTACTAGCTTCCCCGCTACTCCTTAGAAATAAATTGTGCACAATTGCCGACAACAAACAGTTAAAGCAGCATGAACTTGGTAGATTTTTTTGACAGGGTTGTTTGTTTCATAAGAAGGGGAAAGGGGGTTCTAGCAGAACAGGTGGTGTCTGGGGGGAGGAAAGAGAGGTGCAAAGAGGAGGCACTGGGAGCAGAAGCAGCCTAGTGTCAGGTTTCTACAAGGCAGGCCTTTCACAGCTGAACGGCAGTGGCATGACCTTCCAGGTTCAAAGGAAGCTTTGCAACAATCATTCCAAAGGAGGTTTGGCGTCCAGCCACATAACAGAACTCTGTTCTAAGGTGACTCTGCCTAGATGGTCTTGGAGTGGTGGGATGGGTATGAAAAGTATACTTTTCTTTGTTTAACTTAATCAGTTACAGATATGTTGTTTAATTCTGGCAGTAGATCTAAGGAAACTTACCTCGGATAGCTCAAGCAAAGCCAAGGGCTTCAGTCTGATGCTGTGGTCCTTTTATTTTTGACTTCTGTTGAAAGAAGCAAAAAAAACAAGACATTTATTTAGACAATACGTTTAAGAATGACTTATAAGGCAATAACGATTACACTGAATTGTAGAACATTGTATTGCTGCTGCTGAGAAGTTCTACTTCTATCATGCTTCATCAAAAGAAACCCCAAAAAAAACAATCCTAAAACTCTCTGTACATCTCTCTTAAGCAATAACTAATCATGTTTCAGTCACAGGTTAGACAGATAGCAGAATCTATACCTCACACACAACTCATTGCTGCATTTAGTTGTGTGTCTCAACATGACACTCAGCCATATTTGCTGAGGTAATAGTCAGGTTTTACTTATGACATTTTAGTGCACATTCTTTGTGGACCTTCCAGTCAGAGGCTTCAGAGCCTTCAATAATTAACCCACGAATAGTAGCAGTATTTACCCTGCAGGTAATAACACTCCCTTTAAGTGAATAAATCCTACCACGTATTTTGTGTTGCATTCACTTCAGGAGATGGAAAGATAAAATGAACACTCTATCTCTCGAGTTTCCAGTTCAGTTTGATGGAATAAGGGGAACTGTTAAAGGAACCATATTTTAAAATATGCTTTTGAATCCCTCGGCTTAGTTTTATTTCTCAGGTGTGGACTGTGAGAGAAGGCTGCTCTGCCAAGGTGAAAATTATAAAACCATTGCAGTGTTTGAGCAGAAATGAGCAGCCACAGAAGCAACTTCAGTTTTAAAACACTGATGTAACTGTATACATTATTATTGTTGTTCTGCATCCTCCTGAGTCAATCTTTACCCGTTGTGACAAGCCCAACATCATACAGGACTCACTAGGATTACTGCTTCAACCCACAGGCACATTGTGAAACAAAGCCTTCTCTTTGTCAGTCCCAGTACAAACAGAACCAGACTTGATGTGTATACAGACAGGCATCTGCCGGTGGGAACATGTCCCTCAGAAAAAATTCTTCTGAGACAGGCTCTCCAACCCCATCATTAACCTCCCCCTCCCCAGTCAGCCTTGTTCATTACCTCGTTGAACATTTTGCCCAATAACTGTGTTTGTAAGACCCTAAACAGTTGGAGAGAAAGTTAGTACGCATGTTCCATAAAACTAGCAACTCTGGTGCAAAGCTTAAAATGTTTTGCCTTCGTGAAAACTGTTTTGATGTCCTTCTTTGAATTGGTCGTATACAAGAATAGATGGGACATAGCTGAGATAAATGCCAGCCAATACATGGTTGTCTTTTTGTTTGTGTTAGGGAGACGATACAGCAGCTGTGTACACTATCTAGCGCATACTCCTGTTACAGAGACATATTAATCAGACTGCCATATTGGAAGTTAATCAGGTGAAGAGCTGACTGTAGGACAGAGATGTATTTTTGGTGGTTCAATATGGATCTAAAGTTAACATGAGATAGGATTTGCCTTGATCACTTGTGACAAATTTGGAATACTGGTAGACTGGTTATTTGACTGTGAAAGAGGTGCTTCTGATTTATCATTGAGAGATGTGTAGATGAAAGGGATGTGATGTAATTTATGATGTTTAAACAGGAGTCTCATGCATGCAGAAATCTTAGCAATGTGCTTATCTGAGAACACAAACGCAAACGATAAGACACAGGTTGCGCCACCTTTTGTTCTCAGTACCTTGGTGAGACCATACTCATAAACACACACACAGACACCATACGCATACACACACAGGCATGCACATTGGGGTCAAGTGTGGTCACCAAGAGTGTGACAAGAAAATAAAAACACATGCCGTGTTAAAGAGGAGAAATACCACGCCACAGTCCCGAGGCGGATCAGTTCTCTGTGTCTCTTTGCTGGGCTTGCAGAGGGAGCAGTTCAGTGCACGGCCCCACCCAGGCCTCCAGTCTCACACATTCCTTGATAGAGCCGTCAGGCCAGCTGGAAGGGAGCCCAGCCTCTCCCCGCAGTGACTAACTCCAAAGCAATGTCCTCTTTCTCTCTGACTTTGTGCTGCCCACACTGCACCCTGCCCGAGCCCCCCCTGCAGTTAGATTACCACTCCCCCAAACCTCCAGGTTCTGCTCAAATAAACAAGAACACCACGTTCAGTCAAATATGTACGTTTAACGACACCCTAATAAACTCTCAAAATGAAAGCTGAGAAGAAACGCGGGATCCAATTTCACCTTTGTCGTTGTCATAATTTCTGTTGTGTTGGCTCCACCTATTTTCCAGGTAGATCCAAAAAACATATATCTACTTCTCACTGCTATCATTTTCCTTCTCACCTCAAGTGTCTCATCTGCCTCGAGGGAAAATGCCAAGACTGTTAAAAATGTCATAGTCTATCTTTAACTAGGTCACAGCACTCTGGAAATTGATCAAATAGCCTCTAGTCAATCAACCAGGCTGATTGCCATATCGAATCAATTTGGCGAGCAAAAAACAGAGAGCAGTGTGTCAATAATTAGCTCAATCCTAAGTGAATCAGGCACAGCACTGCCGTTGAGTGATGAGATTTGATTACAAACAAATAAAAAGGCCTCAGTGAAGAGAGGGAAAAGAGAAGAGACGAGCAGTGACCAAATCAGTCTTGTTGTCAAAACAGAATGGACTCGCTGTTCCTCTATCTCCATTCTAGCAAGTACAACAAATACAGAACGAGACATAGCAGGCCTGAGTGTAGGTTCACTCTCCCCTCAAAAACGCAGATAGGACATGCATGTGTGACGCATATGAAAGGAATGTGAGTCAAAATAAATGGTTCTTTTCTGTACTCCATAGTCCACATAGCCTTAAACCACACCACAAGTTCTGCACAAGACCAGAGCCTGCCCATGACGCCCACTTGGCCTGTTGTTGTTTAAACTATTGTGACTTTGGCAGAAGGTTTGAACTAAATGGAAAAATTCACTGTACAAGATCACGAACAAGACCAGGGGTTGCTTTAAGAGAAAACTTCAACTATGACTTTCTTTGAAATCAGAAAGCCTCGTGTTCACATAAGGACTGTAAAGAAAGGTTCTACTCTGTATGAGGCTGTACAGTACAAGAAAACTCATGACTCCTATCATTACTTATTGTTCTCAACTACACCCTGAGACATCTGAGATGGGAGGATCTCACTTTTGATGCCCTCTCTTGAGGTTTGTTCAATATGTGCTACGGTTTTGAGAAAAAAAAAAAGTATGACTTCTTATCAGGCTGCATCTCAATCTGAACTGCGACACTGAGTTATATGGGACTACAAAAGAAAATAATCGTACTTTTTTTTTGCACAAATGGATCAAAAAACATTTTGTCTGAAGCTGTAGTTTTGAAACAACAAGTGATCCTTGGGTGGTGCCGACACGCAGTCTCAGTGCCAAGAACATTGTGCAATTGACTGAGTAAAAAAAAATTGGTTGGCAAGTTGCAGAATAATTTAAGCAGGATGCAAATTTTAAAACTGGCATAACTAGTTACAGTAGAGAGAAAAAGGAGAGGCAAGTTTACACAGATAGATGTCCTATGCAATTAGTAAACATTCAAAGCAACTTTTTATAGATCACGTCATTTTACTGCCAAGCTAAAAAGTACTCAATTTGTAATTTAGTCTGATTTTTGTTTCAGTCATCCACAGCTGCTTTTTGAATATGAGTGTTCATTTAAGGAGCAGGATACAAGAAGGTTAAGAGGAGAGATGGATGGCAGCAATAACAGCTAAATGTATTAATTGACACAATTCCACCTTTGCTGTTGAACTTAAAGCACGAGCACATCATTAGGGTTTTTATACATACTTCGCATTTAGAGCCCTCCAGAGAAGTGCAAAGTTGTTTAGCGCAAGAGAGTGTTGGATTTTAATCAGTGCCGTCCTTGTGTATCTTGTGCCAGACAAAAAACGCCTATACAAAGCTAAATGTACTTCTGAATTTACATTCCAGGCCCCTGCTGCCTTGACATTTTGACCCCATCTTTCCAAATAGAGTTTTTGTAACAGATGCTGCGTGTCATTCCTGCACAGGGCAACATAACAGCATTTCAGCAGGAGTGGGGGAGTAGGTCAGACAGTAAGTGGGGGCAGTTAGGCTGTGCCGTATACTAGCAGTTATGTAAGTGTTTTTTTTTTTTTTTTCTCTTTTTTTTCGCAGATGTTTGGCAGAGCTTTGATAAACGTTATTGGCTTATCAGAAAAATGATTCACACCCCTCTCAAGCTCCATGCTTGCAAAAGTTCCACAAAACTTAAAGCTGCATAAACAAGTCTGGAGTCCATGCATGTGCATGGGTGTGACTTATAGGGGTAGTCTGTGCACTTTTGGTTACTGTATCATCATTGTCAATTCACTATTTATCAACAACAAGGGGAATACTGCTGATGATAGGTGCTTCCCAGTGCACACTGAGGACATGCTGAAACATTTCAAACCAGCGCTGGATGGATGAAAAGGGAGTGGCTACTGGGTGGATTGCATAGAAAGACTTTCTTAAATCAAACTCTATAGGTTGATGTTTATTTGCTGCTGGAGGAACATTAAACTTTGCTCACTGCAACAGTTGAGTATCTACACATAGGCAATTTTTTTTTTACCAATCTATAGATGGGGATTTAAGGATGAGCGAGAGCCCAGCATTGCCTCAAATCTTATGCCAAGTGTGAAAAATAAATTAACTACAGTATGATTGCAACACCGTCCCTCTGTTCAGCTAACTCACCTCCCTATTTTTTGCCTCCCCACGCTGTCCTTCCTTCCAACCACCCACTCAACAAACCCATGAGGAAATGGCAGAGGAAGTGTGCGAGAGACCAGTTTCTTTCCGTTTAACAGTGGCTGAACACCACGCCTCCTGTCTGTGCTGCCAGTCATCAGGGCGAGAATACATAGTAGTAATGCCACAGTGTTGTGATAGATATCTTAACACTGTCAAGCTAAGACTCCAAACCGACACAACACACATCCTTTTCTTCAAGCTAGTAAAATATGCTGTCTCTCACGTTGATGGCAAAGGCAACAAAATTAGCTTGAGTGACAGCAGCCAGTGTTAGCTGCCATGACTGAGCAAGATTTGATCATTGAAGCTTGTTCAGAAATGTACATTGTGGTTTCGGAAATACCAGGAGTCCTACATTATTTAAGGTTATAGCATAATGTAGCCTCTGTATTGGTGCATTGGTTGACAGTGCAGGAATTTAGGCAAACAGAATCCGCCCCAGGCTAAGATGAGGGCACGTGAACCAACGAACGTTTTAGCTGCATGCAGTCAGAATCCAGTTATGAACGTTTCAGCGCTCCAAATGTACGATTCATATTCATTATATTTGATTATAAGTTCATAATCTTGCTGGCAGTTAAGTCTTTGTGGCATAACATCCCTGAGTACAACATGAATATTTCAAATGCTCAGAATGCAACATGAAATAGCCCAAATGACAACCTCCTACCCAAACCCCTTTTCGCCCTGTGTCACCATCTAGCACTGCAAAAGGTTTGTTTCACAATCACCTTCACAAGAGCAATTTAAAAAATGTTAGTCATTTGCAGCTGCTGGGTGCTTGACACAACTTAAGTGTGACTTCTATGAAAAACTATGTAGAGGAAGTGAAAATCAGCAGTCCGTAACACGCCACAGAAATGATTTTTGGGTGTGGCTCGAGGGAGCAATGGAGGACAGGCAACGACACACACAGCAATATGACTTTCAACTGATCAACAAAGTATTAGGTCTGGTCTGCTTGTCCTTCAACATTTTGCTCATCTTGAACAAATGCCAAACCAAGGCAAGACTACCCGCAATTATTTGGTTATCTTATCTGGACATGTGCAGTGATTGCTCGAAATGAGTTTGTGCGTACGAAGGACAAATATCTCAACTTTTCTGACAGATTAAAAAGTGTTTCTCTCTTTCTCTAAATGTGCGAAGTCTTAGCTTCCCCCTCTAAGCCCCAAACCTGGTTTCAATTAGCTTGTCTTTCCAAACCACTACATTCCATTACTCCCCTCCTTGCCCCCGCCCCACCCATCCCCCTTCACTTACTCACTCCCTGACTTTCTTCACCATCTTCCTCCCCTTACTCTCTCCTCCACTGCACACTATGGCTTTCTGCCCAGGTTAAGAGACCCAAGGTAAAAGAAAGAGAAATCTAACCCTGTCTAATTTAAAGAAATGAAAAAGAGACATGCCTTAGAGCAAGCAGAAGTGATAGTTTTCACTTTTATGTAATGTAGATGTGGTTGGACAGAGGGCAGACATAAAAAAACATGTTCATATCATATCAAAGACCTTCAGAAAATGTTCACAGTATTCCTCAACAGCAGACAACATTAAGCAGGAAAGATTAGCTTGTGCCTCCGAGTTGTTTGCTTGTGCCTTTCTTGTTTAAAAACAGTGAACAAGTAGAAAAAAGCTCTTATGAGTGCATTATTATCTCTAGAAACTGTTAATATCACGTGAAGGAACTTTGTATGTTTCTAATGACCCACTGCGTCAACCGTCTGCAGCATGTATGGGTTTTTTCCTCTTTTTTTTTTTAGCTGTAAAGGGTGTGCCTCTGTGAAGAGACAGCAAAGCAAGCAGGGAGGGAGGGAAAAAAAGGGAGGGGGTGGAGGGAGGTGAAAGAGAGTAATCCACACCCAAGCTCGTTGCAGCCTCTCATGGGGAAGTCTCTAACTTTACTTATTATATGTCAAAGTCAGAAGGCATTGGAAAGATAAAAAAAAAACACCTGGAGGATAACATGAACACAAACATTACTTTTTAAAACTCTCTGTTGCCTCCTCTATTCATGAGGTGTATATTCCAGTGCTAAAGAAAAAAATCTGCCATCCCAAAGACGAGGGGTTATGTCTGCAAAGGACATCCACGTTGCACAATAGTCCAATCACTACACAAGTCTTTTTTCATTGCTATCTGTTACTTTTTTATATCATATTAAAATATATCGTATTTCTTGCTCTCATATACATCCTGGATAAAAACCTTTGTGTGCACTTGAAGAAAAAAGAAAGTGCGCAACTCCAGTCAAGTCCTAATTCCTGTGGTTGCTGCGAGAACACACCCACTTCTCATATCCTGAGTTATTTCAAATCAGCATGTATAACAGAGGATGGTATTCACACACAATTACTATCTACCCTTTACAGAAAAGCACTCAAGTAATGAAACACATTTTCTCTTCATCAGAAACTTCCTTTTCAAAACTTCCCTCTAGGAAAAACCTTAGGATGCCGCCAGAGAAAAACACATGCAATAAAGTAGGACAAAGTCTCTGCAATCTTCCTGCTGATACTCAAGCTCCCACAATATCACAGGATAGTCATGGAGACACGTTTGACACTTTTACAAGTAATTTGTTTGAACTTTCACAATATTGTTGTATGTGATTAGCTTTGTTCATTTCAGCACTATTAAATTTAAAGCCAAAGAAGTTCACAAAAAAGTTCACAAAAAGTATTAACTTCAAACAAAGAATGAAAAAAACAAAGTGCATATTTACCTGTGCGCAGTCTGTGCGCCCCAAGAAGCCTCACACCAGCTTGAGCATCCTTGAAAACGTGTCCTCTTTCCTTCTACACAGCCCAAGATAGAGCACTGCCTCCAGTCACAACTTAGCAGTCTGTGAGGATTCTGTCACTCTTTTCTTATTTGATCAACAAAGTTTCCAGGGCGTTTTCTGCCCCTCTCTCTCTCGCGTTTCCCTCCCTCCCTCTTCTTCTTCTCCGAGTTGATTTAAACTTTTTTTTCTGTGCAGCTGCTGCTCTAGGCTGAGCAGAGTGCCTGGAAAGGGAGCTGGGTAGGGCTCCTGGTTTGCAGAGGGAGGGGAATGCTTGGGAGGGGACCGGTGCGAGGGAGTGGTTCTCCTCAGGCTTGTGACCACCCACTGCCTCTCTAGAGGGCACCGATACAATGCAAAAGTTAGTTCAGGTTAGATCACGATACAACAGCTAAATGCATCGTCTATGTACCTACACTTATCACCTAAGTTTTACCAGCACTCAGGGAGTTTGAACCGGCTTTCATCCAAAGTAGTTATCCTGTCAAAGTAAGCTACAGCCAGTGACAGAGAAATAAAGACTTTTCCACTACTTTTCAATATATTCAAGCACAAGACTGAAGAACAGAGTTTAAACACACCACAAAATGAGTATCATGTGATAGACGATGACATAAACATGTTATTATAGAAGTTAAACTACTGTACACAATCTGACAAAGAGTTATCATTAACAAAATGACTCAGGAGTGAGGCCTTTACTTACACACAAAAGTCAGTGTATGTGTATATACTGTAAGAGTTCAGATTCTTTTTTGCTTTGTTTTGTTTTAACAAAGCCCACACTGAACCAAGTCTCTGTTCACTGTAAGGGGAGCATGTTATGTTTAATAATTCTGCCTCAGTTTTTAATCAGTGTTTGAGATTTCATGCTTTTCATAGTGAATGTTTTAAAAAATATAATAATTTACATGTTCTAATATATATTTTCATCCATTTCAAAACAAAAAAAAACTGTATAGAAGCTAATCTCAGTAATTGTCTGTCAAACTCTTTTTTTTCTCTTTTTTAATTTTGCAATCGATTGTCACGTGAAAGTCTTATCCTTGTACGACACTCCTATGTTGTTGGTACTGTTCCTCTTATAGTCTGTTGTTACTACAAGAATTTTAAGAATACATTAGAGAGCCATGATGTACTGAATGATGTTCCAGTTTTCCTCCTGCTCTGCACATTTCCGTTGGCACAGAGACACAGGCTTTGTCTCTACAAGCTCAAGAGCAGGGCCAGCCAAAGTAAACAGGGCTCGCCTTACTCACCTCCAATATTCTATTTCACTGAATGTTACTGTATAGTTGTGACAAAATGTATATGCATACTTTATAATTTGACTCCTTTTTTCCACAATGTCAAAAACCATTCAAACAATCGCACGTAAAAGTTGATGTAAATGTACATGTAATGTGTGCATCTGTTTTGTGTGGCGGAGAAATGAGGAAAGGATATGAGCTGTTGGGACAGAGACGTATTGGGCGGTGCCTTCCAGCCTGGGATTAAAGATGATATTAGCTCAGCAAATTAGAACTGCTACAGGCTTATAGATGAAAATATTTAATAAGACATTAGCTCTGCAACTTCAAAATAGTTTAAGGGTGTGGTTCCCAGCCTTTTTGTTATATATACCTACACAGCCCTGTCAGATTTACACCACATGATCCAATTATACGTCTTTCAACCAATGTTGCGCAACTTCAACCACCTCTTCATATTTGTAATCCATTCTTCAAACATTTGATGTTAACTTTTAGCTGTAGATTCAGTTATTTTAGCTAACTTTGGCATCAATGCATCCATACAGTATGTGTTTGCTTCGTATATGAACCAAACCTTCTCACTTCAGTTTAACTATTGCTTTATTATTTGAACCATTTATCAATCACAGTGAGCTATCCTCCAAGCACTTATAGAATACTTTAAGCCATTACTTTGTCTGCCATTTCACCATTACAAGCTGTTTCAATGTATTTTATACTGCTTTGGGCTAACCAGTCATTCATTGTTTTTTAGCTGTGATTTGGTTTATCCCGTTAGCTAGCTATCTCATTTTCTTTTTATCTACATCTTCAAGCTATTTAAACACTTTATTCATTTGGCATTTGGCTTGACATATGCTTTGTTTATGTAACCACTGTGTATGTAACCATCTATCATCTATGATCATAAATGACAATGTTAACGGTTTACCCATTGCTTTAGTCTAAGTAGCTCAACTATCAATGCCTTACTGTAAGCTATCTATTTTAAACAATTATATATAATAATTTTGATTTATCTACTAGATCACCAACTAGTGACAGCTAGAGGAGAGGGGGTTAGCATGCACTTGGTATGCTAAGGCTTATCCATTAGCTTGCACACTGTTGTTGTTTATAAGATAAACAACAACAGTGTGCCTCAGAGAATATTGTTGCATTTGTGGCGGCAGGTGACTTGATTGGTTGGTTTATAAGAAAAAAGGCTAACAGCTTGACAATCATAGCTAACTTGATGCTCGCTCGGACACTCAGATAGGAGAAGAAGAGGTGGGTGACAAAAACAAACCAGAGGTCTTTGAAGAAGCAGTCTTCTCAACACTATGGCCAGCTGTCTCTTCTGCAGGAACAAAGCCAGTAACCACCTCGAATCCCCTACAAGGGCCACGGCAAATAAAGAAATGTATCACGTCATTTCATGACAAATAAGCAAGCTGGGCCAGGTATGGGGGGAGCAGACAGAGAGGTGCTTTTAGTGCTAACATATAATATAGTGGTATTTTTCCTAATGGAAAATGCAGACTTCTTAGACAGTCTGTGAGTACAAATTCTTCTGAAGGCACAAACATCACAAACACGGCTGAGATGCATAATTCAGTGATTTAGGTGACAACTAGCAGACAGCCGCCTTCACCTGTCACTCAAAGCAACAAGGCCATTAATAATCAATGATTTAAAGCCTTAAAAGTAACAGTTTTTAAAAATCAACATCAGTTTTGTTTTCATGAATAAAAGATAAACTACAATGACCAAAACTATCATTTGTAAAAGGCAGTTAAAATATTTATTTTTGCACTTAAAGATTGGCCCTAAAGGAGATCAGCTCATTATTGAAGCCAGCCTGAGGAGGCTTTGGAGCAACAGCATTTTTCAACACATTTCTCTTTTCAGCCCTGGAGGGAAGAGGCTTGTTTTGAACAAATATTTGAGTAACAGCTAAGTTCAAGGTCCAATATGTAAGATATTTACTAAATGAAATCATGAAATGACCTCACTATATAATCAGACAATAAAGACACATGCTATGTTGAAGTGCTGGCTTCTCTGTCAACAACACAGCAGCCAGTATGTTCTCCTTCTAATTTTCAATTCCAGTGCAGAATTGTTTGTTTTTGTTTTGACCAGAGAAGTAACCAGTGGCTCCCCCACATGGCCGATCTGCCCCTCGCCCCTCGGTTTGCCTGGCAAACAGAAAACCAACAAGTGTTGCAGATGAAAGCAGGCAAGTGAAGTGGTTCAGATATAACTGATTATCCCCAACCTAAAAAGCCTTGGCATTTTTCTAATAAGCTCCATGACGAAAAATGTGGTAAAACTAGGATACATTTTAGAGATGCTTTAGAAAAATGGAGAGTGGATAGAACGTAGAAAGGTTTATAGGCCGATGCAGAGCTGGCTAAACACGGAAGCTTCTGTATCTGACATAGCACATCGACTCTAGGGAGAAGGGGGCGGGGGGAGATAGCTCTCTTCAATGTTTTGAATTTGGACTGCAGTTCCTATTTTAAACCCTAGGCAGGGGTGGATTACTGCACGGGCCTACCGGGCCCAGGCCCAGGGGCCCAAGGGCTCAGGGGGCCCCAAAGCCAGAGCTTCTGTGTGAAGTCGCTGTTACTTTTAATGTTGCATAGTCGTAGGGCTCAGTAATTGATGTCAATAGCAGGGTCCAAAAAGTCCTACCAAAAATACTGAAGGAATAGCCTGAATATAAGCCTATTTATCATCATGGGCCCCTCAACTATAAGGGGAGAAATACAGAAAAGCAAGCGCGAAACAACAGTAATAGTAGCCCTTCTCTGTCTAGACTAGAGAACATCATAAGGGGCCCTTCATGACTGGCAAGATGTGCGACCGCACAATGTTGGATATAGTCAGACTAATAAAATCAGTGATTATTACTGAGTTAAAAAGCAAAACTATAACCTACTGTAGAGTCCATGTGCCCAGGGGCCCAATACTTCATAATCCGTCTACGACCCTAGGTGTCATAGTTACATATTGGTCCTTTAATATGGAGATAATTTTTTAATAACACCATAATTTAATTTCTTTTTATGTGTCCCCTGGAGTAAAAGTCTCATATAGGAAGCGAGTTTGTTGCATTGCGTTTGTAAAATGAGCTGTCACATGGTATATGGATATAGCCTTTATGTGTGTGTAAACATATGTGCTTCTTCAGCTCTCACAGCAGCATTTGGTGTCCCCGAAACACCCCTTATATCCTCATCACTGTGTCACACAAATGCTCTGTCAGGCGAGAAAGCAAACATGCAAGAAGTTGAACACACACAGAGGAAGTAACTGCATGGCTTTGAAGGGATCAACAGGGAGTGGCGCACACACTGGAACATGCGCAGACACATACTTTAATGTACCACATTAAACCACCATGATTCAAGAGAGCTCTGATTTAGTGTTCTCTCAAAAAAAAACACAGGGTGCAGCTCGTCCACAGAAGGGAGACTCATTGTTCATGTGTGTTCATCTTCAGTTGTATGCATGCTGAGATAAAAGTGAAGGAGTAACACTAACCATGTGTAGGATAAGCAGAAACCCTAAAGAACTCTGCATGAAGTGTGGAATTATTTATTCTAGCGCAGTAGCAGAGTTTTGAAAAAACAACGCTGAAGAACAGAAAAATGTTCCTGACATAAAACATAACTGTAGGGCTTAGACAGTTTGGAAAGACATACTTTGTGCATGCGTAGGTGGACATCATGCATTACATCATGATATTGCCTGCAGATATCATTTTCATTATTAACATATTGTCCTAATGGCTGCTGTTCCACAGAATAAGCAGCATTTAGGACAACTCATACTGTTGATTCCAACGGCCTTTTTATTTAGTGGAAGTAAAAAATCATTTTTCAATCAGTAAAATTCATTCAAAATCAACATTTTGATTTCTTAGGTAAGTAGCCTTTTAATAAGTGTGATATTGTATAGTGAGTTGGTTTTTATTGTGGCGAAGCCCCTTCAGGGCGAGACACTCTGTCTGGCTTCTATTCCCCGTTAACAACCCGCTCACAATATATCATCCCTTACATAGTGCTCTGCTCTCACACCTGCTTGCTCAGCTTCACTCAGGTTTGACTTTAAAGCCACTGAGGTGTGGCTGTTTGTGCCTTTGAAGAACAGTTTCAGCTTCGAGCGATTGCTGCTTCCACTCAGACAAGCCCTACGATGTGTGTACACTTAAACAGGAGGATGTCTTTCCAGTGCTGTTCAACAACTTGTATGAAGGTTTTGAATGTGTACGGTCACATAACAACCCCACAGTAAACACTCCCACTGCTGGACCAAGCTTTTACTACAAAGAGTGACCATGTTTGTGCACTTTTACTGGTGCTCAAGAGCTATTGCATATGCTTGGGAGGTGAATTTAGGTCAAAGTCTGTGCTCCTTATTTATTCAACTGTATAAATTCCAAATCAATCTGCCGCAGGAGTGAGGAGATCAAGCAGATACAGTGGGAGAAGAGGTTTGAGACAATAAAAATGTGGATTGTGCAACTGATATAAATCTTAACTTTAGGGTTATGTCCTGAATGTTTTGCACATCCACGGCAAGTTTTTACCAACTGAATCCCCTCTAACTATCACGGTTTTGTGGCAGGTCACTCTAGTTGAATTCAAGGATATGTGGGAATGGGTGTGTTTCCTGGTCCTAGGTGTGTCAGCCAGTGTGAACCAGCGCAAATAGCTTGGCTCAGACGAGCGATGACTCACAGCCCGTGACTACAATGAAAACAGGGCAGCTCAGACTGTAAAGCAAAGGAAAAGCAGAGGATTAGATGGGAATGGATGCTTGAACGTGTTTGTGTGAGTGTGTGTGTGTACGTGTATGTGTGAGTGTGTTAGTGTGTGTTTGTTTGAGCATGTGGGTATGATTCATGTGCAGAGCAGGATAAGGGAAGTCAGATGGCACCAGCCTGAGCAAAACTGTTAACTTGTGATGGGATTAAATAAAAGTGACACAAACATTTGTATCTAATGATTATTTAAATTCTATCACATTTCTTAAAGCAACTGCCTTGCTCTGCTTATTATTTGCAAAGGAGCCAGATGGGAGGGCGTTGTACATTTGATTGTGCAATACAGGATTGATCAGACACAAAGGACTATCTGACACACTGCCAACTCAGTTTTTAAAGCAGTGGGACTCCCAATAGTATTCCAAAAACTTCAAATGGTTAGGCTTTGGTGAAAAGAGAGAATATTCTTGTATTATATTTGTAAAATGTCACAATTATCGGAAATTCTTTCCTAATTCAGACAATGAGGGCTGTGTTCTTGGCAAATGGCCTGTTTTCATGAGTCATAAAGATAATTGCTGAGAACAAGGGATCCAATAGATGTTCCAAAACACATTTGAGAATGTAACTCGATCTTTATCGCTCTTACTTGTTGCGTATCTTTTATTTTGCATATATGTTAACTTCAGGTGACTCATGACATTAATTAATGATATTCACTATTAAGTTTAGTAAATTGTAGGGTGTAACTGATAACCCATGAGTCTGTCATTGGATGAGCCACAGTGTCTGTTGTTGTCTTTCTGATTTATTTCTCTTTATTCTGACATAGAAGGTTAAACTCGGCATCACTTTTAGTTTGCAGTAATTCCCCTGAAACGAATGTTGTCTGATGAATAAGTGGTTGCTTGAAAATGTCAAATTCACTTCATGTGTCTTTAAAAAGCCCAGTCTGTCTATGCAAAGATATTTGTATAAAACAGACACTCGCCACACAAACCATATTGTGTGCAAGGAGAAGATTAGATTTTTTTACACAACGCTACATTGTCAATATTGTGACAAATGTCTCAGCAGCCGACGCTGAAGACACAGTCAGATAAATATTGTCAAAGAGGCATTGTCCGTTTCAAAGAATGTCAAAGGAAATGTACTACAGACCAAGCTTGTGTTCTTGATAAATGACTGAATGCCCTGTTGTTGAAGACGAGTCAAAAACACTCAAATCTCAGTAATTCACAGGGACACATCATGTGTTCCCACTAAAGGTTCCACTTCATACAGTCTACTGAAAGCTATTTGAAATCCTAGTCTTGGTTGAGGAACAAACTAAAACAGCTAGTCTAATTCAGATCTCTTTCATATAAAACAACAAAACATACAAATCCAGAAAGAATTTGGAAACCTGAAAGAGAAAAGAGTTGATTTTATTCTTTGATGTATCATGAGCAATATATTGAATGAAATGCAATAAAGACAATAATAATGATAAAGCCCATTACACACCTACTTTATAATAATAAAAGACAGAACCGGCTGGCAGTAGAGTTGGAAATAAATCGCCTGAATTGTAACTTCTTCCCTGAATGTTTCAGCGATCTCATACAAATGTACAAATGTTCTCTGCCTTTCCACAAGGGAAAGTTTACATAGTGTATATTTCTAGTATTTTTTTATCAATACAGTTTGTTTCTACTTATATTTAATTACTGTCAATTTGTTTCTAACTTTTTGCTATCTTTTGCTGATTCACCTCCTCTTTTTTGAGCTGAACCAAATTTCTCCCAATGGGGATCAATAAAGTTTACTGAATAAATGCTTCTTTATTATTCTACCCCTTCTACATTTTAAAGAGCAATATTGCAGTTTTTACTTCACTCATTTTGCAGTTTTGTTTTATATTTAATATCTTTGCTAAATGTGTATGACTTCTGTGGTTTTTCTGTTACACTAACTTTAAAGTTTTTCATAAACTGAAAACGCGTCCATTGTCGGTCTGTGCGCTGCTGCTCTGCCCAGATGAACATACTTTGAAGGACATTTGGCGTGCTGACTTTTCTGTCTCTTATCAGTTTTTCATAACCCTACTATCTAATGAAAACCTCAAAATATAGCAACTTTGAAAATGGCCTAAATTTCAGTCCTGCACTACACCATTAATGTTGTATTTAATACAAAATACACATTCATGCAGCAGTAGTATTGGTGCAAAAGCATAGTGTACAGATTAGGGCTTTGACCTTTGACACTTAAAGTAAATTCTGCTGTAGGTACACATCCCATTTGAAATGCCAGACTGTTACTTTTAGTGGAGTGATTTCACAGTGCATTACCTGGACTTAAGCAAAGGTATTACAGTCACTAATTCTGTCAATAATACTAATCCAATGAAATAACATTTGACAATATAATACAGAAATATTTTGCCTGTAACAGTTTCCAAACATATTTGAAGTAAATTCAACATTTGAACTTGTAAACTTCCGTGTCAAAGTGTCTTGGAGAATCATTTTTAAAGGTTAACAATTCTGACCAATCGAGCATGAAATACGTTCGCACATTTCCTGAATGGTTAAATTACTTTCAATGTTGAGTTACGGCACCAAGCTGTATGTGAGGCTCTTTTAAAATCCCATTGAACTGAACTTCATTTAATTAGCACTGATAATTGAATTTTCTTCATCTCCAACAAAAAAAAGAACATGTTGAACTATGGAACTGAAACAATCTAATTTCCTTCAGGATATGAATAAAGTAAAAGTTAAAAACCAAAGAGAGCATGTTGTTTTTCTCCACATCATCGTCCACAAGTTTTCTCTTAAATTCATTACTGTATGCATCATTCGTTATATTGTATGCATCATGTCATCATGCATGTGATTTGATGTTATCGTGCCCCCAGGAGCCCTGTGCGTAAGCAGGACACAAGCTGAGACTTCTCCAAACAAAGTGGACTTGAAGTAACCACTGAGAGCAGAGTGTATCCATGGAGAGATTACAACCACAGGGAACACACAGTCAGCTAATGACAGTGTGAACTACTCAAGATACACTATCTTACAACACTCAGGTCACCCCGCCTGATATTTGCCATCTCCATAGTAACTCATCATTGGTAATCATTTTGGAATTCCCCCCACAGCGCATTCTTCGTCATACGCACACACATGCTGATGATTCAAAAAGACGAGCCGTTCCTTTGGTACAAAGAAGAATCCAAGGAGCAAAAGGGGAATGAGAGACAGATTGAATTGTGGTTTCCACTGCAAGTTGTGAGTCACGAACACAAGGGAGGGACGTTGAGGGAAGAAGAAAAAAAGAAGAAGAGAGAGACTATTCTGGGATGGCTGCTATAGCAACATAATAAGCAATGGGGCAGGTACTTGCAGGCATGTTTCCATAGCGATGCCTTGTGTGTGTACAGATAAATAATCCATGCCACAAAGCAGTTTGTAACGTAGTAAGGAACTTTGCTTTGTTAAACAAAGTTTGTTATTGTTTTCCAGTAAAGATGATCCCCCCTCCTTCCTTCCTGTTTCAATGTGATCTTTTTCATGTCTGCCCCATTCAGTCCTTGACTGAACAGACTAAGGCCGGGAACTCCTTTCACAGGTTTAGGCTTGCATGGCTATCAGAGTAATTTCCAGAGTGCTTTAGGTGTGTTACTTATGCCCAATTGTTTCGACATATCAGCCCTGAGAAACATTGAGTAACTCCACATATCTGACACATTGACAGAGCAACAGATAGCTCTTATTAGCTTTCAATGTCTCTTCATGACAATCACTAACTGTTAGCTGTTTTTAATTATTGATCCAAGTCAGTGATAAGGAATTTTGCAAGAGTGTCTCCTCCCTATAGCTCACCACCACCCATCTGTTGAGCTAAAGTAACCTTCCCGAGCTGCACATTCCTGTCATAGCTGTTAGACGTACCGACACTGCAATACTTTCCTTTGGGGGTAAATGTGAACTATGAACTACAAGCAAGTCGATACATGAAGACTATTCATTCACATGCAGGGTTGAGTAACCTTTTTTTTTTCTATTCAGGAACTTCATCCAGGTAAATACTGGAATGAGCGTGGTCTATTAAAGGTTTTAAAGAGAGCTGAAATAATGTCTCACCTGTGCTGATTTTAGTTATCATACCTGCAAAGTACCTACTTACAACATGGGGCAGTTTCAAGTGTGTTTCAAGAGGAGATAATGAAAAGCTCAGACAATTTTGAAAATTGAAGGTTCAGCAAACAACCAAACCACAAGGTGATTATAAAGCTATAATGATGAACTTTTAAAAGATATAATTTCAATTCACAATGACAAGTTGTTCACCAACTTGAAAAAGGGGAATTACCTAAACCTATTGTATTTAAAAAATATATTATATATATTATAAACAATATTTACTTCGGTTTGTTTGATTCCATAACAGTGATCAATATTTAGTCCACTTGGTAGTCATGGCAGTATGTATTATATTTTTGCTTTGTTTGACAACATCACGCCTCTTGCCCCACCTCCAGATTCTGGTAACATGAGCCAGAGGCAACACTGGGGTTTCTTGTCCATAAATGCAGGGGCTGTCTGTTTTCCCTCCGCTGTACCTCTCCTCTCTTCCCTCGTGTCACGCACTTTCCTCTCCTTACTCACAAGGGCAAACTCTGCTGTGGCAACACAAACGTACAGAGAAATCACTAATTCATCGTCACTTCTCCAAACAAAGAGAGTTCAACATACAGGTGCTATACTCGCAGGCATTGTTATTCAGCCCTGTGCTCGGTTACTATATCATATCATCGTGTCTCGTCCTGCCTTCTTCAGCTATTTCCCCTCAGCAGACTGACCTGTGACCTCACTCATTCCATTCCTGTACTAAATCACCATGTTGTGTCTTAGCAGCCTACAGCAGAGAAATGTTCAGCTCACACCCGTTTAAGTGCACAAATGGGAAGAAACACCCATCACTGCGGGACAGAGGTCACAATCTGAAGGTCACTGTTCTTGTGTAATAGAAACAGATTTACAAAGATGTATGCAGATATTGCTTTGTACCACTATTTTCATAGCTCCTCTGTTTTACATGTGTGAGTCCTCAGTGGAGTCCTTACTTGACTTCTATGAGCCCTTGCTTGCCTTTTCTTGAGTTATGGTTTGGTGTTTAGCATGTCTTGGCTGTAGCTCAAATGCAAAAAGGGGACGCTTAAGGTGAAGTAGCCCTCAAGGACTGGCTAAGGATCCTTTTTCCGTTAAGAAAGTTTTAGCGTGTGTTAGTGGGACAACAAATCCATTCCCAGACTTGATGCGAAGGAAACTCCATAAAACTTGTGTGCGGGTGGGACTGTCTATGTGTGGTGTCTGAGCGTTGTTTCTAGCAGGCTGGAGACGCCCCTACGACCCACTGACAAGACTTGCCCACTGTTGTATTAGCCATTATGCGCACACTCTGCAGCAGAGCCGTAAACATTTTGAAAGCACAAGAAAATTTCTATTTAAGGACTTTGTGGCCGCAGCTCCAGCCTTAAAAAAAAATCTGCACATTCTCCTGCTAATTATATCTGTCTTCTTTCACTCTGTCATCTAGTCACCAAAAAAGCTAAACCCATAGAAGGGGACTTTCTGTAGCAATGGCGTCTGTAAGAGGTTTTTGAAGAGAAAACTGTGTTGGATTTAAGCGTGTTAGCCCTTCACCTCGCTGTTCCAAGCCCCCCACAGACCTACAGACCGCCACACTCTTTTCCAGATGTGAGTGTCCTGCGCTACCAGATGCTCAGCACATGCATACCATGCCTTAAGCTCCTGCAGGGGGGCTGACAGCCACACAGGGACCCTGTGTTGTGAAACAATACAGGCTCTTGCTTTCCCTCCCTTCCTAGCACTCCTCTCTGCAGCAACTGCTTTAAAGAAGAAGCCCTATTTCTCCCTTCCCTCCCTCCCTTTGCAAGTGGACATCGAAAAAAGTCAAGAGAGCAAGGACGGGGGGGAAGAGGAAGTGAAGGGAAGAAGAGTGTGTGGCCAAGAAATAAAGACCAGGCGGGAAGCAAGATTGGCAGGGCTGGAAGAGAAAATGTTGCTGTTGGCACAAGATTACGTATTGTTCTTGTGGACTGCTTTAGTTTAACTATTTAACTCTGAAGCTACTAAACACTAAACATGCAAATAATAACCAGGATACTCATATAATAGCCATCATTTAAAAGCTTGCCTCAAGAGTTTAAAAACTGTTCCTTCAAACTTAAATTTCATATTCAATGACACGATGAAAGGCAGTTGTATCACCACTCCCTCAGCAATCGGAGGGTTAGCCATCAGCAGTGTTGTAATTGCTGCGACGCAGTGGGTGAAGTTATTTGCTCAAGTTACAACCCTCTTCCACCACGATCCACAGGATGAGTGAGTCATGTGTTCAAGGACTTCGCTGTTGTGGGAACATTTCCATTTTCTGATTTCCATGAGACCACAGAGCAAAAACTAAAATGGCCTCCCTTCTTTAACAATATGGTGAGAGATGGTTGTGGCAAAAATGATCTGTAATCATGCTTAGTAAGTTGGAAAAAATGACACATCTGACTCACTCCAGCAACTGACTTGTTGCTCGTGCATCCCTCGTGAGTGTGCGTGTGTGTCAGAGAGGAAAAGAGATCCACCCAAGACCTTCATAACTTTTAATGAACATAATTTGTGATTTAAGTAAATGCTAAATGTGCTGATGTGCTAAATGCATTACTTTAAACCTTTAAAGATGATGTGAATTCATACTACAACCTGACCTTAACTGAACTCATAATATGGGCTGGTCCATTTTACCTGCAGCTACTGTGCATAGAACAAACAATGAGGCAGTGAACAAAGAAATCAGTTACAGCAGAAGTGAAAGAATAATCCAGTCTGCAGGTGTGGGAACAGTCAACAACCAATGAGTGCTGTACAAACTTTTATACAGTTGGGTGTGTCCCATTAAAGTTAAGACTGTCATCACAGTTCATTTAGGCATTGAAGATAAACATGCTAAACTAAAGAAAGTTCTAAATGTAAAATTGAGCATCAAGTCTGATGCGTAAATGAGGATTGAGTAGGAAAAGAAGTGTCATCATTTATGATCTATTCCTCTTATTTAGAAGTCATTTCTTCTTTTAGTAAAACCTACTTGCAGAAGTAAGTACTGACAAATGTCATTTCTGCCTTGAATCTGGGTGTGGTCAGGCCAAACACGAGCATTTGATCTGCCATTGACTTATAACTAAATTATTTAAGTATAAATATAAAGTTTGATGTGTGTTCGGGTATTTTTCTTTAAAAAAGTGAATTAACTTCAGAAGATGATGTCATAGCAGCATTCTTTCAATAATTGTTTCTGTAGAAAGTGTTTTCTTTTCTTCTGTCATTTCAGAGAAGACTTTTTAAACAAAGTTAACATGCAAGAACATTTCATTGACATGTTTTTGTTTTATGTATGACAATGTTTAACTGGGTCTAACTTAATGAATCTTAGAAGACAATTGTTTTGTTAATAACCCCTTGGCCTTAGATGACATTTAATGGGGCATCTGAGTTCTTTATAAAGATTCCTTTCAGGCTTCTTTCCCTCTGGGAAGCACAAACGACGTGAAAACAAAAAACCCATAGTTAAAAGCAGACAACATTCTTGTGTTAGACTGAGCAAACCGCAGAGCTCAGCCCAGTCATTTACTCGGCCTGTTAGGAGCGCTCCATTCAGCAAGACTCAACAGTGTTTAAATGCCAGGTCTTTGGCTGCCCCCTGCAGGGCAGCAGGAGCTTTGCAGCATAAGCAGAAAATACTGCAAGAGTTTAGAAGTCAGTGTTTAATGGCTGCTTCTCTCATTTATGTGCAATGGATCAGAAGTGTATCCAAGGGCTTCTCACAAGCGCCGCCTGTCGGCCAAACAGCTCATTAGAAACTAAAATACAGCTGGCTACTTTTCTCCTTTTGACAAAATAGCTTGACAAGTTGCAACTTGCTTTCCCTGTACATTTCAGAGGCACTCACCTCCGCTGAAATCAATACAACCATGAAAAAGATCCCTGGGTGTATTATACAATATTAAATATTGATACTTAGTTTTAAAACAGGGAAACACCAGTAGGCTAACATCAAACCTGTCACGGAGGCCGGGAGGGAGAGCAAGATGGGTGGTTTACAGAGATTCAAAGGTTGTAACAGTCTGTGGACTGTAATCAAAAGAGCCTTTATTTAATCGGTATATCAATTTAAAATTATGTTAGATTCAAAATATTCTCTGCAACATACACACAACTAATCTTATTTTGGTGACATTTCTGATATTTGGTTCATGTAAGGTTTGTGACCTTTTACAAATTCCAGGGTTAAAAAGGGGTGGGGGCCGACCACCCTCGCCAGATACTTTTCCCCACTGGCTGAGTACTCCATGTTTTTGGAAACCCACGGTATCCCTAGTAAAGTTGAATGTTTACTTCATTCACATCAACAGTACGAGGATATGATGCTGCCGTGTGACTGATCTGCCAAACATTTGAACTGCGTCGCATTTCCGACCACACCCAGCACCAACGTTGGGTGTGGTCAGAGTGTGCACTGTTGTACCACAGAACTGTAGGTAAAGGGTGTTAGCAGGTCTACATAACTGTGGTTAGGTTTACATATCAAATCTTTACTGGAGGTCCACACAGACTTTCAATTAAGTTTTCACTGCTCTGCCATTCTGTGTATTGATCCTTGTGTGGCACCAAATGTTGTTTCCACCTTTTAACATTTCACATGGCTTTTTGGATTGCACATAGAATATTTGAAATAAATTGTAGATCATTTACTAATCATGACAAAGCTCAACACAGACATTGAATCCCATAAATGGCATTGTGGAAAATGCTTTATTTCGCAGGTCAAACAAAAAAAAACAGGTTGGGGCCACTGAGACAAAATGTTGTCTTCAAACACTGTCATTCTGAGTCATTGTTGCAGTAAGGTAAGCACGTGGTGGCTGAAAGTCCTTAAGGTTAAGTGCTGGAAAGCAGATGCGCAGGGTGCTTGCGCTCACATTGTTCCCAGTGTCTTCTCATTTGAAGACCTTGCCCTGGTTGACAGCTTTGCCCACATGCTTGAATTCTCCCTCCCAGGCAAAGTACTCCTTCACCATGGTCTTGCACTCGTCACTGTTTGGATCCAGCTTGCGCCAGTCATACGACTCGTAGTCGATTTGCCAGTCAGGAGACAGCTGGAAGGGAATTGAAAAACAATGACTTATTTGAAAGCATGTACATTTCCACAAATTGGTTCAAATGTCTGACAATTTGACTTGAAATATTTAAACTACATCATATGTAATGTCAAAATGTAATGCATCTAATTGAATGCATCATTAAGCAGCCGCAAACAAAATCGGAGTGAAGATAAACATTTATAACTGTAAGAAAACATTGATCTATAACAGCTTATTTTACTAATTTAGACCCTTACACTGGACTATGTGGGTGTGGCAACTCACATTTTATTGACATGTCAATCAAAATTAGCCTCCTCTCATTGTCTATCACAACTGTCTGAATTGCTGCTCAAAGCATGCTAAGAAAACTAACGGAGGTGGCTGCACCACTTAGCTGCTTTTCTCCCTCATTGCACAATAAACACATACAAAGAAAAACAGGGCCACACTGAAAGTGAACCTTGTGGGGCGCTGGTTTGTTGATTGGAAACTTCAATTCAAAACTAGTCAGGATTGGAAATTCACTTTCCGCCTGCATGCCACTATTTATTTAAAAGCTACTTAATGTCAACCAGCACCATTGAGAAATGACGTATTATATTGTAAAGGTTTACAGTATTCAATAGGCTACTTTAAGGGAAATGTTTCAACCATTAAAACACCGTCATACTCTTTGTTTCACTCCTAAACAGAAAAAAGGTTTTAGCAATTGTTTATTATTGAGGCTGCTGAAAGTCTCCATTGCAGCCATGTCCTCCGAGACCGATTCAGCTGTAACTAAAGCTCTACTGAGAGGCCAAAGCATCTATTTGTTTTAAAAGTATATGAACTTATAAGAGTCATCACAGACATGTTATGTTTCTGCTGGAAAAATGGGAGTTTCATTTTGGGATCACCCATAATCCCGTGTTCACATGGGTGTCAAAGCATTTTCTGAATGGCTTGTGCCCATAGCATGAACCAGCCTTTTTCTCACTGAAACAGAGATGACTGGGATGAACATGGTCTCAAGTTTCTCTGCCCCCGTCAGATTAAGACTGCGTGCCATGATTGGACACTGCCTTGCCCAGACAGGGGATCATCCTCTAAACTCAGACGAGGAACATTTTTCCAGAAAAACATTTTGACTGACGGGACAACACTTGCCAGCCTGAACATTTCACAGTAAGTATATAAATGACTTCAGCCCGGAGGTTTTCAAATCAGGGCACTGTGAAAAGTGTTTTCCTATATGGATACTTACAGTGAAGGCCAGGTCCTGACCCCTGAAGACCCAGATGCCGGAGATGCTGCTGTCGTTGTTGGTGCCAAACAATAAGACACTGGCGAAGGCATTCTTTCTAAGTTTGTCCAGGCGCTGGAACATACCTGTGTATGACATGAAGGGGTGAAGCTGGGCTGAGTACGTTATCGATATAAAAGGAAACTGGGGTGCCAGTGTACTAGTGGTTGGTTCACGCGACCCATGTACAGAGGCTAAAGCCCTTAAAGCAGGCAGCCCCGGTTCTAATCCGACCTGTGGCTCCTTTCCCGCACGTCATTCCTGACTCTCTCTACCCAATTTCAAGCTTAATCCACTGTCCTGTCTCTCAATGAAAGGCATAAACGTGAAAAAAAAATACAGAATTTATTGTATATTGCCACCGTAGTCTTTTTTTGAGAACTGTATTAACTGTACTTCATCTTGATTATCCACAGCAACTTCAAGTCTGCCTTTGAAGAAATGGGAAAGTAAAAGTTTCCAAACAAAACACCATCAGAGTAGCTATGTCATGGTGCAACATAATGGTACTATAACACTAGTCTCCACTGTGCCCATAGCATGAACCAGCCTTTTTCTCACTGAAACAGAGATGACTGGGATGAACATGGTCTTAAGTTTCTCTGCCCCCGTCAGATTAAGACTGCGTGCCATGATTGGACACTGCCTTGCCCAGACAGGGGACCACCTGCTTTTTTTTTCTAACAAAAAAGGGATGACTCCTGATTAACAAGAGACCAAACATCGTTTGAGATGCTGCTGATTTGGCTTAAAATGCAATTTTATCTGAGACTATACAGAACCTTAGACATATGTACTCTCTGAACACGATGTTAATTTAAATTTTTGTCGTCAATAGAACCAATGGTAAGAGAAATGGGTCCATTACGCTTTACAAAATGCCCACTGTTAATGTTCAATCATTCTCAAAGCCTAACATACATTTGAAAAGTAATTTTTCACATATGCCTGGGGAAAGTTCTTCTAAAAAGCCCAATCACATCCTCATGTGGATTTAGTAGTAAAGAAAACTCAGACCATCGTGTGAACCAGCACAGCCACATACATGGAGGGGCCAAGAGTCACATTCTGGACTTATTTAGAACAACAAAGCTGCAGTTTTTCCCAGGATGAGAAAAAAAAAACTAACTGGTGTATCTTAAGATTTACTAAAGACCAAGTGGTTTGGTAAAGAGGCCGCTGAGTTTTTTTATTAAAGTTATCTTTTGAGCCATTTCTGTCTTCATTGGATAGGACAACTCAAGAGACAGGAAATGCTGGGAGGAGAAAGTCGGGGATACATACAGTCAGCATTGCGTCAGAGCTGGGGATAAGGAATCCCATAGGGGAAAGAATCCTTTCCCCAACCCACCAATAATGTGAGTGCACAGATTTTAAACTCAAATGCTGACCCTTACAAGCTGCCATGTCCTACATCAAGTCACTACTGTCAACTGAAAAGTAAGCTATATTAATAATGCGAATAGGATCTGATGGTTGTTCATACATTTTAAAAGACTTTAAATTTTATCCTGATAAACGTTAGATTTTAATTCTTCCGTTTATTTGTAGTGCTTTTTCTCCTCAGCGCAAACGGATGCTATATTTTCTGGGTGTTACCCATGATGGCGACTATGACACGCAACGCAAGAGTATTAGCCTCTGTACATGGGGCGCGATATAACCGCAAGTCTTACCTGTGATGAGGTTGCAGCTCTTGAAGGTTTGGGTGAGCTCCTCGGGGTATTTGTACTGGCAGTACCAGATAGAGTACCCCTCACGGTCAAACTGCTCCCAGAAGTGGGGAATGGCTACTGTCAGTGTGTCCTCGTTGGAATACTTTCTCTTAAACTCGTCCATGACAAACGCGCTAAAAAGAGAAATGGAGACACGTCAGGTCACATAATTCTGCTGGCTGTAGGTTACATTAAGAGTGGAGAGAAAATAAGTGTAGAAATTAGGTCAGTGTCAGAAAGACATGATTGGAAACGCTCTTTCTTGGGTTAACTCGATTTTTTTGTACCTGGGACACCACCTGTTTTCTAATATGAAGATTAAGGCAGGGGTGGTTGTTGTCTGCCAACATAAACTTCAGGACCAACTTGTAGTCGTAACAAAGTTCTAAACTGAAGCATTGGGAACACATTTCACAACCTAATCCATTAAACACAGTTCTGTTTCTGGTTTGTGCCCATAGCATGAACCAGCCTTTTTCTCACTGAAACAGAGATGACTGGGATGAACATGGTCTTAAATTTCTCTGCCCCCGTCAGATTAAGACTGCGTGCCATGATTGGACACTGCCTTTCCCAGACGGGGGACCACCTGTTTCCTTTTCCAAGACGGTGATTTCATGATTAGTGTGCAGGTCTCTTACCACCCAACACATTGTCTGCTGACTAAATATCTTTCACTGTGAAACATTTAATGTTTATGTTGCTAAAGCGTGTGATTGGTCACTGCTTATTATGTTATTGTTGTCTAAATATGTAATATGTGCATGCCAAGATAAAACAGTTAAGACACGCACAAAAGCTTTAAGATCTTCTACCTCTTGGGCAGATGTGCGTAGGGGTCCTTTGTTTTGGGCTCTGCGGCCAAAGCAGCGTCACAGTCGTCAATGTCCTCTTCGGGGGCTGGCTTCTTCTCTTCCTTTTTCTTTTCCTTCTTCTCCTGGGGCTTGGCTGCCTCTTTTGCTCCCTTCTCTTTTTTTGCAGGGGCCTCTTTCTTGGGCTGCATCTCAGAAAACTTTTTGGCTGGATGAACAGAGCAAAACATGTTTTCAGTTAAATGTTCCATTATTTCACTTTAGACTCTAGAGCCACTCGCTGGCTTTGACTCTTGAGATTGTTTACAAAATATAAAAAAGCAATAAGTCGTTAATGAGGGAACTCTGGGTCCCTTCAATGATTGAGTATATAATTGAAATCATACATTTGTAATAATCTTTGTTAGCTCAGCCTTAGCCACATTGCATGTAGTCCTGTTTGGTCAGCTTTAAAGCTTTAACTTAGTCCAGCCTGTTTGAATTCTTTGCAAAGGGACCACTGCATATATACTCTATGATATGAAAGCTGCACATTTGGCCTTTTATTCTCACTGCAGAAAGTTTCAATGTTCACATCTGCTGAACACCATTTGTTTCTGTTAATAACTTTTTAGCAGAGTAAGTACCCAGTGCTAATGTTTTCACTTCAGTGGATATCATGTATTAAAGCAACTCATTAAAACTCTTACCATAGCAATTTCAGCTGGTAAAGAAAAATGTTGACCAATGGACTGAAACCACAGCAATCTTCCCTTACTTTTCAGAGAACCACTTTATATATTGGAAATGTTATGCAATTGTTAGTCATGGACTTCCGTATACAATAAAGCCTTCCCAAAAGAAACTGTTGCATTATTAAGCAACAGAACAAAAAAGCTTCAATCTAAGTCAGCCAGTGTTCAACACAGTTCTCAAATAAACAATCTTCAACAGTCTTTCGTTTGTGCCCATAGCATGAACCAGCCTTTTTCTCACTGAAACAGAGATGACTGGGATGAACATGGTCTCAGGTTTCTCTGCCCCCGTCAGATTAAGACTGCGTGCCATGATTGGACACTGCCTTGCCCAGACAGGGGACCACCTGACTTACCCTGAGATGATGAAAACTATCGGTTAAACAAACATTTTTCCCACTCACAGAAACTTTAACAGTTTGGTCTGACATAACTACACAGGAGCAACCGTCCAAATCAGTTGTTCACAAACATTAAAAGTTCATTCTTTATATTACAGGGCTAACTTGATTCACTTTGTCAGATAAAGTGAGAATTCTGACGAGCAACACAGGAGCTCAACATACTAATTAAGCAAACTTGTTTTTTTAACTGAATGAGTAGCTTAGATTTTGAAGTAGTGAACAGACACGAGTACCATACTCAGCCAAGGAAACAAATGTTGTATTGGCTTTTTGGAGAGACTTTACAGATTCACTTCTCTATAACACAGTGGTTCCCAAACTTTACATGTTTTGTGATCTTATGGCTTTGTAACTCACCATCAAACTGGGCCATCTTTTCACACAGTTTGACATCTCCCAGCACAGCCTTGAACTGCGGCTGGTTGACACAGGTGAGGAACCAGCGGGACACGTTGGGGAAAGGCTGACGGAAAGAGGGCTCAAGGACCTAAAAGCAAGCAGAAAGGCATTAGGGCTTTCCGGAGAGCGTCTTGACTCAAATATCACAGATCTGATTTTCTCGGGGAAATGTTAACAATGAATCATCAACATGTGGCATTGCACTTCTGTCATCTGTTCTGTGTAAGTCACACCTGTTTGTAGAGCCAGAGCATAGAGCAGGCCACGGTGATGTCAGCAAGGCTGATCCTCTCCCCCACCAGGAAGGTGCGGGTGTTCAGGTGCTGGTTCAGCACTGTGAGGACCTTCTTCACGTCTTCTTTGGCCTGCTCTGTGGCCTGAAAAGACCAAGACAGAAGAATGACTATGGAGGATTACACAAACGCGTTTGTGGCAAACACGCTACAAAGAGAAATGGAGACACATCAGGTCACATAATTCTGCTGGCTGTAGGTGACATTAAAAGTGGAGAGAAAATAAGTGTAGAAATTAGGTCAGCGTCAGAAAGACATGATTTGAAACACTCTTTCTTGGGGTAACTCGATTTTTTTGTACCTGGGACACCCCCTGTTTTCGCGTAACAAAGTTCTAAACTGAAGCATTGGGAACACATTTCACAACCTAATCCATTAAACACAGTTCTGTTTCTGGTTTGTGCCCATAGCATGAACCAGCCTTTTTCTCACTGAAACAGAGACGACTGGGATGAACATGGTCTCAAGTTTCTCTGCCCCCGTCAGATTAAGACTGCGTGCCATGATTGGACACTGCCTTGCCCAGACAGGGGACCACCCGTTTCCTTTTCCAAGACGGAGATTTCATGATTAGTGTGAAGGTCTCTTACCACCCAACGCATTGTCTGCTGACTAAATATCTTTCACTGTGAAACGTTTAATGTTTACGTTGCCATAAATGAAAAAATGTGCACACTTTTGGCCCTCTATAGCATGCCTGCTCTGTGGCCTCAAAGGACCAAGACAGAAGAATGACTATGGAGGACTACACAAAATATAAACACAGCTACCAGTACATGATCAGGTGCCAAGTAAGAGTGTTGCAATCCAGCCAACAAAAGCTGGCACCCACTTTCCGATAAGTCTATTATATGGTTTTCTTTTCAGGTGTCAAAGAAGTATTGAGCTGCTTACCTGCTTGTTGAACTGCATGATTCCCAGAGTGGGGAAGACCCACGCACTGGCTGGAGGGATGATCTCTGAGTCAGCAAAGCTCACCCATTGGAGCACCTGGGCTGCGGCCTGGGGTGTAGCACCACGCAGGACTTCATTGCTCACTGTAGTTCAAAAATGGAAAGAAAATAAATCTCTATGGTCTTGTCATACACAGTCAGTTTTCATTGGTTTTGTAATGTCAGTACTATTTTTTTTATCTTTAATACAAATGCTATAAAAGTTGTTTTAAGTGCAGACAAGTTAGAGAGGCTGACAGAAAGCCGCAAACAGAGCAAGACATTTTGAACAAACTCGTCCATCAGGAAAATACAATAACGGGTGTATTCAATCTTGCTGTGCAGAGACTCTGTAGGACAAACCTGTGCACCAGCATGAGCAGTGCACAGGTTTGTCCTACAGACACACCTACAAGAAAAGTAACCATCTTCCTTCAAAATGACTTGTGTAGATCTCTGCAAATTAGTCAATTTGATTTAATAATCAACATCAAACTATCAATTTTAATTGTTGTTCGCTAGTTCCAGTGAGGAATCCTTCATTCTCTGGTTAGCACCAAAAGTGCATGGTAAAACTAAACTTCTCCTTGCTATCAGTAAACTAAATCGAAATGTATTGTGTGCAAGAAATATAAGGGACCTATTTAATGACTTACAGTAGTGAGCAATGGCATTACTCTCAAACAGACAGAAGCCGTCATCTCCCTGGTAGGCGGGTACCTAAAAACAATGGCAGAATACAAAGATTTGACACATTTTAATTCAGGATATCAAAGAGTTATGTGCAGGATGCAATATATTACACAACAGTGGCATTGTCAAACTGTTAAAAAAAATTATCTACTTAGGTGGACTTAACTGGTTCATGTGCTCAAAGGCCATTTAAGCAAAGCATGCCTAGAGCAATCCCACGCAAACAACAAAACCACTTGAACTTACCTTGCCTAGTGGGAAGTTATTGAGGAAGGCTGGAGTACGGTTCGTCTGCCCAAAGGTGAAGGCAGGGGAACTGCTGGCCAACTTAAGGCGAGCACCACTGTACTGGGCTGCAATCTGGGCCTTGAAGGCTCGCCAGTTCTCTGGGTACGTGTACAGAGTCTGAGGAGAGTAATACAAACTGGAATTATTTTGCAATCCAAAAACATTTCACACATTTACCATTAAAGTATCACAATTTTCCTCGCATTTCAGCTAAAGGCGTATTCATGGCTGTTCTCAATGCACAGTACAGGTAACATAAATAATTTAACTTTACAGCTCGTTCCTTCTTTAAAATAATAGTTAACCTATCAAAGACAAGTCATTATTTTGTGTTTTAAGCTGAAAATCTAATATAATTTAATTAAACTTGGTCCAATTATCTTCTCACCACAACGCAATGATGCTGGTCCTAACAGGATTCTTAATTAAAGACCAAAAAGTAAAAACAAAAAAAGACTTCTTTTAAATAAAACGATAAGCTACTATGGTTAATTGTACATTGACGACCAGCTTAAAGCGAAAAAATGTACAATATTCACGTGGCTTTCAGCTCGGTTCCGACGCTAACTAGTGCTAGCAAACTACCGGCAATTTATCAGGATAGCCTTCTTAAACATTAGCATTATGAGCTTGTCTGTTTACTTAAACATAGGGTTTCCGCGGGACTACATAAACTAACCCACCTGGTTAAGCAAATGTAGGTGTTAATTTAACAGCAAATTTTCTGAATTTGTAAAAAATGATTGTAACGTGGCACACGCCTGGGCCAGGATAGGAACGTCATTCAGCTTGAATGCAACGTCATGAAAGCGATAGCTGCCCATAGAATCGACACTGAATGAAAATATCCATAAATACACCCCGCATCGTCTACCTAACAGGTCGAAGGTATAGCAAATGGGTAAAAATATTATGCAACAACCCAGATGGCTCCGATTTATAGTGGATTGTGCCCTGAAAGTTGAGAGAAAGCTTCGCCACTAGTCCCCTCTCCATCTTACTCACCCCTGCCGCCATCTTCAGGACGAGAGAAAGAAAGAACGATGGCGCGTTTCAGTGACGTATTTACGGCCACGTCATGTCGTGCGCCCACTTCACTAAATACTGGCGTTCACGTTTTGCCTCCAGTCAGTTGCCAACTTGGTGATGATGTGTCCCATTTAAAAACCTTTGAACTGACTTTATGTATGTGAACATTAAATAAAAATAGCGTGCACTTTCAGCTACGCCTCAAGTCTCTGCATATAAAGTTAAATAATCTGACAAAAAATGTCAACATATTAGAATATTTAAAACACAGTAGAGATACAAAGCTATAAGAACAAATACAAATGTTTTATTATATAGTTCACCTACAAAAATGACCAAAAAAAAAACACACCGTAGTTGGAATGGAAATAGGTTGGAAATTAAAGAAACTTTCAACAAAAAATATGGGCTACTTCATGTTATACTATCTTTGCTTTTAATTCAGCCATGCATTCTGCTGGCTTCACATTTTTCTATGCCAGGTCAAAAACAAGAACAAGAAGTACAAATGTGTGCTGTAAGTAAAGCGATGAAGTAATTGGGCCTCCACTTGCCTTGTCAATTAGAGAGAACAATATTAATTTTAAACAAAAAAATAACTCAGCTAGTAGATACAAAGTTCTGTGTAAAATGCGCTCCTTTTGTGGCAATCAGCTCACAAGACCTGTAAATAGAGTACAGGAGGCAAGTATTACTATCGTCACAACACAGTAACAAGACATTTTCATAATGAAGGTCATACAACAGAAAATGTTAGATAGCAACATAATAACTAAATCAATGCAGTAGAAATAAACATGTCAAACTGGGTCTTTCTTAGTTTGCAGCAAATTTGACATAAAATACATTTATGTAAGGATATGTTTAAATTCCCGTCCACCTAATAAACAAATCTACCACCCACTTAAAAAAATAAATAAATAAATAAATGTCTGTGTGGTACTCACCAAGATAATCATCCATGAGGGATCCAATGGCAAACTGAAAAAAACAAGACAAAGGGTTTTTTTTTATTGAACGGTAAAATTACTTAAAACCATAGGAAATGTTTGCACACGATAGTCTACAATACTATACAATACAACAATGCAATACTTACAATATCATTCTTGTCCACTCTTGTTCCCACAATCTTTAACCGGATCTCATCATCTTGCTGGATAACAATGTCCTTGTAAGAGGGAAAGAAAACATCCCTTAGGTGCACGACTTAAAACAGGAGCAGAAGAGCAGTAAGCATCTTCTCTTGATCTCAAATACTGTGCACTAAGAAGTAATGACTTATACTTAATGTTCCCATTCGTGTCTCCCCAACAAATAAACTCAACACCAGCCAAAGTAACCATAACAACCTGCATGTCTACACATTTTACATTTGCTTACTAGGTCGTACAAATATTAAGCAAGTGGAATGTGACATTTCGATCATTTACCTAAAATGATTTGATAAATCTGCTGCAGGTTGTTTAAAAAACACAGGGAACTTTCTTACCTCATCAACTGTCTTATAACAAGGTGGATTAGAGTTGGGGTCAAACTCCATCTCTGACGGGATGGACTGTAAATACAAAATTAAAATAAATACTTAAATTAATCAGAATAACAAAGTCAACTGATTTAGTGAACAACTAAAAATGATAAGCTGACTCACGTGGCGAGAGATGAAGCAGGACATGGGACCAATTTCTGTGAACAATCCAACCTGAAAGAAAGAGTGAAATAATATGCTATAGAAGGGCGAGAGGATTTTTTATGAATCACTTTGTTTTTTAACACAAAGTTCAAAAAGCTTCACTGGAAACACAAATACTGTAAAAAAGCTTCATTAACGTTTTACGTTCTGCAGGTAAAACCAGGGACAGAAACGACTCGTCATTAGTTTTTTTTCTGTTTAAGCTGTTTTTTCACTTTCTGTTGATTCATCGTTTATCCTTACATTTTCCATTGTTTGATAGCGGTGCAGAACTGTGTGCATTGTTTTATTATTTAGCCTTGCTACCCCCCATTCATAACTCCAGACCCCACCCCTAAGGGGGGCCCCCCTGAGTTTGGGAACCGCTGCATTATAAAATAATTTACAGTAGTGTAAACTAGAGGGCAGCAGGGAAGTGTGGTGATAGGCCAACAGCTTAATATTATGTCCTGCACTGCACTGTCTCTTACCTTGTTAACCTGAGTGACCACTGCATCCACCACCTCCCCTTTAAATGGACGGAATACAATGGCCTTGTATTTGACAGGATAGAGGACAAACCCTCTCCCTGGCTGAATTACACCTGCCCCAATATTGTCAATGGTGGTGACTGCAATCACGAAGCCATACCTAAAGGAGAGACATAAATAAATAAATGCATACATACATAAATAGCATGTGTAGTTGACTGATCCCTTACAATGTTTAATAACATCTGTGCATTCATTTGAATCCTACATCTGCCCCAACCTTATTCTGCAATTTACTAAAAATCAAATGGGACTGTGATTCAAACATCAATGAATCCATTAGCCACTCACTTCCCAGTGCAGGTCCCCTCCACCTCTGTAAAAAGCTTCTGCTTCACGGTGTTGAGAAGATTAGGACCAAAATACCTCGGGTGGAGCAAGATTTCATGCTCCAGAGAAATCTGAGAACATAAAATACGTGAAATATAAGAGAAGAGTAAAACAGTTATACCAAGGTAATTATGAAGCTGAACATAAGTTTGCTGCCTCACAGTATCCAAAACAAAGAAAAGAGAAGAAGTTGTGGAACTTATGTATTAATGTAAAGCAACAACACGTTTCGATGTTAGGATTGTGTTTTAGTTTAGTTCAGCTTCATTAGCAATGCTAACCAAACTGCAAACATGCTAGGCAAAAATTGGTAAACAAAACATAAATTCACTGCAATAAGCATCCCAAAACACGGAGGAAAATACAAATTCTTACATGGTAAAACATTTCTGTTGAATTGTCGGTCCGTTCTCCAATACAGTTACTTCTTTTAAAAATAAAAAAAACCTTGTGCTTAGTGAAGGAGAGAAAAGCCTGCCGCTCGTTACTAAACAGAAGAAAACACTTCCGGTGCACAGGGTGGAGATTAGATTGGTTGCCCTGGGCTCTGCCTATCAGGAAGCACACGGTCCTATTTGCTCGGAGTAGTTCGTGGTTCGTTTTGAGCGACTCCCGCTCTTACCCCAGCAATACCCGCCCCTATACACCTCTAGGTTACATCAAACCATTTACCTAATTATATTGTGAAATAAAGGCAAAAAAAAACCTTGGGCCAGTAGTGGAAACCCTGCAGTCTATTTCACATACAGTCTGCCCCCTAGCGGCGAGGAGGAATAATAATACGGGAGCATGAAGGCGGAGACGTACGGCAGGCGTGACTCAATCCTTCACTGTGATTGGGTTGTGTGACTAGACTGTTGACATCTCGAAGCAAACACCTGACAACACAAGAGTTAGCATACATGGTAAATACATGATGATATCGGTATAGTTTATTTAAATAGCTTGTTGAATGTGCTAACATAAATTTACCAAGAATGAGGTGATTTAAAGTTGGCTTGGTAAGCCTGGTGACGCTCTTCATTTCTCCACATCAGACGCTGTAAGTCGCTTCTTTTCAAGTGCAAAACTTCCTTGGGTTGACTGACATGGCGTGTAACCTCTTCTCGAAGTTATGTCGTCCCACTGTGTTCACACAGCTCGTAAGTTGTTGAATAGCCAATCCTCTTTTTTATATCATTTTTACTTGTTTGAAGTTCTGCTTCTTAATGACCCATATGACTCTCCCGTCCTCCTCCAGGCGTCTCTCCGGTCGGGCTCCGTGTCCCGCGGGAAGGCGGCAGCGGCGGTGATCAGACATTTCTCTAGTGATCCTCCACCGGAGCAAATCAGTCGTTATCCGATTCCTAACATGAAAGACCTTCCTTACGATATAGTTGAGCTTATGGAAGAAGTCGAGTCGAAAGTAAGGATATCTTTTAATATGAGGCATTAAACGTTGTTGAATTATTTATGAAAAGATTACTTTGAGTCAGCTGTCTACTAAACCTTTTCTTACAGGGGGGATTTTTGCCCAACGTCTTCAAAGTCCTCTCTCACAGACCGGCAGAGTTCAGAGCCTTCTTCGCATACTACAATGAACTCATGAACAAAGAGACAGGTGTGCGTTTGTGTTATTTTTGGTTGCATTACTGGTATGGTATTACAGGTGTGCAGCAAATAATCAGAAATGAATCTGCGAGACATAATCAGACAGGATAGCAGGATTGCCCCTTGCAAAGTAAAACCGTCCTGTATTTATATAGCAATATGGCAACCTTTGTAGGCTGAGTATTACTTTCAGTTCCGTGCTCTTCCACTGTGTTGGATTGTAGTGGCAGCTGCCCCTTTAAGAGTGCAGGTGCTTCACGAGGGGGCAGGTCTGTAGCTAAATCTGTTTTGGTCTATGATCAAACAGCATGAACAGTGTAGCTGAAGCTGTGGTAAATACAGTCAGGTAGAAACAGGTAAACAGTGTATAGGGGATGTAAGATAGACACATCTCATTCAGGCCAGCATTAGCACAATGCTTGAAGTGGAGACTAAACCTAGCAGGATTAGACAGAAATGTCTCTTATTATTTTAGCTTTAAACTCGTCTTGCACATTGCTTTGGTTTCAGTTAACCATGACTTACTGACTAGGGAGGAATGTTACCCCTGAGGCTAAAAGTAATTAAGAGTCAGCCTGGATAAAGCTCACTCTACTTCAGCTTATCTATTATAGACTTTGCAGAACCAAACTATGTGAAAACCTCTCTGTCCAGTCTGTTTGTGGTTATTGGATTACCAACATGTGGCTAATTGTTACATGAATTTGACCATTTTAACATTTAATCTCTTAGAATTTACACTAACAATGAAGATCTGTGTATACTGAACAAAGAACCCACACTCAGACCATCTTACAATGGTATCCAAACCATTCACACAGCCTTTCTACTAAACTGTGCATTTTAAGTTTTTGGGGTTGGAGAGCGGGAAAGAGGCAGATACATAAAGAAAGAGATGGATCACGAGTTGCGAGCTGTAATGAAACCTCAAAAACATTTTAAGCAACAGGATAGTGTTCAAGCCACAGCTACCCCAGATACTATGTGCCTTTTATTTAATGTTGTGGGATTTTACAATTGAAAGTGAATTTTTAATGTCTTCAGGCAGATTAACCAAGGCAGATCGAGAGCTGATTGTAGTGGCTACCAGTATCCACAACAAGTGTCTTTACTGTGTGGTGTCCCACAGTGCACTGCATCGTATCTACTCAAAGAAACCAACTCTCTCTGATCAGGTATGATCTTATATACATTTAAGATAAATCACATACATTTGACACTCACTCTAATCATTTTCCTCCCCCATCTTTTCACCCAGGTTGTTGTAAACTATGAGAATGCAGAGCTGTCAGCTCGGGAGCGTGCCATGCTGGACTTTGCAATGGCTGTGTGTCGCTGTGACACCATCACTGAGCAGCATTTCCAGTCTTTGGAGGAAGTGGGCTTTGACCGCGAGGATGCTTGGGACATCGCCGCCATCACTTCTTTCTTTGCCTTGTCCAACCGGATGGCGCACCTCACCGACATGAGGCCAAACTTAGAATTTTACAACATGGGCAGAGTACCACGGGACAAGAGCAAGGCCAGCGGGCAAGAGAAAAAGGAATAATTTAACGAACGAGATTAGCAGAGGTCAAAGGCCATGTGTGACACATGCATTATGTGCACACTGTAACAAAAAGGTGAAGATTCAGTTATGTTTGTCTCCCTCTCTTGACGTAAACAATCAGATGTTTTCTTATTAGATTAATGAGATGCATTATCAGATCCTCAGGTATGAGACAGCATTAAATCACTGGTGTGTCCTGTGATCAGTGTGAATGCAGGAGTTAACATTTATGATTGCATTTATAAATGAGATGCTTTCATCTCCAAGCGATCCAGTTTGCACTTAGACCCTAAAATGTGGATGTTGTGAATCTCCCAAATTTTCTTCATAATTTGTGTGTGTTGATGTGAATTAATTGATGAAGACACATGAGGGAGTATCTGTGTACCTCTCTATGTGTTTGTTGTTGGGCAAGATACCGTTTTATTGTTGACTAATTCCACATGAGATAACATTATGTCTGCTTGTTTGACTGACATGTCACATTCTGGGTTGTATTCACTTAAAGAGTATAGTTACACATATCACATAGGTGCGGGGCAATTATAACAACAGTAACAACAATAAAGGCTGTTGTGTTTTTCATTTGACAGAATCCATGTGATGGGTTAAATGTCAATCTTTTGGATTTGTGTGAAATATATTTAACAACAATTAAACAGCTGTGTTCAAGCTTTCATCAATATGTTTTTTTGTGTTAAAGCCTTTGAAATACTATCACATGAAACTCACAAACTGGTAGTTTTACCTGAAGGTGCTTTTTGTTATGTTGTGTTTTCTTTAACACTGTCTCTTCAAATGAGAGTGTAAATAAGTGTCACATTTTTACAGCGATGTTTGTGTTCTAAAGTTTCTGAAAGAAACCTGCTTCTGTAAAGATTCCCTTTGTCTTCTAAATAAATATATAATAATAATATATGAATGTTTTTCTTTAAAAAAGTGACCCGTGAGACTTTCATGAAAAAAAAAAAGTGTTTTTCTGTCGAGAATAATTGATTTCTAATAAATAATGATGGTATCACCACCAGATGGCGCCACATCCATACACATCGGACTGGCTTTAACCTCTTATTATCCAGAACAAAACAGTTGCAATTTTGGAAATTGGTTAAGGTATAGTGCCACAGTATTTTAGTATTTTTAGTCAATAATCATAAGGATGAGCAGGTTTGTTACATTTTTCACCAAAAACCTCTAAAACAACTAACAAGGTTAAGTTGTGATCTTCTTAATTCTTCATATACACACAATGTGGACTCTTTCAATGTATGTTCAAAAATATTCTGTGTCCAGTATTCAAATTTTCCAAACATTCGTGCCATTTTTGATATCGTTTCTATGGGTGGTCATTACATGTTTCAATATGGATAAAACCACCCCCAACCACAAACACAAATACCTATACAAACACACACACACACACACACACACACACACACACACACACACACACACACACACACACATTCTCACATTTGTTATCTTCTTGAGACCACAGTAAAAATGCCTACCTTTTTAGGGCCACCCTTTCTAGACATCATAGGAACAAACACACACACACACACACACACACACACACACACACACACACACACACACAGATATACTTACACTCTGGAGACACGTTTAGATTTAGTAGCAGGTCATTAATGGGTTAATTGAAAGTAACAGATTAAGGGAAAAGAACAAATGTGATCTTGTGCCCCATTGGAGTCCCCCATCTGCGCGACATTAGCCAACACAACATGGTATACTGAAAAAGTTTTGTGTTAAAGCTCATGTTCTTTTAATGTGCTTTTAAACCTAAAAGATCTCTGATTCCAAAGATAATTCAGATCATACATTATTGCTGCATATCTTTTACTGAAGGCATCTTTAATCACTCCTCCTCACTTAATTCTGTGCCCTTCACAACATATTCTCCCGAAGTTTAGATTTGGCCTCTTAATGCTGATGTCCCTGTGCTGTGTTTGTTAATTTAGGGCTTTACAAGTCAAACCTGTGCCCAGGCAGCACCAGAAGATTTACTTTAACGTTACTTCTGTATGAATGTGTGAGAGACATTAGAGATGTAAACAGATAGTTACAATGAGGTCACCAGTTTGTCTTTTTTCGCACACATTCAAAAACAACCTGGCAGTCTTGAATATTAAGATACTAACACTGTAGAAAATATTATTGATTGTGACCAGAGCTCTGTTTGACAGATTTCATTCCAGGGATTCCTCTGACAGAGCTTTAGACACATTGTTGACTGAGTGAAAATGAATCCATTGATGTTTCTAAAGGTCAGTTCCTCCCAGGCTTGTCCTGTCCTTTCATGTCCTCATGGCCCTGATTAAGTGTCATATGTCCTACGATCTGCTTGTGTACTATCACAGGTCCTCATTAAGCACCAACCTTCATGACCCCCTGTCCCCTATTAGTATTAAAAGGAGACAACAGGCTCAAGACAAAGCTGCTCTGTAGTCACTCATTTGCTGTCATCTTGCTGTTCAGGCCAAAGGGGGGAAAAAACAGGACAATTTCAGAAATCTGGTGTTTGTGGTGATTGATCATGAAACATGAAAACAAGGTTAACAGCTTTCAGGTGGAGGCTCTCAACCATTTCTTTTATTAGCCTATTGGTGCATTGATGGAAAAATCAATAAGGTTTTATTCCTGTTGCAAACTGAAAGAGTCTAGATGCTCTGTGCTGTATCTTTATTCTCCTGATAAAACAAGTCACAATACATACATGTCACATGACATTATAGAGAGCAATAGGAAATACTTTATCGTTCCGCATGGTGCCTTTTTGCTCTAAGTTTTGTACTTGCAACATGAAATAACCTATATGAGCTGAATAACAAAAGGATCCTGAGCAAGAGAGACGCAATCCATCCATCCATTATCTATACTGCTTTTCCTGTTCTGGGTCACGCGGTGGGCTGGAGCCGATCCCATGCAGCTGTCATTGGGCGAGATGCAGAGTACACCCTGAACTGGCCGCCAGTCAATCACAGGGCCGACGTATAGAGACAGACAACCAGACACACTCACATTCACACCTACGAGCAATTTAGAGTCGCCAATTAACCTAACAAGCATGTCTTTGGACTATAATGGGAGGAAGCTGGAGTACATGCACAGAGAGAACATGCAAACTCCACACAGAAAAGGTCCTGTCTGACGGGAATTCGAACCAGGAAGCGTCTCGCTGTGAGGCAACAGCGCTAACCGCTGTACCACTGTGCGGCCACGAGAGACGCAATGAGAAATTGAAAATAAAAAACTTTCTTCTCTGGGACAATGACTTCAAAAATAAGAACACATGAACCATTCTAAAATATTTTACCCATACTATAAAAAAGGTATATTTCAAGTTACCATGACACTCTTCCTTAACTAGAAAGAATGGAACCCCTAACATACTTTCTGAGAACCATTATGACAGAAAAGGGGAATTGTTCCTATTTTTCAAAGTGTGTTGTTAAAAAGGAATCTACCATGTCTTACTGTACAGTCTTCACACTGCAGTTACATAAGAAATGAGGTTTTCTGAAGATACTGATCCATATCTTTTGTGCTTCAGACAATCTTGTCCACTTCTCCTCATGTATGTAGTTTTTTCCCTTTACTTGGTGGTGACAAAACTCTCTGTGCATAGTTTTCTTTTTCTGACAATATTTAAAGGAAATGATCAACCCCACACCAAATTTTCAGAAGTGCACATAACTTGTGGAAGCAGGAGTGGGGAAACTAATTATGCAGTGAGAGATACCAGGAATCAAGATATGAATCAACAACTCTCACAGTTTTAATTCTGTGTTTATCTGCAAAACTCAAGCAGAGAGAAGAGATCATAGAAATCTGTTTCTACATTAGAAACAGTGGTGCTCCATGGTAATGAGCCTTTTTTTTTAAATTATGGACAAAATGCTAATATCCTTCAGTATGAGGAAAGATGTAACTCAGAAACGGATTCATTCAAATAAGACACTGAAAAATTAAATGTCCTTGTTTTTTCTCTCTTCATTTGATACATGTTATGATGGGTGCTCAGTCTTGAACTTTGGTGGTATTTAGGGAGGTATGATGTGCATGTTGTTCTTTTGGGAAAAATCTACTCAAAGAGATGATGGGATTTCTTGTTATTATACCCCTATCTCTAAAAGAGCTGCAGATGTAAGAACATTAACTGCAGATTAAACATCTCTCCCTTATAAGGAAGATAAAAGTTATTATTTTACAAGTTTTTACAACAATCGCATCAGAAAAACAAGCATTATAATAACCACAGTACTGTAGGCTCAATTCAAAGAACCAGCTGCCTGCAGTTATTGTAGGACATATAAAACCTTCATTTAAATCAACTTTGAGCTCAACATCATATGATTTGTTAAAAATCTGTCCTGGGGAATGAATTCACCGAGTTACATGTAATTTGCAACAGCACGAGTGATGCACATTAATCTTGAATAACAAAAACAGGAAATAATTAAATCTAGTGACTGTAACAAACTGATTATATCACAAATTCTATTTTAGGATGGCTTTTTCTTTTCCTGAGACGCTCTATTTAGACAGGAGGATGCTCTTACACTTTGTGACTCACTGAGGAGAATGCAAAGAGTCATAAGGGCTGACTTTAACCAAACAAGCACATATGGGACATGAGCACATGGACAGACACAAGGCTGAGGCCATTACCGTCTCTGTTAAGAATGTGCACGAATATACAGTATGCAAATGTGTACATACTGTTGAGTTAATGTGTGTACACAGTCATTAATTACTCTGCAACAAAGTGAGTGTGTCTGTATTTGGATGGCGTTTGCAGCTGAGGACATTTGCATTTATTCAGTTTGATTCAATTTCACATGTAGGACAGGGACTATTTTTTCCTTCTCTACCAGTTTGATCCCTACAGGCCCTATATATTGGAGATTAAACATACAGTCAGCCACATAGCTGTGACACATGCAGACAGGACAAGTTGTAGAAACTGTGACACATCTTTAAAAATAGGCTGTAGTGCACAGTTTTTATAACTATGCATGGATGTGGAGTCATTGTATGTGATGGGGACTGAGCATTTGCAGGTTATTCTTTTGGTGCAACGTTGCCCAGAAATGAAAAAGCAATGATAATGATTTTTGTGTTTGCTCTTCTGTCTGTATCTGTATTTTACCACATTCATACTGTACATCAGAACGTGTGCAGTGTGTTCATGAAAAAGAAAAACCCTTTCTCTGTAGTTCATAAATGGTTGCCATATAATTTCTAAGTTTTGCTTGAAGCAGCTTATAGGAGAAGTTGTTGCCTTGTCCTTGCAACTTTTTATTACATCTGTTAAGGATATGTTCTGTATTGGCTTTTACTGTATGTGCACAGTGCTCTTACTTTCAGGCCAGTTTCCAACCTGAAATCAGACTAAACTAATCTGTTTCTTTAATCAGTCTCTTAATAGATCAGCTCTTAATCTCCTGTTTAGAACCCACAGCTGCCCTGATAGTGCTGACCTGTCTCCAATTCAAAGGAGAGCAAAGCAATACAGACATTGTTCAACGTCACCTCAGACTGTAACTGTGTGACCTGAAGTCATTCAAAGTTAATCTGTTGGACATTGATGAGAACAGTTTTCTTGGAGTCGAAAAGAAATGTCTCACATCTGAAGCCATTTCAAGTAAAACCTTATTCATACATAGAGCATGTATCTTCAAAGTACTTGGTTAAATATTCCTGAGCCTGGGAGAACGTGTAAACCAGTGTATGCTGGTGCTGTTTTTCTGAATTCTCCTACATCAAGATTCATAAAGTACTTCTGTATGAGACATCTTGGTCCCTTGAAACTATTTTCATCATAGTATCCACATTGCTGAATGCATTTATTGTTTTTAGGTTTTGGATGAATGAGCAAAGTAAATGCAAGAAATGTCACTGAAAAAATGACGTGGTGGATAACTATGCATTATCTATGAAGGTTTGTTGATATTTAATGTGTTAAAATGTATTTAAGGAAAGCACTAGAACAAATGTTTTGGAGCTAAAGAGATGTCAAACTCACTGTGAGAGTGGCATGGATATTTGTACCAAATGTTATGTAAAAAGCTACTATTGGGAGTTTTTATCTGGTTATGAAACAGAAAAAAATGAATACTTATGTCTCTGTGTGACATACCAAAGCAAAAGAGACCATCACCTTCCAGACTGATTATTTCTATATAGTCATTCTTAATGCCAGGAACACCTACAAGAGGGTAGGTGTCAGACAAAATATTTAGCCGCATGCAGCTGAAACAGCCTTTTGTTTTTGATTTTCACTGAGTTATATATTTTACTGTCTGAAGAAAGCAGAATGAGACTTTTGTAAGAAAAGACACTACCTTCGTAAATTAAGCAAAGACATAAGATGCACCAGGGGCTCAAAGAGAGACACAAACGACTTGTTCCTCATAGTCTCTTTTTTTTGTACAACAGAAAAAATACATTTCGCAATCCTGTATGTTCAAGGTGCTAGTAGACCTGTCGTAGCAGCTGTCACATAGCTCATCAGGATGATAGAAGTCACAGTGACACATGTAGAAATGTGTGGGAGCAGTCATGGGATCCCTAAATAGCAGCCAATTGGAAATAGGAAGACGTTTCATCCCTGATATCTGCCAACAAAAAAGGGAAACTCAGAACTAGAATTTAAAGTGCTGCCACTGATACTTTCTAGCTGAAGCTGTACAAATAGTGGTGTGCATCTGTTTGTTTGGTCTAATCATCCTGCGAACACAGAGGCAGGAACTGATGCACTACATCTCCACATAGCTGCAGCTCTTTCATGACCCCTCAATCAACCAGTTTGAGAAGTGTTTCACATTAGTTCCAGACTGATAATCCAAATGCACACTCACTCAGATTACTTTATGCCTGAGGATTATGGGTTGTGCATCATCACATATTTGCTGCTGTAAGAGAGAGATTCATGCTTGTACTGTTTTTGTTTGTTTGTGTATCCTTGCTTACTTCCAGTCGAAATGTGTGTGATATTTATACACATGCATGTTTGCTTTCTGGATTTGTGATGCCTTTGGGGAGGTTAATCTCATTCCCTGTTGTTTCTTTCTTCTTAAAGAACATTTTATTTCACAAAAAATAGAGCTGTTCCTTTCCTTTCAAGGAGCTATAAAAAAAGTGTGACCTGCAGTCTAACCGCTGAGCCCCTGAGCACACTGGAACTAATGGCTTGGATATTAGATGGAAGACTGTTTAATCGCACTGATGTGATCGGTTTTGGCATCGTCCCCTGCTAAAAGTTTATGGTCTTTATTCTGCTGGATTGTCTGTTTTCAGACTGTTTAGGTGTTGGGTGATGTTTGTTTTAGTAGACTGCCCTCTTCTGTGCTTGTCCTTGAAACTTGGCGAGATCATCTCTTGGCAGATTCCATTGTACATATTTACAAATGATGAGCTCATTTGTTTTTGTCTGTCATGAATATGAATATCATTTAACTCATTTATTGCTGCCATGTCTCTTCAGGGGGATTTACACGTCTCGCATATAATACCCATGTTTTGGTTCCAGCCTGCAGCCGGAGCCAAGGGCACAGTTATCCAGACCTCTGGCCCACAGAGAGGGAAAAGCTCTTTGCTCCAGGAATACAATGAGGAAATTGAGAGAAGACAAGACTGATGGATGGCAGGACTCCCTGTTCGGCCGTACTTGCTGCTTGCTCTCTAATTTGGCGATGCGTCACATTAGCATTCAGGCTGTCCCTTTTACCCACCCACTGAAATGAATCACAGCTTATTACAGTAATGAAAGTGTCACTACAGAATTGATTAAAAAATGTCGTAATGAAACACTGAAACGGAACAGCGAACAGAAAAGACAGAAAAATAGAAAACAATAAATGAATTACATCAGATAAGACAGATAAGCAGATTACCAAATTGTCATAAAAATGACAAAGTTGAGTAGCCTACAGGAGAACAAAACTTTGCAGAAGAGGAAGACATTACTGCTTGCTAGAATGCTAGCAGCTCTGGAAGATTTAACATAAAAGGAATAGCCTTTTGACCAACATTAGCAAAGTATACATAGTGAAAATGCTTTCTGTCTGTAGCAGTTAATATATTTGCCATGTTCACTAGTGTGTTAGCATGCCAATGTTTGCTTTTAAGCTCTTAATACAAAGTAAAGTTTAAGCTGCTGGTAATATTTCTTTTCCTGATGTGTTCATAAAGGCTGTGGTGGTGTGGCCCACAGTGATATTTTTCATGGCGCCCATTATTCCCTGTCACGCCCCTGATTGGTAGCGAAAGAGACACTCCTCTAGCATGCGTAAAGAAAACAAAAACAGAAAATAATAAGAAAAGAGAGGGATTTTCTAACCTAGCCATGGCACTGTTTAAAGGTTATTATTAGATATTGTGTAAAGGTGAGAGACGGCTTGTACCTGACAACCAAACAGGTGGCAGGTCAACTTGCAGGACAAGAAGGGTAAAAGTGATCATCTGGTATGGCAGCTGCCAGCAGGGTTGTTTCCTAACTCAAACCCAGAGGGAGTTGTGGGAGTGTTAGATTGTTTGGGACACGAACAAGAAAATAAGCAGAGGGAACAAGAGAGGAGGTAGAGGCTGGGCTTGACATGTCTAGGTGTGTGTTGAGAGAGGAATAGCATTTGGCTGGCCAAACCCATTCACCAACCATAAACACACGTAAGTTCCACCAAAAATACAATATACAAGTAGCAAGAAGCTTCATTTTTCTTTTATCAAGCAATGCTAGGCCAGCAGTTCTTCAGACAGAAGTCGGTTCCATATTGGATTCAACCTTGCTTCAACCTATATAACTTTTTCATGGATTTCATTACTTTCCTGCCCTTTCCTTCCCTTGCCCCTTTGCTCCCTTGACCTTTTATGCTTTAGATTTCAAAAATAATTTACCTGCAGTATACAGCCATGCTTCGGTTGCAATATTAACCATCAAAAGCAGCAGAAAAGGAAAGTGTCTCTGTTTGGCTCATAACTTTTTGATTCCCTGTGAGGCATACATCAGCCACACGCTGAGCTCAGCAATCTGACCGTTTGACACTCCCTGAATGTGCAATCTGGTGTCGCTCAGGCCCCCGCTATGCACAGTGTGCGCGAACGTGTTTATGTTGATCAGCGTGCAAGCATGTTTGGATGTGTGACTTTGTACATGTGTGTATGTGAGGAATCTACACACAGTGTCCTGGGCTTTGTCTTGTCAACACTATATCATCAAATCGACACATCGGATCACAACAAACAACAAACACAACAACAACAACACTTGTTCACGTGTTGTCATCCCAGTAGTCTCTTGACTGCCGATGTTTGGTTGAATATTTCTAGCTGTGTCTGGCAGCAGAGCTGTCTCACCTCACAGGGGGTTTGCTATGTATACCAGGCAGTGTTGATGAGATTGGGGTACACACATCTGTTCCAATGGTTTGTCTTCCCCAAGACCCTAATCTAATTTTCATAATGCAAAACACAAAACAAGACGTGCAATGAAAAGTGTGGGAAGAGTAAAACTTGCCAATTTATGTAAGTATAAAACCATTAAGGACAAAGAGAAACAGGTTGATCCTGATAAACACATGTTTCTTCAGGATTTCTCTGAATTCTATACTGTGTCATTCTGCCTCAAACCTTCACATCTTTGAGAGTCCTGACCTCACAAAGAGTACAAAGTAATCCACGCAGATCATGCACACCACCAATCGAGAATGGATTTCAAGCAGTACATATACATATACAAATATGCATATACTTTACTGTGCAGTATGTTTAAAATCAAGAGATTAGATTCTAATTTTGAAGTTGACATTTTTGTTGTTGAAGATTTTTAGTCTCAACCCATATTAAAAATTATCAGCATAGAATAAAGCAAAGTGTAACTTATTGATGTGATGTTTGCTGTTTTTTCTGTATATACATTTGTACTGAATGTTTTAGCCCTGTCTTTCAAGTGCTTCTACCTTCTCAGCACTGCTGTGCTTCTGCTACCTGATGGAATTCTCACATAAATCCCTGAGGAATATAAGAGTGAGCAGATTTCTAATTAAACTGTGTGTAATGTGATGAGTGACTGATGTGTAATCCCCAATTTTCTGCAAGATTGGAAGGTTAAAATTGATGTACAACATCTGGCTCCTCCCTTGTGACAAACACATTGTGTTCAGGTTTGCTACAGTCCTACATAAGCATGTTTTTACATCCTTAACACTATTCTGTTTTTTTGTCCATAGCTGCTTTTTATAACTGCAGCTCTCAGAAAAGGCTGGGGTGGGAAATATGGATTAATATTAAAATAAATCAATAAACAACTGTAGTCCACTGTTGAGGGTGTGCTAATGCTGTACTAACGTGATACTTCTCAAATCATTTTACTTCTCTTTGTAACGTTTGTATGCATTGAAGTTAGTAGGTTCGGTATATATCATGTATGTACTCTTTTTCCAGATGCTCCTCTTTCATATTGTGGCAAACAGGAATCCACAGAGGGCTGACAAACAAATAGGTGACACAGATGCACTGGCAGCTGAGCTCACACACACACACTCACACACACACGCACACACACACACACACACGCACGCACGCACGCACACACACACACACACACACACACACACACACGTTTTCAAACATGCCATGGCTCACTGTGTTTTTGTCTCTTTCCCCCTCTCCCTCCTTTATCTTCTGCTTTAAAAATCATCCCAGATGTAATCTAAGTGTGTCGGTGCTTGTACTGATATACAGCAGATTGTATCATGCTTTAACAAAATCTAACATTCTGTAACCCTTAGGCATATAAAGTGCAAAAATAAAACTGAATGGCACCTAAAGTTTCTTAATCATGGCTCCCATCTTTGGTAGTCATCCCAATTGTAAAACATGAAAGACCATTTCATTTAGTTGCTCTTTACGAATTTTCAGCGATTCTGTGTAATGAGAGAAAGTTTTATGCAGCTTAGGTTTAGGATATTTTAAAGATATTTGACAAAATAACATTGCACTATCAACTAAAAAAAGTGAATGCACATACCTGTGTACATTAATATCTTGATAAAGAAAGAGAAATGTAATCTACAAAAATTGTACATATTGGTGAAAAGTCTGTATCTTTAAAACTGCAGTCTTGGTGCGGTCTTGCACCTTCTATTTGTATCATCTTCAATTTAGTGTTTGTTTGTTTGTTTCTCTACACAAACACACACGCACACACATCGATGCTCACACACATTCCAAAACCTCAAGCAGCAAAGGTACACAGAGGAATCAGACAGTGCATGCAGAAACACTGAAAGGAATGGATTAACCTTCTGATACCTCAAGAGCTACACATACGCACACACACACACGCGCACGCACGCACACACGCACACACACACACACACACACACACACACACACACACACCCACACACACACACACACACACACACAGTTATGAACATATGGACTGCCAGAGACGACCCTTTATCACGAACTCTCTTTCCTAACCTATAATCTAGCTTTATAGCTCGCAATCTCTGATTATCCTCACTTAATATTCTTTATGGGTTGACAGTTGCAACCAGTGAGAGGGGGGGAGTACCTCTCTGCTTCTTTACACTTCAACATACCATTAAAAGTGTACCCAGTTAATCTAAATGATTTATTTAACCATTCCTTCTCAATCAATCAATCTTTATTTGTATAGCACCAATTCATAACAAATGTTATCTCACTTTACTAAAGAGCAGGTAAAAGACCTTACTCATTGTTGCATTATTTACAAAGACCTAACATTAATCCATCATGAGCACTAAATGGAGTTATTAACTTAGGTTCGGGAGCAGGACTACGTCCAAACCACACCTCCGTCCCTCCCTCACCCCTCCAACTCGTATGTACAGTCTGGGCCATGATCAGCTCGAGCAGCATTACGCTTGAGATGGAACCCCCACTCTGAGTCTCCCTCTGCCCTGCAGTCAGTCCATCCCCAGCAACTGACAACATCCTCCTCCATCATAATCATTACCTTAGCATATATTCATTTGTCTCATCATTTATATGATCTATCATTAAATATCTAAAACGTATATGTTTTCGGCGTGGTCCTTGCTAGAGAAGCAACATTTAACAAAGTTACAGTTCTAAGAGAAAAATCTTACTTTTAACAGGCACAAACCTCGAGCTGAACAGAACTCATGTTGAACAGCAATCTGCCGAAACTATGTTGGGCTTAGAAAGTGGGACAGAGGGAGATGCAGGAAGAAGGAGAAGGATAGAGACAAACTGTAGTGATGATAAAACAGGAAGGACTGATTATCTTTATTATAGAGGATTCACCCCCCCAACAAAACAGACATTGACAACACTGTTCGGTAAAACAAAAACAAAACTTTGAAAATAGGTCTTAAGAGAAATAGCAATGGAGTTGCATTTCTATTGGTAGGAGTTTAAAGTCAAATCAAGGGAAAGTTATGCAACTTAAAAGATACCATCCTTACTGTTCCATCATAACCATTATTAGGGTTGTGTGTAGTACCTCACTCTGCAGACCTACTGATATTGAAAACTGATTTCTCTTGAAGAAATAAATGCATCAAACCCTTTGCCTGAAATGTGGTCCCTGTCTTACTGGTTGGAGCTCATCCACCAAACATCAAACAACGCGAAGTTGAGTGGGAGCCTTGTTGGCCACACAAAAGACATCAGAGCTGTATCGTAGACCACAGAAGAGAAACATGTCCCACATTCAGTCTTGCACAGTTGTTGTTGCTTTTTGGTCATATTCCAGCTACGATTTTTCACATCATTATTTCCCTTCTTCGTTTGACACACAAAACAATTCTTAACTCTTTTTGAGAAAGAAACAGCTCCACTAAATCACTTGCAAGTTTCTACTTGTATTAGTCCTATCCTGACCAGATTCTTTTACTTTTTTTACCTGTCTAAAAGGTTTCAGCCCCCCCTTCCCCCCCCCTCCCCATGTCAAGGTTAGCAGATTATGTCCCATTAAACATGATAGCTTTATGAATACATCACAGTGATAAAAGCCGGACATTAAGAGCCCTCTGTGACACTTAAACCAGACACTTTAATGTCTCATTACTCTTCCAAATTACTGTCGAGGACACTGATGCTGACATTGTTTGTGAATGTGCTAATCTTTAAATACGACATTCAATCTTGGAAGCCATTGGCTTTCGTCTGACGATGATTCATTTGCAGACTTCTGTTTATAGTAATTTGGCTATTATTACCAGGCATATTTCTTATTCCCACTTTCCTTTTTATTTTCTTGATTAATTTATTTAGCTCCTGAGATATTTGGCTAGCAAAAATCACTGATTTCTTCTGAGACGGAACAAAGCAAATCCCCTCCCATCTCATTGTAATCCCAAAGATCAAACCAGAGTCTGTTGTACAGAGAATAAATAAACCTTTATTAACATAGAGTGCAAAAAAATCATACTTAATAGAAAAAGAGATACAAAGACCAATGGCCGCTAACACAAAGAGTTGGCTTGAACGTGGAACGAAACGTTCTAAAGACTTAGTAGTGCTAAACACCTGGCAGAAATTACAAACACAGACAAAACTCACTGACACAAGGACAATTTTAGATCTACAGTATATTCTCCAGTGATATAGTGGCAGATGGGCAGTGTAGATTTCCTCTCTATTTCTACTATCGCCTGTTGTAGCTAAGGTTCAAAAGTCTAAACGCTCTGCAACTTCAATGGCCATATCTGTACAGTGAAGTCCAACAAGTAAATGAATGCTAATTCTTTTAAACGTCATAAATATGATCCATTTAAAGTAGATAAATAACTTTTATTTGACTTGCTTCATCAGTGAAAAATACAGTATTTTACCGTACCATAGATGAACATTTTTGTTACTGGTCAACACCAGTAAATACCAGTCAACACAGTTCAATTTAATACAACATACTGGATGTTTCATTATTTCATAAAAACAAACTGTTCAAACATGACGGATAGTATTGCAGCTATAAAATAATACAAGCAACCCAAAGTTATCCTAATTTAGCATTTCTATTCTCATTAATAAAAATACATATATATACCTCTACACTTGTGTCAAAATAATCCAGTTATATTTAATTCTCTGTGAAAAAAGTGAAAACAAAACAAAGTACAAACAAATTCAGGTTGAAACATCTCATTTGACCCCACAATGAGGAGCTCTTCACCGGTAATGAGACAGTATTAGTTATGACTGATACCTCTATATGACACACAACAGCAAAGCAGACGATTTCACAGTCAGTAGTAAGTTAACCAGCTAAAACAAAGCAGGGGGAGTTTCGTAACTAGAGACTAGTATGCACATTTGTAGCTACAGAGCAGGTTCAGCAAAGTGATGAAAAGTGGAGAACTGACTGTTTTCTTCTGAGGTCATTATCTCAAGTGTTCATATAATGTTGTGCTGCTGTTTTCTAGGCTGCATGTCGTAAAACGTTAAAAGGAACAAACGATAAGTTCATAATTTCACTGTTCTAAATGTATCAGTTCCTTAAAAAAAAGAAGAAGTGAAAATGAGAGGGGGGAATCTGGCCAATTCAAACTAGCCACAATTAGATTTATCACTTTGCACCTTGCTAACAACTGTGTTAAAAAAAAGGAAATCGAATTAAAAAGAGGATGTGTCTTTCGTTCCTTTGCTTCCAAGACAAAAAGAGATGCTAGCAGGATCCAGATCTGAAAAAAGAAAAGTACGGCTTTTGTCCAAAGGGCTGCAAACATCAGCAGAAAATAGATGTTCCTCAGAGCTTTTTTTGACAAAAATGGAAAAGTCTGTGACGTCTGATTTTGGGTTCAGAAGATATACAGCTGGAGTATGAACTGGTGTTGATTTACACATTAACAGTACAAGACAGCGAAAGCTTGGATGACTCAAATGAAGAGAAGAGTGGTGTTTGAAGCATAAAAAGCAGGTTTTTAAAACAAATAAAGCTGATAAAACAATGATAACCAATCCATGCCCTAGCCCCTCAGTACCTCTCCGACCTCCTACACCCACACGCCATGTCCTGAAACCCCCGGTCTTCTGACACTGGCCTGCTGTCCATACGACACACCACACTCTGCACCTATGGAGACAGGGCCTTCAGTGTCACCGCCCCCACCCTCTGGAACACCCTTCCCTCAGACATCCGGACAACCTCATCTTTGACTCATTCAAATAACTTCTCAAACTATATCTGCTCTCCACAGCCTACAACCACGATACACTCTGCCTCTCCCCATCGGTCTCCCATCCTTTGCTACCTGTCTCAGGTTTTGGTTTTGTTTTGTTCTTTGTCTGGTCCCTCCACCATGTAAAGCGTCCTCGGGTCCATTGAAAGGCGCTATATAAATTCAATCAACTGTTATAATTATAATGAATACTATTATTATTAGGGCCCGAAGCACTGACAAGTGCGTAGGACCCTCTTGAAACCCTTAGGATTATTTTTATTCTTTTCCTTCTTATTGTTCCTCCTCTTTGCAGCCATTTTTGAGGGCCTGAACGTGAATGAAAACTCACCAAAATGTGCAAGGTCATCAGGTCTGGCGAAAAATTTGATATTTTCGCATTTTCGTAAAATAAGTTCGCAAAATGGCTCAGTGGCGCCCTCTTGTAATTTTCAAAAAGGCCTCCCCATAGATGTTTTTTTGTCGTACATGCATGAAAATGTGTATGCACATTAACCATGTCAGGACCTACATAAAATCCTCTTACACCCATAGTCAAAACATTACAGGAAGTCGGCCATATTTTTTTGAATTTTAAAAAAATGGCTCAAAATGGCTCAAATTGGCGTTTCACAGGTCACCTATTTGAATTAACTTGTTCGAAAGCGTTCATCCCATCGACGAAAACTCAGTGTTACTGTGTTCTAGACATGTTCAACATATTAAATTGTGCTCAACTCTTCCAAAACTTAAAGGGCGTGGCCGTGGCGTGCGTTCAAAGTTTAACGTGCGTTTTGGCACATTGCCAAAAAATTAAATGCTTATAACTCTAATGGGGAGTCATCAATCATCACCAAAAAAATCATGCATGATATATAGCCGGCCCTGAACATATCCATGATTGAAATGTTTTGATAAGTCACAGCGCCACCTGTTGACAACAGGAAGTCACTACTTTTCAATTACCACTAGCCATTGCTGCACAGTAGCTCAATTCCCCCTCAAAATTGTTGTGGACCATGCTAACACCTTGGCCATACAAGACTTTCAAGCTCAAACGCCTACGTCCAACGCTGTCATTCTACGGATGTATCGTTCGCCATCAAACAGGAAGTAGTTTTTTCACAGGCTTAACATTGTCCTACACTCCCGAAACGTCATACATATTGTCTTGGTGGTGAAGTCAAACTTTTTGTAGTATTAAAATGAGTGGGCGTGGCTTAATGGCTCAGTGGCGCCCCCTATAATATTTCAAACACTCAGCCCCGGCGGCACGTTGAACCTACAATTCTGAATTTTTCTATGCATATCCATCTTGCCAAGACCAACAAAAAACCCTCTTGCACCTATGCTTGAAATCCAACAGGAAGTCCACTAGGATTTTTTGAAAGTCAAAAAAACGCGATTTTCGATCGTTTACAGGACACCTATTTGAAGTAACTTGTTCGAAAGCGCTCATCCGATTGATGAAAACTCAGTGTTACTGTGTTCTAGACATGTTCAACATATTAAATTGTGCTCTACTCTTCCAAAACTCAAAGGGCGTGGCCGTGGCGTGCGGTCAAACTTTGATGTCTCGATGCGCCACTTTTAACCTTTCCAAAAGGCCTCTCCATAGAATTTTTTTCACGTACATGCATAACAATTTTCAGGCACATTAACCATGTCAGGACCTACATAAAATCCTGTTACACCCATAGTCAAAACATTACAGGAAGTCCGCCATAATTTTTTTGTGTGTAAAAAAATGCCTTAATTTTGCATTTCACAGGCTACCTATTTGAACGTATTTCCCCGAGCCACCATTTATCCGATCATTACGTAATTAGTGTCAGTGTGTACTAGACATGTTAAAGATCCAAAGTTATGTGAAACCAAGATTCTACATAAAAGGGCGTGGCCATGGTGCACTGTCAAACTTTGATGTCTCGTGCACTCCCATGAAATTCTTTCAAAAGGCCCCCCCCAGAGGTTTTTTCCCTGACATGCATGACATTTTTTCTGCATGTTGACCATGTCAGGACTTACATAAAATGCCGCAGTGCCCATTGTCAAAACCCAAAAGGAAGTCCACCATCATTTTTTGAATGTATAAATAATGACCACATTTTGCATTTTCAGTCTTCCTATTTTAACATACTTCCCTGAGATCCTGTTCATGCAATCATTGCGAACTCAGTGTCAGTGTGTTCTAGACATGTTTAAGATCTTTCGTTGTACTCCGCATGATTTTACATAAAAGGGCGTGGCCTCGGTGTACTGTCAAACTTTCACCTTTACACAAATCAAACTGTAAGGCCTGCTGCTTGGTCACGTCTCGCTGTTGCACTCTCGCGGTCGCGACACACCCCGACATGCACGAAGTGCTTCGGGCCCTTCATCACCGCTTGCGGTTTTAATTATTATTGTACTCAAACTGTTGTCAGGGTAAAGACAATATGCAGCAACACTATATTGTACTCCTTATTAATATTTTGCACAATTTAAAAAAGGAAATCTATTTTACACTCTACTTCCTCTGTGATTTCCAACCCTTGCCTGAGGTCTCCCCTGTCTGCAAACCCAACCTGTTTTCCTTTTGATGACAATAAAAATTGGTCTCTGACGTAAAGACAGTTTCATTAAGAATTTACAAAAATAACATTAAAATGTGTCTAATCATAACTTGTTTATCATTAATAGATGATTACCTCTTTGAGTGGCCCACCTCCTGGGCTTCAGGATGAGGACTGCATACTGCATTCTTTTTAACTCCCCTCCCCCCATCCACTTTCTCTTAATCTCTTCTCTATCTCTCATATTTAATGGTCCTTCGCCCCTCTCTAGCTGCTGAAACCAGCTATGTGAAGTCCTTGGAAACAGCCTCAATGAAGTTGGGTGCTGACATGAGGATGGTGAAGGTGCAAACGATGGAGAAGAGAGAGAAGGCCACCAGACACAGCCGGTCCACCACCGCCGCTGCAAACTTCCACTCGCTGCAGATAGCCTCAGCCACATCCTGGTCCCGGAAACGCTGAGCAATGTATGAAACCTCCTCCAAGATGCGCTGGATCTCTGGTGGGGGGATGCCATCAACCATCCCAGCTCCAACTCCAACTCCCATCCCCAGACCTCCAACACCACTGCCAACCCCTCCAGGTGGCTCAGCCTCATCACTGGGTGAGCCATGGGCACGTCCTCCTAGTGCAACCCCAGAGTCGCTAGAAGGTGGGCAGTGTGGGCTCTCTATGGGGTGGTAGTTACTGAAGTAGAGGCTCATGGAACCGTTGGAGGTGCCTGTGGGGCATGGTGGGCAGGAAGTCTGTGAAAGGGGCACACTGAGGCTTGGTACGGCACCCATCTCTATGGAGCTGGTGCTAGAGTGGTGCTGGGTCGGGTGACGATATTTGTAGCCAGGCCGCTTGCGCTCTTCACCAGGCTGTTTCATCCGGAGAAACCAGGCGCACCAGTTCAATAGAACCACACGAACCTGAGAAAGAGAAAGAAGGTCAGTGGTGCACACAGATGATGACACACATTTGTGCTAAATGGTACTGACAATAGACTGATTAGATCAGTTTCTGTCACTCACCAACTTGGGCATCTTGCCTCCCTGTGGGTCATGGTGGTGGAACTGCAAGACAATAACCGTCACCACCACAGACATCCCCACAATCATCATGGTGCTGGCAAAGTACTGAGCTGCAGAGTACAAAAGAAACATCAGAACGATTTCAGATGTACATTGTCAGGAAGTTTATTACTTGTTTTTGCAGTTCTCCTTTGACCTTCACTTATGGTCACATTCAACAAGCATTCAGTAAAAGATAAAACATTAAGCTTGAAATGACTCAAATAAGTTGATTTCACACCTAAACATAAAAGGAAAGCAAAGCTGATCAGCCAATGAAAAAAAAATATTGCCAGAGGGAAAGGATGCGTAGAGGGGAAAAGAATCTGTGTAAAAAAAAAAGACAAAATATAATCATGGTAAACAAACCAGTAGAAAAAAGGAAAACAGTAGAGATCTTTTTACCCTCACAAGGAAGACAGGAGAGAAGCATAACCTGAATGCTGTGCTCTTTTAAAACTTGTGCACACACAAACATATATCTAAGCGTCTGCCCTCATTTCTCTTGTTTGCTTGGGACTGTAAACAAAAAAGGGCTTACAGCTTGATATGACTACACAACTGCTGCAGTGTCAAGTCAAACTCCATGTGATGTGGGCAAAAGAGTTTTGACCTTATTTGTTAGGATATAAAAAAGAGAGCTCGTAAAAGGCAGGGGTGCTTTTGGAGTGAGAGAGATGGGAAGAAATTATGTATTTATTTCATGTTAGGGAGAAGGCAGGAGCAAGAAAACCGAGCCACACACTACAGCATGTACAGCGTTGGAAGAATCCAATCACGTAAAAGACACATTTTATAAAGAGTTAGGAGGTATTTGCTGTATTCTTATTGTTTTAAGGCCAGTCATTTATGACAAATATGTCCTTCTATATGGAAAAGACGAAGCGTATGGATACAATAACTCAAAACATGATGGGGATCTTTGTCAAAGACAAGATCATTGACCGTGGCTGAACTAAATTGAAATACATTTGAACTGAACAGAACTAAATTGAACACTTCAAATGATCTTAAAACAGATAAAAAGCTATGTCTTAAAAAGCCAACCGAAATAAAAGGAGCATTTTATGCTAATATGGAGATTAAGGGCTGATAATGGCCTGATTCTGGTAGCAGTGTTGAACTTGATGTACACATTTACAGTTGAATGCATGCAGCCACATAACAGCAACTCACATCAACATTCAGCCACTGTGTTGTGCATGAGTCATTTTAAAACGGCTACTAAACGTGCCCTGGTCGGCCTTGTGTTGAGGTCACGAGAATTAAAAAAATTACAGATTTATAACTTTATTGATGATGCATTTATCAAGCTTGTCTCAGTGCGGACAGCTATCATACATTGATGTAGTGGTAACCACGTTCAGCTTGAACGCTACATCACTTACAATGACATAATGTACAGTTGATATGTATGATACATTTCACTTTGACACATTACATACAGGGATCCAGTTGTGCTTGAAAGCATGTAACACACTTTAACATGCCAACATATGTGCCTGCTCACCTTCACCTGCTTTTTAGGAATATAAAATGTCTTTTTAGGGAGAACTGTAGGTTACCCAAAGGTTACTCATCTCTTCCCCTCTTCATCCATTATTTCTTTGCTACCTTTCTTTCCATTCTTGCCCAGTGGAGGATCATTTCATAGGCTATTAATGTTGCTGACAGCTTTAGTTCTGGCCACCTAACTTACCTCACACACCACCAGGGGAAGTGTGAATGATGTATAGGTGCCCTCGGACTGTCGTACACCAACATGGGAGTTTATTTATTACTTTTTAAAGAGACCCTATACAGCATATACAGCACAGGCAGGCAATGCTCCTGCTTTCAAAGCAACAACTAATGCATGTTTTATATGATTGGTGTTTACTCAGAGTGCAAGAATGACTCAGAGGGACACTTAAGGTGTTACTGTGGAGCGGTCACTAATGCCTTTGTGCTGATTCTGATCGATATTACTGTCACTGTAGTCTTCTAAGGACATTTTTAACCTTTGCTTTTTCACAAGAGGTGCACATGCATTGACAGTATGCAGTGTCAGGAATCTAAGAAGAGGTGTATTACTAATGTGCTAATCCTAATGTCCTATCTGCAAGGATGCCTTCTCTCCTGATGCGTGCCACTGCAACTTCCTCTAGCATATTCAAATATTATTTCGCACACTTAAATATTATGCATGTAAACACATAAAATATATACCCACCAATGAGAGGGACAGAGTCAGACGTGGCAGGCATGATCTCTGCCACCAGAAGCATGAAGACAGTTAGCGAGAGGAGCACAGTGATGCCTTGAGACAGAGATAGAGAGAGAACACGAGCATTTACGTAACGATGTGATCAGGGTCACTGGACTATGAAATTATTTCTGTAATTACTTATGTATGTAATCAGTTAGCTTCTCATGACTGCAGCTATTTATCAGCTGCAGGCTCCTCTGATGTGTCTGAAGGTAGGTAACGGCTCCAGAAATCTCTCAAACAGTCTTGACTCTGTAACTTGTGACTGCTGGTCCACAGACAGCTATTCATCAGAACTGACGGAATTCCAAAATGGATTTAGTAGCGAGCCTCTTATTTTGTAATTCAATTTTTTCAAGGTGATTTTTACATACAAGTTATTCATGGCTTGCTATATGATTGATAAGGACATGTTTGTAGACAAACGTGCATGAACAAATACGAAGGCATGCTTTAATGTATTTAGGTGTTGGTGTAGAGTTAGCTTGAACACCTTCAAGTTTTTGTATGTAAAACTGTTAGTGTGTTTTCTGTGCTTTCTAGTGAACTGTCCTTTAAAGTGTCTTTCATTTGTAAAATGTGTCTTGTGTTTTTTTGAGCAACTGCCTTAGGTCTACATATAACATTTAGCTATTGTGCTAATTCTAGCATATTTACATAGATGTGTATTGCTGATAAGTTGATTAATGTGCACTGTCCTAATTAAATACAATATTTTTATGGTGTTTAAAAACCTTCATAATGTAACTTTTTTTTTTTTTTAACTTACCAAAGGCAAAAATATTAAACCAGTCTTCAATGGTTTCAAATTAATTTCATGCCAGGAGTCTATGTGTTTGTGTTTAAGGCTTCCTCACCTAAAGAAATCTTTTCTCCAGAGTCAGCAGGCAACAAAAAGACCAGCAGGGCCAAGCCGGAGATCAGCACACAAGGGATGAGCAAATTGAGGCCATAATAAAGTGTCCTGCGGCGCATTGTGACCGTGAATGTCACGTCTGGGTAGGGCTCCTTACAGCAATCGTAATACAGCTCGTTGCGCTTGGCTGGCACACCTGAGAGAAGAGAACACACACATACAGATCAGGTAGAGCTTTGTGGACCAACAAAGGGATTCAAGTTGAAGATTTAAATAACTGGGAGACAGTTATAATTATCAGTCTACTTAGTTATCAGAATTGACTCTAGATCTTATTCCATATGTAAGCTCTTATGTTTGATTTTGTTTTCTGTGTGGCTGTATGTTTTTTTTCTTAGTACAAGTCTCTCCAACATACCTTCCCTAGTAGGATGATTCTTTAAATTAAATGAGGTGTCCTTGTTTTTGGATGGATAATGTATGCATTAAATCAATCCCAAGAAAGGATTTCATATGAGTTTGAGTACCTTTTTTTCTTTTCATTTTTAGCATTTTGGATTTTTTAAACCAAACATTCTCTGTTTAGACTGTAACTGGAGGGCTGGGACTTGCTCCTCTAACATATGGTCTGGATACACAACCGCCAGTTAGTCAAAAATTTATATTACATGCCATATGGTGCCGTCTGACACTAATTTCTTACTAAATGCCAAAGGCAAACATGCTATAACCGCAAAGTTTGGGTTTGGTAGATTTATTTCTTTATAAAATGTATCACAGTCTACCAAGACTAACAGGTATCGATTTTAGCTGCTGTTAAGTCCTTGCTGGGAACCTCCCACTGGGGAGCTCTACCAATCCCGCTACAACCATCCAAAGGATGTCCCATCATGAAATCATTTACAAAACTAGTATGGTGGCAAAGCCAGATCCCCTTACAGTGAGCAATGTTCCTTTACAGACTTTGAAGCATTGTATAAGTTGGTTATGTTTGAATATTGAGCTTCTTCAAATATTTAAAGTTGTAAATACAGAATAAAGGAGACTGGGGTTGAACTCACGTTGAGGGACGACCAAATACAGAAATAATTGATTGTGCCATATACTTATTAGCCTGCAGAGGATCATTTCCTCTAAAATTTGCTTTCATTTCCTCTTAGCATTTAGATGTAAACATCTTAGGAGACTTTTATGTAAAGCCATATATTCTGGAGAAAAACAATGTGCTTCTCTTACCCACAAGGTCCCACTCCCCATTGGATATATAGGTGGATATGTCCACATCCAACATCTGGAGGTCCAGCAGCCAGCCATTGTGCGTCCAGGAGCCAAACTTCAAGTCGCACTTTTGCACGTCAAAGGGGAACCAACGCACATCGATGTAGCAGGTGCTCTTCAGGATACCAGGAGGGATGTACTGGCAGTAACCTGATGCATTCACCAGTACATTGGTGTGGAAGGTGGCGTCAAAGCGCTCGTCCGCACTGAGGAAAGAAAACAGAGGAATGGTTGTGCAACTTTAAAACATTTCATCTTAGTTCAAATTAGAGTGAACATGATGTGAAGGTAAGCTAGAAAAAAGTTTGAGTTTGTTACTTTAACCTTTTACAGCGAGAGAGAGACTCGTTAAAAATAATGTGAATAAATGTGAAAGTTTAATGTAGGAAGTCACAGGAAGGTAATTGTGTAACCGTGAAGTCTTGAACAAAAAGGCAAATTAGTCAGCTCATTTATACTCATTAAAGTGTAATAGACTATTTTCCTTTACTCTGAGCCGGTGCAGCAGTTAGCGGTGAATACATATATTCATAAACCCATTATTGGACCATCCAACCTTCCACTCTTGTACTTAAGCAGCATATTTAAATTCAAAACCCAGGTGAAATCCATTAAATATTCAATTCCATTGCAAACTAAAATCAGCTGGACAAAATAACACCACACCCTTCAAGGATGTGAAACTTACAGCCCGTTTGAAAGATATAAGCTCAGGCATGGACAGGTTTTGAATAAGTTCGGTTTCAAATATTTAAAGCGTGAGGGTCTTGCAAGTGAAGCCAAATTCCTCTCACACAGCACAGGGACAACAAAAACAAAATCATTTTGTATTCTATGAAAGTCTTGGGGTAGCAAACATGTCTTTCGGGGACTGATAGCTATAGCAAAGCAAATGCCTAGAGCAGCTAACCTTCAGCTCTTACACTCCAGTTGAACTCTAATTAAGTATTAAAGAGTTGTTCCTCTGGTGTCATTTTGAGTGTGAACTCTAAAAAGAAGTGCCAGTGGCAAATCCGAACTAAGGGATTTTAGGCAGTGCTTCAGTTTGTTTTCAGTACACTTAATGGCTCAAAATGTTCCTTTTTTCCTGGATTATAGTAATTTATTTGTATGAGATTATCATTTTCCCACTAACAGAGAAACTAATGCTATTTTAATGGATGTCTAAGATAAAATGTATTTGGATTTACTGGCCTCCTTTTACAGCTACATAATCATTTTCTCCTTATTTTATTCAGCCAGACAATGGGCTTTAGATTTTTTCTCACTCAGACAACAGTGTTCCCAACCTGCTGCCTGCTTGGAAGAAATGTAATAAAAACCATTTGGTCAATTGTGTTTGAACTGGATGGAAAGCCATACATGGGGAGCTTTAAACAGGCTGAATGCAATGACCAATGCTTGAAAGAGGAAATCTTTCCCTGTTGTTTGTAATCAGGAAATCGCCCGGCTACATAGGGAGGCTAAATTGTCGTCAGTTGAAAGCCTAAGGGATGTGAGATTGATGTATGACTCACAGTTATTTGTGAATGAAGCTAAGTTGTTGGTCAAATACATCCATAGCAGCAGAAAGAAATGCCAACCCCATCCAAACACTGGGTACAGAAAATAGGGGGGGATAGTGAAACTCAATAATGAAGAAGGGGAAATTACAAAATAATGCATGGTGCCCCTCTCTGTGGTCTAGCGACAGATTTCAGTAGTCAGAAAAAAATAACAAATATTAGAGTAAGTACTGTAGAGTTTTTATTTATTGCATGAAATGTTCTAAGCCCAAAGCCTTAGGACTCAAACCCACATACAGAACTCAGTCCATACATACACAGAATCACAAGCACGCACAATTCACCTTTTCGTGTACACAAATCAAAACCACCACAATGCCAATTCCTGCAAGAGAGATAACGTCAGTGTGTCTGAAACGAGCTGGAGCCCCATTCAGCCTCTACAAAGAATGCTGCTCCCATCTTAACAGAATTTGTGGATAGACCCATTTAGGCTGTCCCTGCCTTTGCTCACATTGATGATTTATCTTTTTTCCCGGGGTTAAGTGTTGTAATTTATTTTTCCTCTGTGAGAGTGTTTTGCTATCAGCTGTGGCTTGCAGTACTTGGGCAGGGAAGTGTTGGAGGGTTGGCCAAGGCAGAGTTATTTGATGAATTATTCAAGGTTTCGTCTTATTTAATCCGAAGGTGTGCGCTTTCTTGCATTCAGCGCTTATATACATCACAGCAGATTAAGTTCTGGACTCTGGGTTTGTACTGTACAGAACATACTGTGCATGTTCAATATAGGCAAGGTAATGCACTTAAAATACAAGACAATTTACAGATTTCATTACATGTGCACAAAACTGGATAAGTGATAGCCCTGGGAGAATGGGAAAAAGTTGTGATTGTACAACTCATCCTCTCATTCTCTCTCTTTCTCTGTCTCTCTTAAACACACACACTCACACGCACACGCACACACACACACACACACACACACACACACACACACACACACACACACACACACACACACACACACACACACACACACACACACACACACACACACACACACACACACACACACACACACACACATAGAATAAAGAGCACTGTGGATACGTGAGAAGGGAGCAAGGTGGAAACAGGGACTGACCATCAGAATGACAAAGGTGGCAGTGACAGGTTCCTGCACCATGGGACATTAGTCACAAAGCTTCCTCTTACTCACTCAACACCTTCTGCTGTCCACACAGGAGCACACGCACACAAACACACACGCGCACGCGCGCGCGTGCACACGCACACACACACACACACACACACACACACACACACACACACACACACACACACACACACGCACACGCACACGCACACTTCACTGACAATAAGAAGGCAGCTACAAAGTAAGGAGAGTTCCTGAGGCAGAAAGAGATCCATGTAGTGGAGAATAAAACATCACATGCTGTTATAAGTGAAATTCGAAAGCAGAATTTAGAAATCCTACTGTAATTTAAACATTTAATGTAGCTTTAACGACATTATTGAACTGATATGCTTGTTTTTCCAAGACGAAAGAGCTTCAAGGAGGTTTACAGAATGCATCTTTATTTGAAGCTTTTATATTCCTTGACACACAGTATTACATTTTTAATTTGTCAAATCAGGATCAGAAGTATAAAAGAGCTAGAATGTGTATCAGAGAAGACTGGGGTCTTTCACTAAAGCTTTCATCCTTTTACAGTCAAAAGCTACATATGTTCAGCGCCTACTTGGACTACATTAAGATAAGACTTATCCATCCGTGTACCATATGATATCTCAGAAACATAGCTTCAACTTTACAGCCTTGGGCCTTGTGTCTGATTACAGCTGTGCGGTTAACATGCTGGTCAACGACGCTGCAGGCAAACAGTGCACAACATTTCCCATGTACAGATGGATGTTTATTTCTATAGGGGCTAAGCTCATTCACAGTGTACATCACCCATGACAAATGGATGACTTCCAAACAACCTCATCATCGTCCCGTGTGAGCCAACAGAAGGCTTGGGAACATCATGTTTAATATATGAGTTGTTGTTTTTAACTTATGCATGTAAAATAATGTGAAGTTACATATTGAAACTGAGCATGAGCTTGTTTTTGATTAAACATTTGATTTCTTGTGCGTCATGGAGCTTCCTCTGGTTGTTCTCCTTCTCTAGCAAGAAATGATCTGCTTACATGTAGATTGCATTTCGTTACAATTGGTATCAGATATGCAAACACTGTACGGCTTCGGATAATCATTGTGTGGTTGACTTAACAGTTTGCTTCTTATTTGAGCTGGGTTTTTTTTTGAAAGATTTAACCTGAGAATGTCACAACTTCACAGAAACATGTGTTTACAAACTTACACATTGCTTACATTTCTGAACATAGTGTATTCTATTATGTTCTATGTTTAAGTGATCACAGAAAGGTCATCCAATTTTTCCATCTGTCCATTCATTTAACCATCCCTCCATCCAAAAATGCACACTATATGCCTCCCTGCAGTATCCATTTATCTGATTAATTCCCCTTTCATCTTTATGGACTGTCAAAGTGCTCTGGCTGTTTTGAAAGTCTCCCTACCTTTCAGGCAGAATTAGGATTCTGTCTGTGGCTTTACCTGAGTTGAACGTCCTTCATGTGCCTCATTGATCCCCAGTCAAGTGAGACCATTGACTTTTCCCTCTAACGAGAGAGGAGGTCAAAGGCTTACAGAGCTGTTTTTAATCTTGAAAATTCTTTGGACAAACATAATCACTTCTCGAAAAACACACAAGCAAAAAAGGCATATGGCCTGAGCCCAGGATTTTATGGCAGACAAACTGGAGCCAATATCAAGATTACAGTTTGTACTCATCAGGGAAGTGGGAGAACTTCATTTTTGATCATGCTTGTCAATCTTAGCCAAGGCCATATACTGCTTTTAATATGTTTCAACCTTCTTCTTCTTTCCTGCTAAACTAAAATTAAATAAAAACACAAATATCTACAATTGATAACCAGAAAGACCAGCTTTAAAAATGTTTAAGTGATACTGAAGTGCTGGCAGCACTTTAAGCTCTTTGATGTTGTTTATCATCCAAAAGGAAAACCTTCAAATATAAGGTTTGCCCTGTGGGCAGTATACTGTACATCTGATGGGCGAGATGGTAATTCCATGACTCAAGGTATAGACAACCCAAGCATGAAATATCATTATTAGATAGAATGAGGCAGTGTGAGCACAATGATCTGAAAATATGAAAGATGATATGAGAGCGATATCCAAGATTTCACACTGGGATAATATGAGCTGAGTGACTCATCACCTACAATAACAGATATTTTTTTCTCCTTTGAGCTCATATTCTGATGGCATCCGACTTCAGCACTTCTAAACATCATTAACTTGATATTAAACAACAGAAGCGATTGAAAGCATTTTTGGTGAGCTCTCAACTGAGCACTGTGCTAATAAACCTGAATGTATCTGCTATTCAACACAGTAAGACTAGCGTGTTATTGGCTGTGCACTGATGGCCCACTGTGTAATGGTGTGTGTGGTGCCATTATGGTCTGTAATTGCGTGACAGAGTAAGAGTGTGTGAGGGAGGCCAGAGGAGCGTGTTGACTGTACAGTGTTGTTTTTGTGCATGTACACATGTACTTAGAGGTGCGTGTGTGTCATAATTGAGGTGTGCTGGTGTGTGTTTCCAGCAGCATTCTGTATTATTATTGAAAACTGTAATATTCCTTCTCTCCTCAAGGGGGATATGAATCCTCTGGCTCAGATGTATACAAAAATCTTTACCTTCAGCTGTACTTTACCGATCTTTATATTCAACTTCAACAAGTAAGCAACCTCAGCAGTGTTTTTACTTTGCGATATCACAGCCGCACCAAACACATACGGCTGTTTCCTACGAGTTACAATGAATACTTTTTTTTCCAACCAGTCATACGTGATTATGTTTCTTTTCAACTAATTTGCATTTCAAACAGGGAATTAAAATACCAAGTATATTTAATTCTGCAAACTGTTTGCACCCAGTTTTCCTGATTTGTTTCCCTACTTTGTCCAATCCTGTTGACTTAGGCATGAAGACATTTCTCAAGGTAATATTAAGTCAACTCAGAGCACTTGGTTAAGGTACAGAAAGGCATGGCACAAGATGTAATGAAGTTGTAACTATGAAGTTGCACTCTACGGGTGTGCTAGGGATGTCAATGTAGGTAAATCGATCTGTCCAGACTTTGGTCTACACTTATCCACTACATATTGTTAATGATCTCAAGAAGCCTAAACCTTGTGGTTTTGGTGATCACCAAATCTTAGTAGTTTACTGGGGAAAGATTTGTGAATAATGTACAGATTTCACTGGTTTGCTTTAGGATTAACTGGCCTATCTTTGGTGATACTCTAACTTTTCAGCTAGATTCATACTATGCTCTTTAGCATTAGCTGTCATAAATAGTAAGTGTTAGCATGCTAACAGACTTAACTACTATGGGTAACATGGGACTAAAAAGACATGTTGGTTTTCTCATTGAAAGCTTATGGGCTACTGTACACAATTAGCTCAAAAGACTTTAGCATGGCTGTACAAGCCTGATTATGTGCCGTATTAACCTGACAAACAATGTCAATCCATAACCAAGTGCTTACAGTGCCAACACCTAAACTTGGCGCTTAAATATTCAAATTTTCAAAACATATTTTTTTCTCTCCAGAAAACAGTTTTAATGTGTTCATGTGAGAACAGATTTCCGCAGGTATCAGAGTAATACAAGCACAGGAGAGGTCAGAAGAAAAATAAGAATCATATCAAAAAGATATACTGTGAGAAGAAGGGCAGGGTAACATGCTGACACCTTGACAGACAGAGACAGGTGGATGGGATGATTTATAAAGAGGGGTTGGTGAAGGCAGAAACAATAAAATATGGAGGGAAAGGGTTGATTGAATAGAGTGAATTACAGAAAGACAGTGAGTTATGAAAGAGAGACAGAAGGAGACACAAATAGAATGAGATGAGAGGAGAGATGGTGGATGTTGGAGTTGGTGGGTGGGGAGTGGAGGTAGAGGGTAAAAAGCAGAGACGGGTAAAAAGAGGGGTGAGAGCAGGGAGATTAGGATGGGTAATCCGGGCAGGTCTGAAAGCTGAGCTTTTAAAATTTGGGTTAATACCCCCAAACCTTTGTCCTTGTGTACACGCATGTGTGTGTAAGCTTGTGTATTCAATCACACAATAACATCACTTAAAATAGACTTAAAAGATGTCTTTCTCTCTAATCCAAAATTGTGTTTAAATCTTGTGCTTTGCATTATTGCCCAATACATTCTAACTGTGTCATTGTTATCCTCTTTGTGATTAAATCTATCCATCTTTTTGTCTTTCTTTCCTTGCAGTCTCAGACCAGATCATCCGTCTGTAGCCCAAGCATGCACACGCAATGCAATTAGTTGTTTCAGGAAAAAAAAATGGCCTACATTTCTAATTGACTTCGCAAAAGCCTTGCAGAAAAGCGTGAAGAAAAGTGAATAAGCAAACAGCAGCAGCCTGACCTGAATCAAGAAATGCAATGAGCATGCTCAACCTCATTTATTTTAATCAGGGCCTCCGCCTTTACGTCTCTTAATTGTTACAAGACAGTAGTAACTTTATTGCTAACACACTGGTCCAAATCAAATCACAACAGAGATCAACAGCCTTTATTCGCCGTTATTCTGAATTTTAAGACGACTAATGGAAGGTTTGAACTGAGACAGAGAAGATTCTGCCAATGTAACACAGAAGATAGAAGTAAGATAGAAGAAGTGGTACAACACCCCTCTCAACATGTTCCACTTCAAGAAAATTCAGTTAAGTAAATTGATTGTCAAAATTATTGTTCTTTTTTCTTTACTTAAAGCGATCTATACGAGAAGTGTTATCAGTGTTTATTTTGGTTTGTATCTGACTTTGTGTTACTGGTTATCACTTTGGCCTAAAGTCACCCTTAGAGCGTCATGGCTTGTGAAGATTAAAATCAGAATTTAATCAAACAACACTGCATCAGAGGGATTACACTGGTATTTCAATCACAGCTTCCTCAAAAACAAAAACAAAAGTAAGAAGGCATGCTGTCCCAGGTAGAGGATTTGCAAAGATGGATTACAACACTTTGACAGAATAAAAAAAGTATGCTAAACTAAAAAAGAAGACAATACATACAAAGAAGAGAATATGGCGACAAACTTTAAATGGTAACAGCCATTTTAAAAGCTGTCCTTTAAAATGTGTACCTGCTGTGTGTAATTTATTACTTAGTTCAAGAACTATATAGTTATTTTGAATATTATTGAAGCACTTGCAATATGGAAGGGCTGATAATAAGAGTGTCCAGGATGTGTTATGTCCTTTTTGCTTGAATATTCATTCAGATGTAGTCATCTTCCATACACAGGTAAGCTATTTTGCTAACTAATTTAGTTCTCTTAACACAACAGACTCAACAGTTTATATGAAGCATGTGGTCAACCACATAGCTGTCTATTAGTCTGTTTAGTCCTAGCTTATGGATCCTGGAGCTGGCGGTGATTTAAAATCAAGCCTTAATTGTCTGTTTGGATGGAGTCGATCCTCCTTGATCTGCAGATCTAACGTGAGCTGCACCTGGGTCTCCGGTGTTTGCAGCGCCAGGCTCTCTGTCAACTACTTAAGTAGAAGCGTGTTGGTTAGCTTGGTGCATTGTGAGATTAGAAATACTGTCCTTAGCTGTGGACAAGGTTTTTCTTCCTGCACACAGACTTCAATTCACCGGTATATTCTTCGTTGTTAAACTCGAGCGGGGAAAAATAATTTTGTGTTTCCGAGAGAGAAAGCTTACGCCTGAATGATCTTGTGTTGTTGTTAGTTTACGAGAGTAACAAGTTAGTTGCTTACTGTGTCAGTCTGCTGTTTAGTGCCGAGCAAGTCGTGTGGAATTGATTTTTAGATCTCCTATTTGCTAAAAACAGCTGCACTGTGCGGGCAAAATGTTCACTCTTAGATCAGTGACTATCCTGAAGTTGTCGGCCACACAGCTCAACAGTGAGCCTAAACTCCCTATGAGGCTTCATTGACCTTTAATGAGCTCAAAAATGTGTGTTGTTGTTTTATCACTAGTACAACCTCTTATACATTGTGACACTGTTTGCATTGTCATTTCATACTTTGTTGATATAAAATGTTATGTTAAAGCAGCTTTAAAGGTGGTGGTGATCAGCAGGAGATCGCAGCTCTGACCTGTTGTAAAGAAGGATGTCAGGGGTCCAGATCTGGTCTGAAGGGAATCTCAGGTTCTGGACACCAGGGAAGTTTTCTGTATTCCAGCTCAGGTATATGTCGGTCCAGTACTGAGACAGAGAGAAGGAGAGCATCACTCAAGACTTACATGGGCTAAACTTAAGAGGTTCCAATTAAGAGTACAACCATTCTCATCTAAACCATGGGCAAATCCAATGTGAAATAGCTGCTATGGACCCCCCATACAGGTAAAGCTGTCTTTTAAATCCTGGACATTAACAACTTAAATACTTCTACATGTTGAAACTCATCTTCTTCCTATACCATTAAGTCAAGATTAGTGACGTTACTTTCTTAAAGGGAGCAACAAGGAACCGTTTCCTTCTTGAAAATTCTAAGGCCTTTAGCATTAGGCCCATTAATTAATTAATTAATTAGTCTTCAGCCATTTTTTTGTACTCTCCTTCCCTTTCTCTTCTCACTTCCTCATAGAATAAATTGATGATAATGCACCGTTCTTAAAATTTGGCTCACCAGCTGCAGCCAGGCATTGGTCATCAGCACTTGGTTCTTCTCATCCTGAAAAACAGAAAAAAAGAGATGGTATTTTTCTTTTACATTAGAGAAGACAGTTAGGCTGGCCGATATTTAATACTTGAGTAAAGAAGGCCTTTTGTCACCAGCAAGTCAGTGAAGATGGTTTGCACATTTAAAGTGTAGTTCAGCTGAATGGTTTCACAAATTACACAGCACACACACAATAAAAACAGCTCAAATGTTATGACCTAGTGGATTTAAACAGCGGCACATAACAGTAAAATGCTTTGCTGGCACCAATACAGATATGAGGCATAATATTTAGTAAAGAAAATAAAAGTAGAAAGAAATATTTAAACAACCGAGGATGAAGGCTATAAACTTTACAAATAAAGTTGTTGCATTTACAAAGGGGAAATTAGCATTTTTCTAGGCATTAAAATTCTGCTCCAAGTGAACAGTGGAAAAAAATCAAAGCAGGAAGAATGCACCAGTCCTCTGGTAGAGAGGAGAGGAGGAACTGCACCTGTTTACAAGTGTTTTTCAAAACCTCTTTTCTGAATTCCTCTGCCTCTCTCCCTCATTTTTATCCCTCTTCTAAGCCTGGGGTTGATAACACTTGCACATATGGCACACCCTTCTATAATGTCTCCTCTCAGTGCAGATGACCCAGATGATTGAGCAAAGGTCACAGCTGACAGTAATTATAGTCTCTTCAGGGATTTCAAACACCTAAGTGGTTTGTGACTGTGCACCTGTTTGTGTGTGTCTCTGGTTGTGTATTTGATGTTTTGGCAAATTTGATATTCGTAGAAAGATAAATTGAGGATGGATCTTATCAAATGTATAACTTGTAAATAATAATTTCACTCCAGGTTCAATTCAAGGTCAGAACACCAGAATGCCTGCAGCATTCTGTGGACAGTGAGCAAACATTCAACATATAGTCACTGAAGCAGGCTTCACCTTGCTTTTTATTGTATACTCTTAAGTACTCTTTAAAGATTTTGAGTCATACTGAGGCCAAAAGGTCACATCTCTAGCAGTTGAATATTAATATGCGTTTAATTTTCCTATTGATTCGACTGATTGAGGCCTAATGCGAGTCAACCTCAGGGGACAGCACAAATAATGTGCCAAGCATGTTTCTGAGTTGTCTTCATCTTTAGTTCCTGACGAGCAAACTTAAATGTTCTGTCTCAATCTGAATATGTTTTATATCATCTTTGTTTATCACGTGGTAGTGTGTTTTTATGAGTCTTTTATGGGTGAACTTCATTAAAAAAGCAAAAGAAAATAATCACAAAATAAGTCAGAACCGGTCTATTTGCAACCTTTTACTGTCATTTCAATATGATGAGAACAGGATGCTTTTTGGTTGAACTTGTTAATTTATCAGTGTAACAGTAAATTAACACACCACATACACCACATAGTATATCAGCAGCTTGCCTCTAGGTTACAGGGAAGAAGTGCTACATGATCTGGAAGATGATTTTAGTGTGTTTCAAGGTGTCTTTTTTTTACTGAAACAAAGTCTCCATGACAATGGTTGATCAAGCATCCTTACTGTGTTCCGAAAAAGAGATCATCTGAGATAATGGCTGCATTAAATCCAGAATTAACTGCATTGCCATGCTCACAATGACACTGACAAGAGTAAAAATACTTTAATTCCATCATCAACAGCTGATGAACGAGTTAACTTTTCCATTTCATTTGTCAAAGATTGATTCTGTGATAGCTAGAAAACCTCAACTTACATTTGATTTTAAGGGAATGACATGCCCAGAGACCAACATTCCCCTTCTTTGAACAGAGGACAAACAACCCCTAACTCTACCAGTTATAAAAAGCACGAGGCCCCTTTTGGAAGAACACACTCAAACATGGAAGAGCAGACATCTGGCTGGTATAAAACTTGCATATAACATGCTAACACTTCCCTCTTTTCTTTGGAAGGGCTGACTGCATAACGAACTAACAGATTCCCAAATGTCTCAAGGGTTTTGGTCCTCTGTCGTGGTTAATGAGTCAGGGATTCATGCCAGATTCATCTGAGCAGAATTTTTCAAAATTAAACCTGGAGAGATTTTCAGGTCCCCATCTGGAGGGCAGAGGAGGGGATGGTAATTTTCATAAATTGTGAATTTGTCAGGGGTGTCAGAATCAGGCCGACACAAAACACCATCAGGACAGTTGCCCTTGGAGAGAGTTTGTCACCTCTTATCTTCTGTCCAAACAGGCTGAGTGAGGAAATGTGGATGGGGAAAGTAAATAAGCAATTTTTAAACCTTCCCTGAGGAGAAAGTCACTCTGCAGGCATTCAGATAGAATATGGCTCTGCATTTAAACAAGGAAGCAGAAAGTCCCAGAGAGACAACATATTAATCTAAATTGTGATTTTATTAGCCATGACATGTATGATGGCAGAAACTGGTTTATCCTTTGTCACAGGAGGTTCAAGGTGAACAGTTGAAATACGCTCTTCACACTGCAAAGGAATCTAACAGGAACATGTGCTCTCATGTATTTGATTGGCCCCCTCAGTGCCTAGCTGGAGTTTCATTGCAGCAAAATATGAGCCAGGTTCAATCCCACTCTGCTTCAGTGGAGCAGGAAAATAACAAACACACTCAGTAAGCTTCCCTTGATGCATAAAGATAAAAAACAATGGAACACTGACAAGACAATATAAAAACACACTATGAGTCAGCTGAGGTAAGGATGCAGCTTTGTTACCTTTAAACACTATTGTATTAAAGTTCTGTTCTGTGTGTGGTTCATGCGAGTTATTATGCATCAGAGTCTGAAGAGGGTCTCTATGTGATAGAAGTCAACTAGCAGGAGTGCAATACTTCTTCCATCACCTAATACTGACCCATTGCCACAACACACTCGCAGAAACACCTGATTGATATAGGTCATGTTTACTGGAGAACATTTGAGAAAACAGAATTTACATTGCCTAAAAAGCGGTATTGTTTACCAGGTATTGGTGATCAGTGGTGACAACACCACTGTGGTGCTAGCAGAGATTTTGATGTTAGAAAAAAGTAGCAATTCATCAGCAATCATTCCATCATTTTACATTTTTAAATTGTACATGTAACAGAGGGGTACTCGGTGTCGGCCAATATTTGAGACGAGGCATCAAAACGGATATCGAGAGGGAGAAATGGTATTGAAACATCGCACTTGCTTTTATCCATTGTGATTCTGACCCCAACACAAGTATTGCTACGCTGCTATGCTATGAATTGTGATGATTGTGTTGTGGGACTTAAGCTACCTTGTAATCACCACACGCAACTGTCCCCTAATGTGGTACTAAATAATGCAAGTATCCAGGCAGGTTTCCATTTAACAATGCAATGCAGTCCCAAGTGAATGCTATCTATCTCACCACATCTATGATCTGCAGCAATGTGAGCCCCAGCTCCACCAGGATGGGGGCTGAGTCGTTGACCACAGGTCTCTCCAGTCGGTTGTAGTTAGCCATCAGTTCCTTGTACAACCTCCTCTGGTGTTCACCCTGCAGGGATCCTGGGGAAAACGACAGAAACAGGAGAAAACACAGTTTGTGGCCTGATACTTGAGATTATTCAAATCCAAGCACCAACATAGGAGGATCTGGGAAAATTATATATTTTAGGTCACTGTGAGTGAGACAAATGTCATAGGAAGTGGATCTTAAGCATTATTCAGTCACAGTATGACTTAAATGAGTGACCACGTGTATTTAAAATTTGAAGGTGCATCCCTCCAGTCACTATTACAAGTTTCTGAGGGTCACTCCTTGAATTTGAGGCTTAGTGATTGCAGTCATTTTGCCTGCATTTAATCCATAAACCTAGCCTTGGATTGATTCTGGTCCAGAGCAGGATTTGTTTAAAAATAGTATCAGCATTTTGGCTTTAGTTCTCCTTTTCTTGCAAATTGTACTTGGGAACACATTGTTGTGTACTGATGCTAAATTTTAATCCAAAAAGTAGCTCTAATGGAATTCCTAACCTTTTACCCTGCCTTTGCTGGCACCAGCCTGGAGACCGATTGTATTTTACCTGGTGGAGATTCAAACACGCTGCCATTTACAATTAACTATTCAGTCTGTACGATTGTGCTAAAACAGTAAATGTATAAGAGGAAGGTCTGTTGTTAAGCTGAAAGTTTTATGAATAATGTATAAATAATCACATGTGCTGACATCAGCATTTACACCCCCGTACACACACACACACACACACAATAGCACACACAGCCACAAAGCAGCAGGTCTGTGAGTTGGCGTCGTTTTAAGGTCCGGGGTGATTAAAATGTGTTTGCTGGCGCGACTCTCATCATCAATATTGATCCTTTATGCCTCACCTTCCACACATATTTAGCACGAACAGTTTGTCCCAAAATAAAGGGAGACAGAGACACACAAACACCCATGCACACACGCACACAAACATCAGAACCTTTTGTAAATCACCTTGGAGTCACTGCTCTACCTTTATTTTCCTTTTTTATAATCAAAGGATATTGTGCAATAGGGTTAAAACTTCTGCAGAAATTATTCACAATAACAAGTCATTTTCGGTCGTCTCATATCCAGCCTCCAATAAAGCTGAGTAGTTAAAGGTTAAACATTAATATAGCAGATATCAAATATATCCTGTTTACATTTCACTCAGAGGCCCAAACATCTTTCATACATGTTTAATTCACGTCAACCCCTCCCTGTCCAGCTGTCAGCCCTGCCACCGAGGTAGAGGAGGAGAGACAGCCCTGCCCACTCAGGGACGTATGAAGAGTCATAATGGCCGATTTACGCTACAGTTATAGAAGCATTTTGACAAAGCAGCTCAATTTGGCACAACACAGGATCTTTTTCAGACAGTTTACTTTCTTCCGTAGCCTTAAAACTTTTGGCATATGAACACCAGTGCGAGTCTAATGCATCACCCTCTTTTGTAGCACGTAGGAATGCATTTCCTCGTTATCAATAAAATGACCTGTGACTGTCACAAAGGAGTTTGTGGTCAGTGAAGTCGTCACGTGAAGGGTGAATTCAACTCTCTCTGCTTGCAGGAGTGCATCTTTCACCTTTCCTCCTGTGACAGCAGAAAGAGCTGGAACACCTAATGTAATTCAGATCTTACTGACAAAATCAGTTCAGAAGAATTCTTTTTTTAGACTTTAAGATTTCTCTTTTTACACCATTCAAGGGTTTTGAAGGTGTCTTGAACTGGTCAGCAGCATGCATAAACCAGAGGTGTTCAAGACAGAGCAAACATGTACCTGTTTGACACTTTATATGCACATATACCATAGACATACTGTAGATATAGAAACATGAAACAATAATCCAATCTGTACCAGTTTTTATACACAACCAGTCACTGATATAAAATGTGCTGAAGTGGTCCCCCATCATGCACAGACAGAATCATCGCTCGCTGTCAGAGATGGAAATGTGTGGATGAGAAAAAAGGGTCGATGACTGGAAAGACGGTGGTACCAGCATTAAGCTATGAGGAGTAGAGAAGTGTGCCTTTGGCCATGCTTGGTGTTGATTGGCCCATTAAAGCCGTAATGAGGAGAGTTATTGCGGGACTGAGCATGAGGTTGAAGACAGACAAGCTATGAGAAGCTGGTAAGCAGCAGAATCCCTCTGACTGCTTGAAATGAGTCACACTAACTGAAAAATACATCCAACCATATTCTCCCTACATTCTCCCATCTTTAAAGCTATTTTATGTGGATCATGGATTAATGGATGCATGGATTTTACTGAGATATTTTGTTCCTTATTGTTTTTTTGTAGTTCTGGCTATAAAACTGTAAATTGACAGCCAAGCAAGTGCCCAAGTGGCTGTTACAGCATCAGCAAAGAAAACACACAATCTCAATAAATCAATACAACAGCATCAAATTCATAAATCTGTCCATCTCTGCACAGTGTAATTTGCATAAACTCATGCACTCAGATGTAACTACATCCTCATCAACAGCTTCTTTGTTCCTGTTTTTTATTACTGTGAGTTGTCAACCGAGGTCCAAACAGACAAAATGAAAGTAATGGAGTCAGGGAAGAGGAATTGAAAGCTCAGTCTCAGTTACTGCTCGTCTCATAAAACCGTGTTTGGAAGGGATTAAATAATCAAATCAAGTAAACCTTTGTGCCAACTTTAATTTGCAGGCACACATGTGCAGCATACACCAGGGATGATGGGATACATTCATTAGTGTTTTACAACGTTCTAACCAATGAAGCTGATATAAAAGGCTCACAGAAAGATATCATTTTCCAGTCACAACGAGAGACCTCATCAAACAAACTCTAACAGAGGGAGGGGATGAGGGAAGATTTGTTGTTTGTTGATCACACTTTTCTCTCAGTGTTGTCAACCATTTTTTTTTTAAACAGAAGATGATAAGAAAGGTGGTCTTTAAAGCAGGGATGACAAAGACTTATAAGCACTACTACAGGTGTGGGAAAAAATCGGTTCAGATCAGACTATGAATAATTAATTATAGTCTCTACAATTCTGAATCAATTTAAAATATCCAAAATACTTTAAATAAAAGTACTTTAGTTCTTCGAAGTAAATTTTCACCAGTAACCAGTGTAAGCATGGACAATCTGATGGCTAGTAGGGTGTGCTGCTAACATTAGCTAGCTCTCAGTGTTGGTTATATTTGGCTGTTGGTAATAACTTGTACCGCTCTGACAGGCTTCGTCCATTATTATTTACTGTCTGTGATTGTGATGCATTGTGATATAGAATTTAATCAATCGATCAATAAGTGAATCATCAATCCCCCTGCAGATCACTGCTCTGAGACGCTCTTGTGTTCCTTTACCCTACTCCCACAGACACCTGCTGATTGTTGACTTTGTCTGGGACATGATCAAGGCTGTCTCCCGAGATACCTAGACTGTGTGACGGGCGGAGCGCATCTCCAGGCATACACAACCACGAACTATCACATATATACAGATATGCACTCACCATAGCCCTTCCCCCAAACCCACGCCTTCGCCGCTTTGCACCCTCCAGTCAGACGGAAGGGTCTGCGACCAGCGCCGATAAGGGCTGCAGGACCAGATGCCTGATGCCCTGCTGGATTACTCAACCCCCCCCCTCCCCTACCGTGTTGCCAGTCGTGTGTTTTCATGTTGTAACGTGGACTCTTTATGTGCTTATGTGCTGAGGAGTTTTTTTATGTTCCCACACTGTGCTCTACAGGAGCATAGTTTGGGGGTTGCTTTTTCCCTCCTACCCTTCCTCATGTTATGCTGTATTTTTCCAATTGCTCCGTCTCCTGTCCTGTTCACCCCCTGTTACATTGTATGTATGTCTGTATATGTATGGAGAGGAGATGGCATAATTTCACTGGTCTTTGACTATGTGACAAATAAAGCATTATCAAAGGTTCAATCGATCTTTTTTTGTATAGCACCAATTCATAACAAGGGTTATCTCAATCTAATCTAATCGTTGGATAATTCCAATCGAATCAAATCATGAGACCATCCCTGCTTACGACAGCTATTTATCAGAAACCTGCCTGTTTAAAAATTACTTGACCACAAGTCTAAAGCCAACATGGTTGACGAAGCTATTGGGGCAAAGGTATGAAATCAAATTTATGTCAAATCTCAAGAGAGCAATTAAACATACCAACAAGCAGAACAGCTGCCTTACGCATCATTTCAACCAAAGTGAAAGCGGGCAGATTTAAACAGCCAAAAGTTAACAAGATTCATCATCTGTCTATTCAAAAGACCTGCCTCCTAACGGGGTCGTCCACAATGAAGGCTTTCAATTAGTGATCAAATAATTCATTCACTGGCAAACTTCTGATAAATGTGATTTAGCTAGTTTAAGCACACAAATATTATTCATATTAAAGTATTTTGCAAGTTAAGCATTAGTAAATGTTATCTTTGTTTTATTTGTCCTCTATGTATTTACAGAACTGCAATCAGCTGATACAAAGGTTTCACATAGCTTCTTAGCGCACAGCAGGCTGGTGTAGATCCATGAAATATGCAATCCTTTGTGACTGATAGGGAATGGATTGTGAATGGGGAATCTGTTTAAATTGAAAAAATCAAATGGAATTGTGAGATATTGCAGGATTTACATCCCGTTACACTTGTGTTTTAATTAACAAATACATTTTGGTACATCATGAGAAATAAACATTTAATGATAAGCTTTTTAGTGATGCATGTAACCCTTGACCTGGTGACTTTTTTGATACCAAATATCTTTAGAGTCCATTAGATTGCCATTTACTTCACCTCTGTTAAGCTTTGATGAAGGAAGTGTTCAGATAAGTGCATCAATCGTGGGTGTTTGTGTTAAACTCAGACGTGCTATTAATAAGCAGCTAAAGTAGATCAATACTACATCAGTCTCCTGTGATAACGAACACAGGGGTCTTTACAGTCAAATGTCAGGGGTCAGTGGTGGGTCTTGTTCAGGTCTTTGAGAAGGTCGCTGATAAACAGGGTTATGAAAGTGATCAATTATGAGTAAACAGGCAAAACCACAAACCATTATTTTTTACCAGCCTAAAACATTGGTCAAGCCCTTTACAAGAAAAATCATGAAAAGCCTGGAGAATCGGGAAACGTCATTTGGAGCCCAGGGTAGCAAACTTATCAAGAAGCTATGAGAAGCTATAGAGAAAATATGAAAAAATGAAGAGTCAGACTATGTCACCACAAACTAAAACCTAAAAAGTAGTCTTGCAGCCCCATCTACAAGGGTAAAATGAATGCCCTTAGAACAAAAGCCATCTCAACACAGTGCTGTTGAACTGTTTTAACCACAGCAGCACAAAAATGTGAACTATGCATGAAGGAGTTGGTGCAAAAAAAAGCAAAAAACTATGCTTTGCAAAGTAATAGAAGTAAAGGGACAGTTCTGAAAAAGGTCAGTATTTCTTGCAGTCTCTCTTTTGAAGATGATCATAGAGTTTTACCGGAAATGGTTTTAATGTTAATAAAAAAAAAAAAAAAAAAAAATGTTGAGCAACTTGTGGCGAAGATCACCATTGGCATGAGTGTATCTTAGAGGCATGTGGTAATTTCAAAGCAATTCACCAGTAAGACATCTGTAAATGAGCCAGTGATATGAAGCATGAAACAAACAGCTGATGCCTAAACTAAATACACTGATGACTCCTCAAAACATTTATGACGTTGTCAGTTACCAGCATTTCCATGAAGTTATTCTGTAGTTTGCTTTTCCTCCTTTTTTAACTTTTTATAGAGGCTGAAACATGTTTGCTCTCAGCTCAGGACCAGACAGAGACAAATGTTGAAGACAAACTGACAGCATCTTGTCAGAGGTCAGTATAGCATTACACTAGATTTTCGATAGCACATTCAGGTTTCAATCAGTATATTTTGTAAAAATGTTAATCTGCAAATTCTGCACATTAAAAATCGTAGTTATGAGTGTAAGTGCAAAATGTTCAAATGCAAGTGCCTTTGTTAAATCTTTCAAGATGAAAGTGTAAAATGTGAGGTCACACTCAAACTCAGTATATCAAACCATCCATCCTTTTTCTTCCGCTTATCCGAGGTCGGGTCGTGGTGGTAGCAGGTGCAGTAAGTCAACCCAGACTTCCCTTTCCCCAGCAATGTTTTATAGCTTCTCCTGGGGGATTGCGAGGCGTTCCCAGGCTAGACGGGATATATAATCCCTCAAGCGAACTCTGGGCCTACCCCGAATGTCTGAGCTCCTCACCCTATCTCTAAGGCTGCCCAGCCACCCTCCAGAGGAAACTAATTTCAGCTGCTTGTATCCGCAATCTCATCCTTTCGGTCACTACCCATAGCACATGACCATAGGTGAGGGTTGGGATGAAGATCGACCGGTAAATCGAGGAACCTCAGAATATAATTATAATAAGCCCAGTATACCACAGGCTAGACAGACATGTTTAAGAACTGGCTTTTGCCTTCCTTTGACTTCTCTGTGCTCATTTTCACTTCAGATAAATGGCCTTTAAAGCAAGTTACGTGTTTTCATTGTGTCTTTGTATACACTGATACGTAGATATTAAACTGCTCAATGATATAGTACCCTGAGGTTGCGCCTAAATTCCAGTATTACTGAATTATTTCTGGTTAAATAAGCAGAGCCAGACTGCTTCTGGGCACCTCAGGGACCCTGAGGGCAGAAGCACCCTACGGGACCATTTATTTCAGCTCTGCAGAACCCCTCAAAATATGAATATATTGCAAATATTCACAGTCTCCTTTGAGACCAAACCAATTTTCTCATGGTGTGTTTCCTCGACATCACCATTTAGTGGAAGAACATTGAATGTGAAAGCCTTTGTGCAGTTTATTGTCAACGAGAATCAAGAGGAAATAGAATCTGAGATTAGTAAAGATGTAAATTTGGTGTCTTTATCTTTATTCATTAAGCTTAGTGCCCTAGGTTGTAAGACAACCATGCAGCGTCCAAGAATATGTCACCCTGTTTTAAATCATTTCATATTTGGAGAGGCTCCAGCCCCTGATGTTAAGGTTTAGAGCTATCCAAATACTTGAGGCATAACAAATATCGGGTGTGTTTTTGAAATGATACCTACTGTTTCTGATAGGATTAAAAGGAACACATTAAGAATTGACAATATCAGGACAAGGACATGGTTCGGGAAAATTAAGACCGACAACAGCGGCTACTACTACTCTGGATGAGCTGGTCGGAGCCATGAATGTGTTAGAATAGGAGATAAGGATGATTCTGCTTAGCATCAGCTGAAAGAAAATATTTCAATAGTGCGTGCTAGGCGAGGTAGGGAATCACATTTCAGACATGTGGTATAAATGTGATAGATGTGAAGATTAAAGGTAGACTGCTGAAGACTCCTCTTTCGTTCAAGACTGTTGTGCACCATGACCGAGTCTCTTTCTTAAAAAGAAACTGTCTGAGATTATCCGTGTTGTAAACCTGGATAATCTTGGGATTATCTCCACTGAGTGTTTAAATTCATTCCATCCAGTCCTAACCAAATTAAGATACACTTTCATGCCTTACGAAAGTTTTTAACTGCATATCAGTCTATATCAGGCTGTTAAATATGGATGTTGAAACTTAATAAAGCCCCCCCCCCCCCCCCCCCCCCCAAAAAAAAAAAAAAGGAAAAGAAAGATGATTATAAGTAAAGAGGAACAATCAATCAGGTCACAGGAATGTTGCTTTAATCCATAAGAATTGGGTCCCAAACCTGAATGAGATATCATTCTGTACAACCTTCCACATTTTCTATCATTGGTGGGTGCACTGTCCTTTACTTGAGAGTGTAATCTGCTTTCTCTTAATGGAGTGAATATAAGTCTAACATCCAACAATGCAATGTTTGAACAGATAGATACCGCATGGAGAGACAGACAGATGGACAGATGGACAGTGGGATTGTAAACAGGAGAGTGTATTCAGAAATAAACAGAGTGAGACGGTTGTACTCGACAAAGTTGTTTTAAGCAAATGTAAAAAACTACATAAGCAAAAAAAATCAAAGGACAATGTATTTCTTCTCTTCTCTCCTCCTCCCTTTCTCCCTCGCTGCCTCTTATGCTTTACACCTCTAATCTCGGTTCTTTACACTTTCTTCTCATCTCATATAAGCATCCACTACAATATTCGTTCTGTGAGATTCTCCTGGGCGTTTTTCATTCGACTACATTTTGACTGCGCAGATCTTTCTCTTTGAGCAGCTTTATCCCTTTACAAGCCTTTCCAAATCTTGTGATATCCATATTTTTAATGCCTCTCTCTATACGTATGTCTTTTTACCTCTATTCCTTCTTTTCAGTCTCTCTGCCTTGCCCTGAATTTGCATTCACTTTTTCTGCTTTCAGCATTTTTGTTCTTATGCACTACAAATGAGCACACGCTAAAGCTGATTAGGCTGTGAGGAAATAAACAAAAAGCTTGAAAAGCATGGTCATGATCAGTGCTGTCACTGTTAGTTAGCACCACCTGCAAACAAACGGTCCTTTAAGGTCCTAGAAAGTTCTTTAAGGTAGAGGACAAGTGTGAACTGTGAAGCCAAAAATGTACGTCATTTTTTCCTGGTAAATAATCAAGCTCGTCATCATTTTCTCTCGCTCTAACATTGTCATATTCTCTGTCTCTCTCTCTCTATCACACACACACACACTCAAAAAAACACACACACAACACACAACACACATACTGAGAAATTCAGCGAGGCAATTCTGTCCCTTCTGAATATTTTTTTGTGGGTCAATGCGTTCAGATGAGGTTTCCAAACACCCATCAGACACAGGATATCTAAACACAGACGGTCTGGGGGACACATTCTCACTCACTCTTCTTTACACACACACAACCAACAGACACAGAACCAAAAAACAGGACTGCTATATTTGGCGGAGCACTAAATGACCACCTCTTACATCAGGGTGTTTTAGTGCCTCTGATGAGCCCAGCTAAACCCATCCAGGCTAAGCTGCACACACACACACACACAAACACACACACAATCACACACAGCTATTAGGATGAAAGCATGTAGAGTAATGATCATGGGTTTACTCTTCAGTCTCGTTCTGCCATGATAATCTAGCATACTTGGTCATCTATTATCATTTAAGAGAGGATTTGATCACTATTATGCTTTTGAGGAATCCAAAATGACGTCACCAAATGTCTAGTTCAGCTTTTTTTTTATTAACAAAAATTGTGTAAAGTACAATTGTAGTTGTATGAGTGGTCCTGTGTTTGCGTCCATGTTAGCACTTCTATAAATAAATACAATTATGTTTATTTGTCAAATGACCACTACAATGTTTGTCTTCTTGATCAACATTTGTCTCGCCTATCATATTCATGGTGTTTGATGCTTACCAAAAGTTTCTAATCATAAAATCCATGGGCTACATTAGAGATGCTTTGCTTTTCTTAAGCCTTTAACTGGCTTCAGCCATGTTTTTTTATTTAAAAATGTGACAAACTTTCTTGCCAGCTAGGCTTGTCTGTAGTTAGGATTAACACGGGGCCTTTAATGTGGCTGAGATCCCCGAGGTCCTCAATGATGTAACATGAAGCCTGAGGAGTTAACAGTGAGAGGGCTGCAGGGAAAAAAACTTTCAGGAAGATAAGAATATGGGTAAAACACTTTGAAAAATACATGTAATGCACTTCAGTTCAATTTAACATGAATCTACATGTGACAGCAAGCTCTGTCTTTTGATTCTAATCCCTGCGGGAAAAAAAACATAAATGCAAAAATAAAATTCAGATACATGAAACAAACCCTGCTAACTCAGAGTGATCTGAAATCATATGCTAGCAAACATTTACAGTATTTAGTTGCTAAATGGATAATGTAAATATCCAAATGTCCTATTTAGTTTAAAACATAACATGGCTCTGATACCTGAATGCTTTGGGACAGGGTGTCCAGAGGTATGAACCTGAAGCTGGATAACACTGCACAAAGAAACAGCTGACAGATGCCCGCTCCCTAAGGGTCTGCACAGGCGACACCGCCACAAATACGACACATCTACAGCCATTTTGGTGCAAATATCTTGTGTTTGAGTGCGTTTGAGTGCACAAGGGAAACTAAATAGAATTGCCTTCACACAATCTAATAGTGACGTGGAAAGAGCGATATGTCTGGGCCAAACAATCAACAATCTTGTCTGAAGCTGTGCGATATCTGCTGTTTATACAGTAGAACATTATGGCAAGCTACAACAACAGTTGTAAACTCAGGGTACGCTGATTTGATTCATATGACACACTTGTGTATGTAGTTCTTGCATGAAAAGTGATCTCTGACTGGGATATCTTTTCTTCTAATTGCTGGATTAGTAGATAAAACAAAGAGGTACAACATGTACCAACAATGCTGTGATTTCATTAGCAAAGCATCAAGCAAAAATCCAGCACATATAAATGGTCCGACACAAACGACAACCATAAATCAGACACTCTGGACTATAGGGGACAACCTCACATTATTAAGTCAAAAAGTCTTTGCCAGATATAAATTGTGGCACTGTCTTTCTCAAACCTGCACACGGGCGTCCACCTCAACAGAGACCATCAATCTACCCTGTAGATCATCGTCTAGACCCTGAAACCTGCCATTAAACTGTCGGAAAGAAAAACACCCCAAGAGGAAAAAATGATACGCCTAGTGGGCTGCAACAAAGAGTTTGTCTGTTTGTCTGTGTGCATACATGTTTTTGTAAAAAACAAACAAACAGTGTTTTGTATTTGTGCTTAAGAGAAACAAGTGTCCTCTAAAAGACACAAAATCGACCAGGATACTTGTATTAGCTCCAGAGTCATTGTGCATGGATGTGTCAGTGTCCATCCATTCTGTGTGTTTATAGTTAACACACAGCTTTGCCTCTTAAACTAACCCGTGTGCATTGATTTAAATCAGGGTCATTTCTTCATTGGTTAAGCACCTCATTATTTCACCATCAATCATTTAGAACGAGATGAGTCAGGGGAGGTCAGTAGTGAAGCACCCAGATGTTCAGCAGCTATAAAACCTACATCTTAACCTAGGTGGCTGGCTTAAGGCCAAAGGCTGCTTAAAAACACACATCTAGGTAGAGCTGGAGAGAGGAAGACAGATTCAGTGATGACAGGAGACACAAACATGAGGGAGACAGGTTGTAAAAGGGGAGCAGGGAGAAGTAAGAGAAATGGGTTAGAGGAGGGAAAACGAAGAGAAGGTGGAGAAAAGCTGCGGTCATCCATTCATCATTAAGGTACCCAAATAATGCAACCAAACCTCCCTAATAACAAACAAGACACTTTTAAGGATAAGTTGTGAGGAAATAACTGGGAAGCTGAAACCGTTATACTTCCGTTCATTAAGTGGTGATGATGTAGTGTCAGGTTGTTCATTTGATTTCTGCATTGTGACTACTGTTTTATGTCAAAACATCTTGTTTTATAATTCTGTGCCCTTTAAAATGGAAATGGAGTGTTATGTTGGCGTTTAGTTGCTTTGTTCATGCTGTGAAGCTTCAAACCCATTCTAGCTGGCGACATAAATGTAAATCATGGCCTCTAAAACCTGCAGCCACTTTAATAGACAAAAGAAAGAAAAGAGAAGGGCAGCGTGTTATTGACAGAAAGTAAAATGTAAAATGATGGGAAGGAGGGTGTGTGAAAGAGACATGAGGGTCACTGAATAGAGACAGATGAGGGACAGTAAAGACGACCAGAGGGACATATTTAATACTGAAGCAGTTTTATGCGAGCCATTTCAACCCTCTGCACTTTCTGTAACAGATTTTTTTTTTTTTACTTCTTTCTGCAACTCTGTCTTTCAGTGCATTTTACTGGAAGAAGAAAGGTGACAATGTGCATGTACACGTGTCCGTTACCATTGTGTGTGTGTGTGTGCGTGCGTGCGTGCGTGCATGCGTGTGTGTGAGCATGCACGATGCTTATTGAACAGACATGGACCCATCCATCAACGCATCTTTTCCAGCATCATGTTGATTCGACAGTGGTGAGCAGAGATCTGAGCGTATGGTGTTGTGTGTTAATGGGGTTTCCGATGTATTGAATCCTATGGGAGAGATTTATAATCTATGGTAGAGAGTCCAGAGCCCTTAAACCACTGGATTTTTAATCCTAATCCAGGAGCTAAGACCTTCTCCATGATGCAACACGAACTGCTTGGCCACCACATCTTCTACCATGTTGACCAATCCACTATGATATGTGTTGCTTTCGAGAAAATAACTGAAGAAAGCTCCACAGGTGAGCAGGAACGGTAATATGAGAAACTTAAAGCATCAAAGTTCAACTCCTCAGTTTAAACCTTCAGGTCATTTAAAGTAGCCCAACAGCAGCACTTATAGCCGACTAAAATGCTGAACTAGGGCATAAAAGTCAATTTTACATCAACTTCGTGATTAAAGAGCATGAAGTCTGGGAAGGTTGTAAGTATTGCTGAGCATGGAAAATTAAGAAGCAGGCATGGGGAATTTCTGTAAGAGACGATAAAATACTAAAATAAAATAAAGGCGCCATAGAAACAATGAAAAATGAAAAAAATGAAAAATAGACTAGATGAGGCATTGCAATGTAATCAAGCAGATATTATTATAGCATCTGTGCCAGGCTATTTGACTCTGACTATTGTCTCTGATCCTCTGAGTGAAGGTCAGAAATTAAATACACACAAATTGTATTTTTGGTGCACTTAAATATGGGGCTGTTGAGCCTTTTGCACGAGTAAAACCATAACATTGACAATTTCCAGAGGAGATGGCTTGCCCAATTTCTCTGAAATGACAAATTTGTAATACACTTTGAAAAGACTGTGAAATACTAACAGTTTTTGCCTTGACTTGCTCCAGCTGCTTATCAATAAAATGATAGTAAAAGTATACAATGCCTACAAGCAGCTGCTTCTACCACGCTTATATGCTCAAGGACTAAGAAGCAAAACTGCTGCAGACAGAACACAATTATCATGAGATCTTTATCCAACCTCTTAAGGGTGTCATTTAGACTTATGTTGGCCTAAGATTGTTAAGAGAACATAAAAAGGAGTTATATCCATCTGCTCTTCACTATTGTTTCTATTTCATTTAAAATGTTTCTGTGGAAAAATATTTTTAAAACAACAACTCGCTCACAAAGACCAAATTCTTTTCATAATTTGTCTGCAGACTTTTGTGAAATGTCAAGAGGGAAAAAGAAAAGAAAAGAGAAACAGTATATTGAGTCTCAGACTTTCTATCTTTTGAGAACCCTTTACAGCTCTACAGTTGAGTCCTCCTGTCATGGGTAGCATCTATCCTGTCCTTATATTGCCTATTCAGTCATTTCAGCCCCCTTCTCGCTGATTCCCAAATGATAACCACTCACTGGATTGAGATGAAGATGTGAGGGCAGTTAAAGGCAGCTTTACACTCACATAGATACACAAAACATAGAGGGATTGAAAGCAGATCTTCAGCAAAGCCGCTGTGTCACAGACTACACAACCCAGATGTTACAGATGCTGATGGTAATGTTGATGATGGAATAGAGCTTACCAGAGAATTATACTCCTGCGTGCACATCTCATTGCACACAAATAGTAAACAATAATGCCCACTCTCTTATCATACATGCAGGCAGAGGTGCACACATGTTTAAAAATAACTATTTGAGGATTCAATTGGCTGTTTACGATGGTACACAAACTGGTGGGTCGTATAATGCCCAGAACTGAAGAGAAGAACATGGTAGTGGAGATAACTTAGTTCTATAAGGATTCACTTTCATTTGTCATTTTGAACATTCAGGAGTCAGTGATTTTGAATAATAGGTAAACATGTGACTACAGAAAAAAAAACAAGTGATTCAGTCCACTGAGCAAAACAAAGGCAGCATACATTTCCATCAATTTAATTCAGATCTAAAATCTTGCCTTTACACTTCACTTCTTTGAAATGCATGAGAACAAGCTGGATAGTCAAAGGAAAAAAAAGCTTTTACAAAGAAGACAGGAGAGCCACCAAGTTCCTTTGAGAGCAACAGATAAAAGCCAATAGCTCACTTTATTTGACCAGAGTATGCCAAACCTCTGCAAGAATTTTGGCGATTTTCATTCAATATCATCCGCATTTTATTGACTTAACTTATATTGACAGATCCCTACACTCCCTGTAGGAAGCTGTTTAAGAACATACAACCAACAACCTAATTAGGTTTAGACCAAAAAAGACTTACCTTTGAAAAGCATGGTAGCACAAATATAAAATCCAACCGAACAGGGTCCCCAAAACTTGTAGCACCGCATCCTGGCACCGCTGAGTGGACTCTGACTGCCCCAGGCAGCGAGCTCTCAGTACCGGCTTGGCGGTGGTGCGAACATGAGACTGAAGATAGACGAAGTAGGCAGACAGTGTCAGTGTGTGTGTGATAGGGAAAAAGGGGGACTTACGGACCAGAATGAGTGTGTAGTTGAGATTGGCGCGTTCACGTTAATCACATTCCCTCACGCAGAGCTCAGAGCTGCACGAGAACGCGCTTACCGAGCGGGAGTAGAAAAGAAATATGGCTGCGTGCAACTTCACAGGTAAACAAACATGACAATAACTACACGAAGTTTCCGTAATATCTGGAAGAGTTGATCACTTCGATGAGGCCTACGACTTATATGAGGCATATTCAAGTTAATTTTTTCTAGACCTTGTTCAATTCACGTGTTTTTAATTGTAATTGCGTGCCAGGCTGTAGCCTAGCTTACTTTTGTTAGGTTTGAATTATGTTTTGTCTGAATTCCAAAGTACTCTAATCACTTTTCCGAAAATGTTCAGTTGAATTTCTTGGATATGAGCAGTAGCCTAATGCCATATGATAATTAATCTCTAGTAATTTTATAAAGTCAGTAGTGGTGTCTCATGCTCCCACTAGATTATCAACATAAAAAAATGGGGGGGGGGGTCAAACATCTGCTGTGATAGGATGATTTAAGGAAGAGCAGCAGCAACGTTTGAAAGCTTCCAATGATTCAAAATAAGTGCAGGTCCGAAGTTTTCTATTAAAGGCTGATTTATTATTTAACAAAACTTGGTATTTGAGTTTTTCTATATTTTTTCAACGCCTTTAAAATGACTATAATAGGCTACGCTTCAGCGCTGGAAAGCTTTTAATTTGCTCATTGTTTTAGTTTTTAGGCTAACAATGTTCTCTTTAGGGTTAGTGTCACCGTTATGGGCTTCGTTTGTAGCCATTAATCTCTGTTAAATCCACTGAACAGTACCTGCACTGGGTTGCAGCAACTTGGGTTAAATTCAAACGTAGCCTAGTTTGAACACGTTTCTAATTTGGTACGGTTTTAAGTTAACAAACTGCTAACACTTCAAATGTTGCCCCGGCTGAGATAGTACCAACGTAGGCAGACGTTACAACTTCAATCTTACAGCTATCGATCGACGTGGTAAAGAAGGACTGAGCTCGACGACACCCAGAAAGAAGACTGTAAACAACAACAACAACAACAACAACAAAAAACGGTTGTTGCCATAGCTCGACAAACTTTTCCTCCGTCTCATAGTTCAGCTTTTTTATTCTTCTTTCGCTTTGCCGTTTTTGTTTTTGTTTGTGACTTCTGTGAAAGCAGAGCACTCTGTTGTGTCTGATGTCTTTGAATATCGTTCACCATGAAACATTACACGTAATGAAACGTTGATTTTAGGGGCAGAGGGGTCCCGAAACCCTCTGTGTGCCGTTTGGGCTATAATCATGCTAATACCGTGTAGTCTGACCTCATCATTAGTGGTTGTGAAGTCTTGTGTAAAAAAAACGGCTGTCATGGTTCAGAATTGTGAAAGGTGGGAAAACTTGGGGATGAGGAGGTGCAAAGAGTATCACTGGCTGTTTGGTGTCAGCAGTGTCCTTAAACATGTATGATGACTTTGATTTGTACGAGCTGTCAGACAGACAAAGTGTGTGAGCTGTTAAACCTGAAGCCTCCAACGAAACAAAAGAAAAAAAACAGAGCAATATGAAATTATGACTTTAATTCATCATGTGGAAGAAGGCACAATTTAAGTTCATTGAACTTAACCCCACAATCCAAATACCATCTGAGACTGTTTCAGATTAAAACACAAATAGACGAGACTCATCTCACAGTTGATCTCAGTCCTTCACTCGACCTGGACAGGAACTCTGGCTCCTAAAGTGTGTGCAGCTCATTTCCCAACCCTCCTTCTTCCACAGCTGTAGACTATCATCCTTGAATATGATGTGTGTACCGCACTGCAATTTTCTACTTTCGGATGTCACAAAGAGGTTCATCAACTGCCTTTTTGTCATATTTGTCACCTTTTTGTGCCAGCATAGCTCATAATCAAATGACCTATTTCTCCCAGTCCATAAATAATTCCAGTAGGAAATAGGATCAGTGGAGCGATGAGGAGGAACACTGCAACAACTCTGCAAATGTTCTCAATGCCTGGCTCCTATTTTCTCCTTCCTTTCCTCACAATGAAAGAGGGTCGTATCACAGAAGAAGTCTTGTGCCAGTAGTATAAGACCTGGTCTTGCTGGGTTGTTTTTAATACCCCTACATGTCTTATGGAGCTCCATCAGAGATTTATGCTCTTAGATGTGATTTGGTGTAGAATGTCTTATCAGTCTGTGGGCAAACAGCCACAGAAGCTCAGTGAATTCTCTGCTCACAACCTTTCACAGAGGCAGCACAGACGATAAGGTAATGTCAGGAAGTCTTGAGCTGTTGGGTTTGTCAGAATATGAACCTGAAGTTCTTAATCCATCCTTCCATCTCTGAATAAGGACACAGTGAATCTTAAACATAAGCATGGTTTAATGCAGTGATCCACTGATACGTGGTGACAAATCCATGGAGAAAAGACTGAGCAGGAGAAATGGTGCGGAGAGCAGAGGGGGCTGTTAATTCTTCATTTTTTATGAATGAGAAGCATTCTGCTAATGGACTTAAAAGTTGTGGAGCTACCTTTGTTTCCCTTTTGTGTTCTTCTGCTTCTTAAAGCAAACCTATAACCAAAGGATTGTTGCAGAAAAACTAGTGAGTGCTACGATATATATTGATCCACGTGAACACCACTTCATCAGCAACAGCTAAAACAGATCAATTCAACAATGCCTTGCTGGCTTTCTTCTCGCTCTGACTGACACTTGCTCAAAAATGACAAAAGAGTAGAGTTGAAATAATTCAATCCTTTACTTTGTTTAACATCTTCCTCACCCAAAATCCCTGTTTCTAAATCAAATATTTGAAATGTAGACATGTCCCAGCAGGGTGCATATGTGTGTGAGTGTGTGTGTGATAGAATGGGGTCAGATTAGTTTGAGTTTTGAGATACCTTTGATGTGTTCATAGCTTGTTGCTGTGGGAGAGAGCACAAAGGTCCCAGAGATACCCAAGGTTTGTGTGTGTGTAATTTTGAATCTGTATTTTCATGTGGGCGTGTACTTTATGTATTTGGGATGTTGCAGAATTATGTGTGAAAACTGTCCAAAAACAACTATTGACATAGGATTTTCTGTACTCCAGTACTGAACACGTTTGAGAATATCTGCCCACATGGTGGAGTACTTCTCGTCCTGAGAAAGATCTTCCTCTGATACCCATGACACCAGTTATTTGTTTGTGTTACACTTTGGTGGTGGCAACTCAGTTTGATACGCGATGTCCAGGAAAGGTCAGATCCCTCACACACTTCAGACTTTACTGTAGAAAAGGTTATTTGTGTGATGATAGGTTCATCAGATTACATGCAGAGAAATGCTGTTATTTACAGAACAGGCTAGGAGCATAAATGCCTTTCTTTGCCTCAGCTTTTACGTGTCGTGTTTGTGAGTCCGCTTCAGTGTAGGAGGTACAAAATTGCATTACATATAGAGATTCCTAAGCAGCCTCCTGCTCGTTATTTAAAGGATGTTAGCTCAAATATAAGAAGATTAAATTCATATTTGATTGCTAAACTTGCTCAATTTTTATCAGGCCTGTTTTGACTTAAAAGATAAAAATACTTACCTTTTTGTAGTTAATGCTCTATTACAAAAATTTAAATTCATTTTCTATTCTAGTCACACTTTGGATTAATAAATGTTTTCACACTTTTACACCTGATTAAATGTCCATGCTTACCGCACCATACTGTACTCACATAATCATGCATCTTTGTTTTTCTAAAGTCTTCTGCATTCATTCAATCAGGGACTCTCACAGCTTTCTGTAAAAACAAACATCTTTTTTAGTCCTTTATGTCTCACACATCTGATGTAGAACTATTGACTACTAGGCACCTCAGACCAGACAAACCTGTGGTTGGACCCCACCCGGTGGAGGAAATGTGGAAGTACATGAAATCATTACAAATTCTACCACATGTTCGTAATTCCTTGATGACCTCAAAACACATCAACAATCACAATCAAAATCATGTTTGTTTGACTGCAACATGTTTCTGTGTTTAAACTGTTTAACTCTAAGAGGTCGGCAATATGTTGTCAATGAGTTAGAGGTCATAGTTACCACAACAATATATGTTTTACTGGGAAAGCATTTCTGAAAAAAAGAAAGAAAAGGGAATAGAAAATAATGCCTATTTAAATAAAGCATATTATAGATATGTATACAGAAAACAAACATGCGACAACAGACATTTTTAAAAAGTCCAAAAAGAAACAATGGACTTTTGTGTTCAAATTTGATGATAAAGGCTTATTTATTTTAAACATTTCTTCACATGTTATTTCTGCACTGTTTTTAAAGTAACTCAAACCTGACAAAAAGAAATATAGACTGGAAAAATTATGCATTTGTTTATCTTTTTTTCCATTGAGTTAGTGTACAACAAGACAAGGTTGTCTTCGTGTAGAGTCAGAGAGCTTGTGTGTGTGGTCTTGGCGGTCCGTCAGAGCTCTGGCTGGAAACAGCAGCTTCATGAGGAGCTGGTCTGATGCTTGGCTCCTTTCATTCCTCTCCTGGTTCCTGGTCAAAATCGGTGAAAGACGCTCTTGTTCACTTCAACATTTAGACGAGAGATTCTGAGCTGTGAAGACATTCAGCTGGTCAACAGTTCACTGCTCACCCTGCAGGTACGTCTCCTTTCTGATTCTCTTTAAACACATTACTCATGAATTGAGCTCATATCAATGCAAATAGCTAGACCATCAATTGCTTAACCTTTGTTTATAAATACATGTGTTTTGTTGCTGTATCAATCATGAATTTTACTATTAAGACTTAAAGTAACAACATTTATTTGACCTTTCATAGGCATGCGGTTTGTGATCCTTTTGGCTCTTCTGAGTGGTAAGTCAGACTGTTCCCTGCATCAGTGGCTGCTAATTATGTTGATTTCTTTTGATCAAGTACCACTGTTACTGTTAAACACACTAAAACAGAGTAATTCAATTTGGTAACCTAAAATAAATATAAATTAACCCTGTATTTATCATCATCTACAAACATCCCGTAACATTTGAATCTGTTCAGGGGTTTTAGCCGCCCCATTTGTGAAGGAAGAGGATGCAAAGCGTTTCATCAGGCTGAAGAGACAGTCAGGATACTGGGATCCACACCACTCCCAGAATCAGTGGGGCTACACCATTCAGGAGCAGGTAACACTGCACAGTTTGAGCGCCATGTACACAGTGATTGTAAACATTGACGTTTGTTCAGCTACAGGAAGCATTTCTTTGACCAAATATCTCTCTTCATTAGGCAAACGAGTACTGGACAGCCATACGGACAGATGCTCAGTACTACATGGATATGAGTAACCTGATGTTTGACCGCTCTGTGGCTACGTGAGTCAGAACATCTGCAGCAAAACATCTGCCAACTGTTGGACATTTTTTATAAAATGTGCCTTACAGTACACCTTTAATGTATTTGAAAAATATATATACGTATATTACTGAGATATTTCAATTAAAAACTTAAGCTCAATAGATTAGACTTTTTGCTTAGATCCTCTACAGAATCCATTTGAAACTGCTTTTGTGACTTAACTGAGAAGTCTTCTTACCTGGTGGCACAACTTGCTTTTAAAACCTTCAAATGTTACTCATCCACACATTTACTCGTTGTTTTTTTTTATTAATTCTCTTTTTGTTCTGGTTATGTTTCAGGGAAAACAGCAGACTGTATATGGAGATGCTACGTAATGCCAGAGCTCACCTGGACAGCCAGACGGGGGGACATAGATAGAAACATGTGAGAGAGAGCTGAGACATTAAGAGATCTCAATGTCGACAGAATAAAAACAATGCCTATATTAGAACTCAGACATAGACACAGTTTTATCAGGAATATATATCCTGCACATATTCAAAACATCAACAATGACCTACTTTATGAAGGAAGGTTTTAGCTTTACTACACTTGATCTGTAACAAAACGTTAAGATTGAGAGGTGTTTACAAATCAGATTCACATGTTTATGCTACATATTCAGTTGAAGTAGATAAAATATACATCCATATTAAACACTTGTTCAGTTTATGAATGAAGAGCAATGCCTGTAGTCACACCCATTATTAATAAAGATTTAAATCAAAGCAAAACAATTTGTGTTTTCATCGTTTGATTGTGTTTTGGATTCTGTTTAAGTACAAATGTGGAGGAACCGTTCATTTGGTGGAAAAAAACATTTTATTCCTTTAAGAGGAAGTTTTCAATATCTTGTGGGATTACCACTGGGTGGTGCTGTCACTTCACTTTTTTCATCTAGCTCTTACTTTTTTCCTGGAGCTTTTACTAGTTTGACATTTCATTATCAACTTTATTTTCATTGAGCGGTCGATGCAGCTTAAATGACAACAATTAAAGCATCACGTATTTAAAACACTTTTATTAGTGTGATAAAGTATAAACAATATGAACACTGGAAGCTGGAAGTGTCTGAAACTTAAAGAAGTTGAGATGCATTACACTTTACATACTGCTTAGGATAGGTTAACTAACTGCAGTGACCATAAACATTTCAAATATGAGGAGGATGAGAAAGACGAAGACAGAAAAGAACAAGAGAACAGTTCAAAGTGTTCACAGACGACACGGGTGGATGTTCTTATGTAAGCTAACCTCACAGAGTTTACAAACCTGTAGATTGTTGTTGAATTTCTTATGAATGCACACAGTAGCTTACAAGTTGTTGGTATCTTTACAGATGAAATCATTTGTATAATTAAACAATACAAAGAGGTAACTGTTAGAGGTCATTTGTGCTTCATATATGTGGAAACAAGAACAAACCCAGACCCCCTTTATTATAATGACCGACGTTATGTTTGACATCAAAATAATGTTAGAGTAATAGCATGACATTTTTATATGTTTTATTTTATTTTAAAACGTTTCTTTCCTGCACAGAGGAAATTAGCTGCAGCCTGGTTGAAGAATTACCAAGTTGATCACATAGAGTACAGCGGATAAGAAGAAATGAGAAACATCTAATTGTCATGGAGAAGTCGCCCAAGAGCATAAATAAATCCTATAATCAAATCTGTAGTAGTCTTATAAGCCATTTTTCTTATTTCATTTGATTTACGCTGAAATGTCTTTACTGGTCAGCAGGTGTGCACTGATAGCAGCATGCTACTTCAAGCCATTGTGTTTACAATATGAAATGTTGTAACAGTCTGAAATGCAACACAGGCTGCACCAAGTTCACTACGATTGTCTTTCTCATTTTACAAACAGAATGAAACGTGGTTATAATCACTTGAAGTATGCTCAAATGTTCATGGAGGTTATATACTCATCGGCTCTATGATGTACAGAACATATCTGACAGTGGGTCTGGAGAAGAAATGAAGCAACTACAAGTGAAGGAGACATCGTTCTATAAAGAACACCTGCAGTGACTTCCTCTTGCTCAGAGGTAACAAATACAGATATCTGGTATTAGTGAGAACAGCAGTAAATGTATTAACCTGATGTTTATATTCATCAACCCCAGCTTGCAAACATTACCAATCAGTGTTTTTCCTCTATAACAATATTTTTTTATTGCACTGTTATTGGAGGGGTAGTTGTTGTCAACCAATACTCAAATCTAGGTATTTGAATCGGTAAAGGGAAGGAGAAAAAGGAATTACAAAGTCTTAATTGACACGTGTTCAGTAGGTTCTCGAAGGAGGATCATTAGTTGTTTGTGAAAGGGATATATTATTGCTACTAGGTTGAAGGTGGCTCTTCACTTCCAGTCGGAGGAGGGATTTTCATAAAGTTCTGCAGAGCTGGAGTGAAGATGAGGACGGTGCCCAGTATTGACACAGTGAGAAAAGCCCAGAGGAAGATCCTGTCTAACACCTGGGCCACAAACTTCCAGTCTTGTACCACCTGGGGAAATAGAAGAAGTAGGAGAAAACAACAACATATTTAAAAATTAAGCTTTTAAAGACTTTCAATAATTCGTTAAATCCCTTTCCTAAACCCACCTCACGGATGAAATGTTCCTTGCGGATATGCTTGCTGATGTAACGCACTGAGGAGATAGCCTTGTCCAGCATGGTCGCCCAGGCCTCCTCCTCCTTCCCGTCAGAGGTCGTCTGTGTGTGTGCTCCGCTGTTCCCCCTTTGGCCTCCTTTTCTACCTCCAGAGCGGGACTTCAGCTCAGGGCTTTCAGGGGCCAGCTCTGGGTAGTGGTAGCGATCGGTGTGTCCGCGCATGCACAGCAACCTAGGCAGTTTCTGAAGGAAGAGATTACGAACCCACGGGGACATGGGGTGATAGGTGGCCGAGGAGCGGTGGTGCACATTGATGACGAAGACGGTGACGATGATGGAGAGTGTGACAAAGATCATAATGAAGAGGAGATACTCTCCAATAAGGGGGATCACCTTGGAGGACGAGGGGATTATTTCCTCTATGACGAGTAGGAACACAGTGAGCGACACGAGGACGGAGGTAGAGAGTGACAGCTTCTCTCCTTCGTCTGAGGGAAGGTAAAACACCAGGACGGTCAGGAAGGACAAACCCAAACATGGGATGATGAGGAAGAGTGTGTAGAACAGAGGCAGCCTCTTCAGAATGAAGGAATATGTGATAAAGGGGTAGGTGTACATGTCGTCCTTCCTGTTCCCTCTGGCACCGGTGGCATTGAGGATCTCCCACTCCCCATTGTCAAAGAAGTCCTTCCTGTCCACCTGTTTGTCGATCAGAATAAGGTCCACCATGTTACCATCGTACGTCCACGAGCCGAACTTCATGGTGCAGTTCTGGCGGTCGAAGGGAAAGAAGGTGACGTCCATAGTGCAGGCAGATTTGTAACTAGCAGGTGGTGTCCAGGTGATGACGCCGTTGTACCTGACGATGGCTTTGGTCATTAGAGAGCCCTCAAACCGTCCATCAGCGCTGAAAAAACATGCAGAAAAATCAAAATAAAGTTTCCATTTTTACAATATCTAACAGGTGGTTGTTATGATGTGATTTTGAAGCATCCTCCTTGTTTCTCTTCTATTTAAATAGGGAAAAATCAAAGCACTTGAGAAGGGGATATACACGATGCATTTTTTACATTCTTATTGTTATTCTTTTTTTTATATCTTAAGAAGTTAAAGATCATATGCCAACTAGAATTGATTGGACTAAATGAGAGCATATCCGTATTACATAACCTTTATTTTAGATTGTGAGATAAAGGCTATGTTTAGTCTATCGATATAATGTTTAGTGTAATGACATACAAAATAAAAACAACATTCACTTTCTTCGCCCCTGTCTTGCTCATTCGAGCGGTCTTACTTCTCATAGAGGACGATGTCTGGGAGCCAGATATTTTCAGAGGGAACTCTGATAGAAGTGATTCCTCCGTATTTCTCTGGATTCCATCGCAGCTTGAAATCAATCCACTCCTGGTCAAAAACACAGGACGCAGTATGAATATCAATTACGACTTACAAGACAAAATAATACTGAATTCTCTTTGTAATGAGGAAGGAACTATAAGTTCAACTTTTCACAAGTTATCTGTCCTTATAATTCAATTAAAGCCAAAGAGTTTTGTGCCAGTCTCCTTTTTGAACCTATAATAATAAACATAAAATAAATACTCAAATAAAACAAACCTTTCTGGGGGTTATACTTCGGAGGAAATAGCACACAGATGTTTATTGTGCTATTGACTATACAACTCACTACCAACTAGCTGCTGGATTGTCTGTTTGACAGCATTTTGAAAATACTTCAAAGATTGTTCACCGTGTTATCAGACAAACAGAAACGAGTGCTTGTCAGGAACTACTACTGATCTAAAATTACAGTATTTCAATTAATAATATAATTTATGAAAACAAATATTCACTGTTTGCAGAAGATAAATATCAAGTTGTGTCTTTTTATTTGGCTGTGGACACAAATGGTAAGATCTGACCATACACAACATCCTCAGGTTGCTGCTGTCTTCTCACCTGCCAAAGCCAAACATTAGTTGTCATCAGCTGGTTCTTCTCGTCCTAAAATAGATCAAGAAAACAGACACAAGACCAATGCTTTCAAATAAATGAGGTAACGGTGTGTTAGTTGGAATAAATATTTCTTTATCAGAATTCAAACAAAAGTGTAAACACATCTCGTAAGTGAAGAACAAATGATACCCACTATTACTCCCAGTGTTGTTGGCAGATCTTTAATTCATGAAACGGAATAAAAACAAATGTAATCTCTAAGTGATTTCTATTTCTTCACCATGTTGTATAGTTTGTAAATGCTGAAGTTAACACTTTTAAATGTTATGTTTTCAGTAGACTCTGATATCTCTTACTTGTGATCTAATTTTCTGACACAGTCAACGTCATCATAGATGTCAAACATGCAGATACTGTCTGCATTTCTGAGGTTGAAAGTGATGTAACATGTTTACGTCCGATCTCTGATCGCGGTGCCTCCGTCATGATGTCAGATCTGATTAGACGACTAGATGGGAAGGTTGGCTGACAGTAAAACTAAATCATCCTTTTCCCTTTTCCATGAATTCAGATGGAATCTCATTTACCTGTCTGCGCCACTTCCTTAGCAAACAAGCATTGGAAACATGAAACCAGAGTGGGTGCAGTGAACCATGCTGAAGCAATATAAATGCAGCACGAGATAAATAGAAGAGGACAGGCATACAGAGATGGATAGTGGTGAACACAGGTTTATTTCCACATCACTGGAGTAGAGTTTGAAAAATAAGGGAAATGGGACTTGAGAGAAACACAAAGACGTAGCTCTTGTAGACCAGGCCTTAGCTGTCACACTGAGTTGGATGTTTCGGTGATCACGTAAAGCAGAGGTGAACCATAATCTAATACAGAGCCATGCAACAGCGTCAGACTCAGGGGACATACATAGTGAAGCTAAGCTTCTGTTATCTCTCTTTCCCTCCCTCTTTTCCAAAATAAGAGAAAGCATCAACCTAAATCTTTCCTCCCTGAAGAGCCTTGAGAGTTCTCTTCTGTTATCAGCCTTGCATGCCTGTTAGCTGGAAGGATGAAGAGTTAAAACCAAACTAGATGAATATTTCAAGCCGGGAAGAGTGGCTCTTCCATTAGCTTCCTGCGTTTTCTTCTTTTGAACACCTTAAGCATCCAAACCTATCACAGGCAATCCCTGAAATATTAAAGGAACACTCCAGAGAGAGAGAGAGAGACTGAAAGGTAGGAGTTATGAGGAGTGTTTCTGATCTATTTCAGGACCATGGAAAGCTCCACACTGGAAAGCTACAAACAGCTTATTGGGTTTCAGCACCAAGGACAGCAACTCTGTTAAGCACTAACATAAAAAGATTCAACCACAACTAATGTTGGATAATAATTCTGAAGATGATCAATTCCCTCCAATTGAGTCTGTTCCCTTTAAATGAATGTTTACTTATTAGTTCATTCTCTATTTATAGGAAATGCAGGTCCAATACTTTCTTCTTTCCCGATAAAAGAACCAAAACTAAGTGTGATTCTGTTGATTTATTAATACATTGACTTTTTCTTTGGTCTGTTTCTTATGATCTTAAGCCCACTGTTTCCTTATATCCATTCATATTGAAATAAAGTTAATCAAATACACAGATGGTGTACATTATCTTCATTTGAATAAATAAAGACACAGGTTAAAGCATTCTTCTAGCTACTTTCTGACATTTAGATTCAACAACTGGTCACTAAAGCTGCTTGTACTCAGCTGAATGTATTTTTAAGAAAACAACATGACGTGATTCACATGAAGCTTCATAATTAGGGATGTAACGATTCACTCAACTCACGATACGATACGATTCACGATACGATTCACGATACTGGGTTCACGATACGATTCTCTCACGATTTATTTTGAGAGAATCGGGGGGTGATTGGAGCTTCTCATTGTGGTGTTGATTAAATGCTGCATCATGTTGGTTGTGATATTTGTGTAGTTCTTTGACTTGTTGCAAAATTTGCACAGTTTTTGTCTCGTCTGTTATCTTCTCACCTCTTTCATTTTCTGTCTTGGGAAGCAAAAATGCTTCCACTTCCATGATAACGCCTGCTTATTACAACCAACCTCCTCTGCTCTACAGCTGCTGACGCTCACGATATTACTGCGATTCATTTTACAGAGTACCGATTCAAACCTTGACACCTTTGAACCGATTTTTAACTGCCTCACGATTAATCTTTACATCCCTATTCATAATTCTTTTATACTCAAGAACAATTCTCTATTTGACTGAACCTTTCTGTACCCTAAACCACTGAGGGTATGACTTATTTTTGTGAAGTTTGAGGGGTTGATGGAAAACTATAGGTAAACAATTTGACCATTGCTTGTGGTGATGGATCAACTAGTGGGGTACGTCGTTTTTTAGTCATTGTGAGAGTTGAGTCAAGGTAAAGGCAAAGCTCAATGCTCAGTTGTGTGGGTGCAATCAAAAACAGTTTGGAAATCTATCAAATAAAGAGGGATGTTCACTGATGTGTGTTTGTGTTTGTAGGTTTGTTCTCACCACGTCAACCAGCTGGGAGATCTTGAGGCCGAAGCGTACTCTGATGGTGTCGTTGTTGTGTTGGATGGGTCTGACCCAGCGCTGGTAACCTTGGAAAAGGTTCTTCAAGAGGGCATCCTCCATCTCCGCCAAGGAAACAAACTCATTTGGAGCTGAAACAAACAAAAAAAGAGGTAAGTGGTGTAACATCAGTTCATCACAAGGATGTTTGCAAAGTGTTTGCAAAGTATGAACTGACAGCTGTCAATAAATACAGAACACACAGACCAAAGAAATATCTACTACAACCACTTAGCAGTCACAATCTGAGGCTTACAATTATAACATTCATATAACTAATGTTGATCACCTTTTCCAATAACGTTTCTTAAAAATATCATAAAAAACATTAGAGTACAGTCTAAGACAACACCCCCAATATATTGACTGAGGTATATCCTTCATTTCTTGTTTTACAAAGTAAGAGATTCATCTTCTTTAGACTTATCCAACCGATACCAACTATAGACAGTGTTTAACTGGGTTGTAATTAACACATTTTGCCCAACTAACATATTAGCAAAGCAATCCAATTATGTGACTCAACAGAAGAACAAAAACCAAACAAATGTATTTAATATAAGCTGTTTCTTTAAAAAAAAAATCTATGATAATGTTTGTTAATAGGAGCCCTCCTCCTGACAATCACAGTTGCCATAACTAAAGTCCAACAGCTGAGAGCTGAATGTTTTGTAGATGCGTATGACTACGGGACAGAGATTAGGAGAGATACAGCAGTGCACTTGATGCAGAGATGACAGAGATACTATATAACCGTGTCCAGTAGCTGAGTACACAGCACAGCCTGAGGCAATCTGATGTCTCTGGAGGTACAGAGCAAGTAATATTGACAATAAGGGACAGGTATCATGTCAGACACAGGAGGCCATCAAGAGCTAGACTCTATGTTTGTGGTGAGGTAGTGTTTGGACCTTTAACCTGCAGCTGGCTTCTTCTCTGGCTGTACATCTGTCTGACATCATCATGGATGAATACATGTAAAGTACAAGCCAACATTAAACCGCCCACTGCGTTTAGCTTCAAGACATTCCAATCCCACTGGATCCTCTCTGTCTGTGTTTTCACTGACTCAGTAAGAGGTGCAGAGCTTTTTTAGACATCTGACACTCATTAGTGTCCCTTTGTGTGGAGGTTATTTCTACATAACATTGCTGTTTTGGCGTAAGTAATGAATGTGTAGGTTGTAGTTAGGGGTGGCGAGCACCTCGGAGATTGTGCTGAGGAGCAGATTCAAATCTGTATCCGACATGAATGTTGCACCACATGGTCTGTCTGTGATGCTCGCGTTGACTTGTTTTCCAAACAAGACGATACTGTCGCGTACACTAAAAGATAATTATCTCATAAATAAGTGAGTGTTCTTACCGGGAATGGCGGCGAGGACAAGCGACCAAGACACGGGCCAGACGAGGAAGAGGAAAATCGTTAACTTCATGGTGTTGTTGTCCTCGAGCTCCGACTGAGCGCTCATGCAGCCTCCTGCTACTGTGGGCTGTTACGCTGGAGAGGACACGGCATCGAGATTCGCATCAGTGGGACGCAATAAAATGCGGAAAACAAGCCCTTTGTAGTATCACAATGGACCGGGACACGTTTTTGAAGGTGCATGTGGCCGGTTTTCTATGCTATGGCTCCGGTCAAGGCGTCACGGGGAGCGATGGTCAGCGGAGCGGTGCCGTGAAGAAGAGGAGGAGAGAGGGGGAGGGGTGTCCGGGAGGGGCTGAGGCGTGGTGCAAGTTGTATTTTTACCTCTACAGTTCATGCGTAGGAATGGAAGTATTACATATTTTAACGGCTATTTAAAAAAGCCTGTCATAATATTCCTGATCTTGGTATAAAAGGACACTGTAAGTTATGACACATTATTGTTAAAATGCTGTCGTTTTTTTTTTTTTTTTTTTTTTACAAAAGTCCAAGAGAGTATTGGCTGTCAGTAAATATTTCCACCGTTGAATTGTTTTCGCTTAACGATTAAAGAAATCGGATGCGTTGTAGTGAAGGTGGTGTATGGACTATGCGTATTTATGTGTGCCCCCAAGCTGAAGAGGCAAAGAACCCAATCCATCAACTGATTGAGACTACATGTATCTCATTCTCAGCGATGCATTAAGACGTCATTGTCGCAGCTCGTCCGCTGGAGGGCGCTAATGGAAGCAGTAACCCAGGACGTCATTTTGAGAGGAGCCCATCCGCTTTGACGGAAAGGCCCTTTCTTTTATTCTTTTAAAGATACCCTGCGGACATGTTTTAAGGCGTTATCTCCGTGATACAATCATTAAAAACCCATATCATTCCATTATGGCAGCATATGGAAACAGATTACTGGAACAAAACACAAGAAATTAGGTTCAGCTGTACAATGATGTCAATTTTCAGGCAGGATTTGAAGAAATTGTATAATTCAACCATAAAATTGCTCTTGTCGAAAAGATTGTGCACACTTAGATGATAAAAGAGAGGTTTGAGTCACATTTAGAACTCAATCACTTCAAAAAATAAAATTGACCTTGAACACACCCATACAGAGGAACACGCACACAATGAAACCCAAATACCACTTCTTTGTATGTTTCCATGTTGTGCACCTTGTCACGTCCTATCACTTACAAGCTGCAATTACAAAGAGTTTCTTAGTCCGAAAGGATTCATGGTTTCTCAAACAGTACACACTCTGCCATGCGTCATGCCATGTTTCCAGCATCAGTCAGCCATGACAGCATTGTCTTTCCAAGGATGTTTGTGATCACGTGTTGCACCTTAATCCAGAGTAAATGTGAGAGCAGTGACCAGCGGGTTGCAAAATCTCATGGGAACATCATCAGCCATCAGACCAGCGTGAGTCTATTTGTTGAGCGACCATATCATTAATAGGTTAACACTTAAATCATGTTTTTAAAAGCTAAAAGCTATATAGAATACTTTAATAGTTCTTGTCAGAAAGCCAAAACATAAAGGAAAGAAAAAAACACAGAGAAAATCAAACAGACAACAAGCAATCAAAAAGACAAGACAAACACAACAAGAGGTCTGACTCACACAAAAATAAGACAGATAGACAGAATAAGAGCAAGAACATGAGGGCTGAGAGGAACATAAACTCATTAACATCCCACCAAACTAACACACACTGATGGCCATGGTAGCGCCGGTTTATAAATCACAGCTGAGAACAACAACACTTTAGATGAGAGCTGTGCGTTGTGTGCTGCCAACTGACTTCTTATGATGTGTGGAAAATGTTGTTGAGGTGAGAACCAAGCTGTTGGTGGAAGGTTTGAACAGTTGAGTGTCTTTAGGCTTGGCATCATGTAGGAATTTAAAGAAAGAATTGTACAAAACATTGTTTTTAACAAGGTCACAAGAAAACACACATATGCGCTAAGAGGATCAATATCAGGAGCATAGTCTCACACACTGATAAAGAAAATAACCGATGTAACGTGATGTTTCTCAAGGTTTTTGTCCAATGTAAACATGAATTATGATCATGGTTAATGTTTTTGCTCCCTTACGCCAATATCGCACATGATCATGTCTATAATGTAGATGTACCATGTAGCCAAAAGTATGTGGAGGACAAAACTGATACAAACGCTATATTGTTAAAACCCCAAGTAATTTCAAAACCATGCAGAGGTAAAATATTATTTTTAAAGCCTCAACTCATTTAAAAAGTAGTTCCAATATATTTGCTCCGGTTCAGCCTGGAAACAGGGACGGGTCGTTGTCATTCACCATATTTACGCAGCTGCCATTTACTTCTGATGACGCCCTCAGAGTGGGAAGCTCAAATATTAATATAGCATTTCAACTGCTGTGTTTCATGTTGTAAGTCATATCAATGCTGGGAATCTGAATAATAGTTACCATTTTACCACTTCCTGATTGATCAGCAGCTGAAAAGACATTGAAAGTAAAAATCTAAAGAGACATGGGGCTATATTTTATTACCTTACAGAACCATCAGACAAAAGCTAATGTAGCTAGGTAACATAACTCTTAGCTAGATATCTGCTCTCCTTTGTACATGCTGTAACACTATCCAACAGTACTGTGAGCATCAGTCACTCCCAAGCTGACAGATATATTAGCTATAAAGTTGACATTAGCAATGATTTTAAGGTAGCAAACGTTTTAAAAGATATTTTGTTATCACACCATCCACCACCAAGTTGCCACCATCCAATGTCATTTCAATTGCTAATCAAGCCAAAATGTTGTAAAGTGTAAGTTCAACCAGAACTCATTTAAAAAAACATGTGGGTGGACTTAAAGGCAGGGTTGGTAATTTTCAAAAACTAGCATGATTTTAAAAATCCCTCAGTGCTACGTCTGGACCCACCCCCTCCCCTCTGTGCTCCCTCAAAAGCCACGCCCCTCACTTACATGCACAAGCGCCCAACTAAGACATTGATTGAGGCCCAACCAAGACATTAAACGCTGGAGATTAATAGCAACCTACAGTGTCTGCAGGCTAGATTCGATGATTTGGTTGAAACAGCTGTAAAGGGAAAGGAAGAGAGCTATTGGAATACATGTAGGTTTTCACAGATATAGTAGGATAAACATGAAAGAAACAAACTAAATAGATGCAGACTCCATGCAACACATGCATATATTCTGCAGCTAACAAAGCATGAGGCACGCATTTCCTCTTTTTGTATTTTTTTCCCGTTTTCTCTCTACTCTCTTTCCCCCTTCTCCTCTGTCAGCCACACACACCCTCTCCCTCTTATCCACTCTTTGCTCCTCCTCCATGAGTTGAAGTGACGGGGATAACGGGAGGCTGATTATCACAATGAAATTATCCTGATTTTCTGCTCCACTTGGAGCCGTGGGGCGGGCAGCTGCTGCCTCTGAGATCGTCCCGTCCGCCTCGCCTCTAATCATTCGGAAACACAAATTCTCGCGGGCTGGAAACCTGCCGGTCCCTTCCCAGACGACAGTGGGCAGCTGCACAGTGTGTGTGCGTGTTTATGTGTGAGATAATGTGTGTGTAAGTGGGAAAAAGTAAAGGGAGAATACATTTTCTGCATCTGTGTGTGTGTGTTTAGGAAATGTTGAAGCTTGTTTGTGTGTTAGTGTTGTTTTTGTTTTCTTCAGCTCATAATTAAAGGCTGCATAATTTGGCTTGGTGCAGAAATATTTAATAAATGAGAGGAAACAGGCCTGTCTCCTGCGGGTTTCATTTTAATCTGTTTGTTATTTAAGGGATTAAAAAACTGGTGATAAAGACAGATACAGTCAAAGGAAATCAAATCTCACACACGCTTTGAAAGAAGTCACAAAGTCAGTGGTCCCACACATGCTAGTGCTATTAGCCCACTAATGCTACCACCAGCACTTTAAGTGAAAATCTGATAACCCTGTATACTTTGGGGTATCAGTGGGATCCAATCTAGCTTTCAGGGCATGCAAACTTTTCAAAATTAGTAAAACTTCTAAATGATCTGATGCAAAAATCCCCAATCATCAATAATGCAAGAACACTTGTTTGATATTTCCAACATCATAAAGTACCATAGAAGTTCAGAGAGAAATGGATACAGTAAAAAGATTCAGACTACATCAGAGGACAAATGTCACAGCAAATGTCACAGCAAATGTCACAGCAAATCTCTCTCTGTTGTCAAAACTTACAACAGAGAGAGTGACATGGCAATGAGGCAAGTGACTACTTGAGCCCAGTGCATTATGTGATAGATGACTTTGTGGGTCAAATGTCAATGACAGCAGAGTTAAATATCAGCCAGTGTTGTGGAAAGTTTGTAGCAGACATGTCCTCACAAAATATTTATTGGCCTCAAACATGATACATCACTGTGATTTCTCTTTTGTTTGTTATTTTATTGTCTTGCTGACATGATCCAAAGAGAAAGTCACTGTTTGAAACTCAAGCCTACCAGACTGTAATAACACTGTCTCCTTCAGATAACATGCAATAAGACTAAGGGCCAACAATCATCTACAACAGCAATGTAAAATAACCTGTGTGTGTGCGTGTGTGTGTGTGTGTGTGTGCGTGCGCGTGCGTGTTTGTGTTGTTTAACTGATTCATGAAGTGGCATTGGTGGCCAGAGGGGCTGAATAATTGCTTAATTTCTTAATAAATAACAGTCTCATTTGTAGCTTTACAACAGGATTAATGGTTTTTGTTTCAAGAGTAATCGTTCAACAAATGTTGGGAAGATTGCCTTTTCATTGCAGATTTTAATTTTGATCTCTGACTCATCTCATTTGACCTCATAATGAGGTTGGATTTTTATTTTTGCTCATTGTGAAACTGTTACTAATCAATCTCAAAACACTAATGAAATTATTATCTGCCTCCACTTTACTTTCAGTTCAGATCCAAAAAGAAAATTTTAACATGCTTTCATCAGCATGGTCAAATTATGATAGTGACCGTTTTGGTGACTTCAGCATTTACCTGAACGCTCTTTGTCTTTTTACGGGGGCATTTTCTTAAATTTCAGGTACAACCAGTTGAAACCTAAGCAATAGAATCTTTTGAAAGAAAAACATCTCAGCTTCTGTGGAATAAACCAAAAAATTAAAGGACTGCTTAAGTTAGACGCCCCCTGTTAGCAAATGTCTGCTAACTAACTTGGTCACTTAATCATCTTGTTATTTCCTCAGGCAGATATAAAGTCTCAGTGTTGATGAGTATAATTGTACCCTCTGGCATGTTAAGTATGTACGCACTGGCACACATTAGTGATGACATGTCTGTATATGAATGTATATATGTGTGTGTGTGTGTGTGTGTGTGTGTGTGTGTGTGTGTGTGTGTGTGTGTGTGTGTGTGTGTGTGTGTGTGTGTGCATGTTTAAGTGTCTTTGTGTGTGCATGTGGGCGTGTGTGTGTCTGTCACAACACTTCAGTTTAGAGCTACGTTGGAGAAAATGAATGGAATCTGGCACATGGAAGATGTTGTCATCAGATGTGAGTCAGCTGCGCTTTGTGTATCTCAGTCGTATTTGCGCATATATGCATGAGTGTTGCTATGTATGTGTATGAATTTATATGTGCGGTTCTGATGTGTTCATATGCAAAATAATGACTCCACCTGTTTCGGTTAATTTGCAAATGTGTATGTATTTAAATTTGCATTTGCATATTTTTCTCTGTTTGCTTTATCGGCCTGCACATGCTGTGAATTTATGAATACGTCTGCCTGTCTAAGTGTGGGTGGATATATTTATCTGTATATAGACGTGTGTATGTGTGCTCAACTGATGTAGTTACTCCCAAGGGCTTTGCACCCTGGGGTGTCAACAGAGAGGATGGCTGGGTGTGCGTTACGTCTCTCTGTGTCGGAGCCTGTGAGGAGTTCACAGGGCTTACTGTCCCAGGAGAAACCAGTCTCCGTTTCTCATCTTGAGTCAGAGAAAGTTGTGTAACCTTCAATTGCCTCTGGACAAGACAGGCAGATAATGAGGCACCTTCTGTCACGCTCCCACATTTGCAGCACATCACATGCACTTAAAGCCTCAGCTTTAGAAAATACTTGAATAATATTTGACATTTTATAAATAACAGTTTTTCCTGAAATAAAATAATAGAAACCAATTTTATGAGTAATTGAATGATACCACATTGTTATTTTCTGTCGTCATTTACACATTTACAAAAGAAATAATGTTACATGATTGAGTGTTCTTTTAAACAGGTTTGACATGTTAAAGGTCACATATTGTACAAAATACACTTCACCATGCTTTTCAAACACTAATATGTGTCCCTAGCCTGTCTACAAATCCCCCTAATTATGACAAATGTCCATCCTCTCCTTCTTTTGCCTGCTCCACTTTTCAGAAAATGTGTGCTCAAACAGGCCGTTTGGAGATTTCCCCTTTGTGACATCACAAAGATAAGTAATCCCTCCCCTAGGTGGGTGACACTCCCACAGTTAGGTGTTTGTTCTGCCCTCTAAGTCTGCCTTCACCATGCTCAGTAAACAACTGAAGAAAGTAAACAACTGAGCATGGTTCAAGAAGACCTGAGCCACCAAACCCCTTCCAGAGGGGCGTGGTCGAGCACAGCTCACTTCATTTAAAGCTACAGACACAGAAACAGCCTGAGCAGGGCTGAAATAGAGGGGTTTATAGGCATGCTAAAATACAGGGTCAGAGTAGATTTTCAGCAAAAAACTTCACAGACATGATTTGGGGAGTTCTTAGACTTATTTAAACTTGTTGAAAAGGAGGATTAATGTGACCTTTAAGTCATTGCTCTTTCTTCTGCACATGATCTAGAAGGTTAGAGGGCTCAATTAGGTGTTCAGGCTGAGTTATTTAAACAGTTGCACATTTAGGGAATCTCAGTGTATATATTGTAGAATTCATATTATATTGTTACCTGTGTTAGAATGAAAAGTATATATAAGAACTATTTAAAGAAGTTATACTTCAAGAGAGATTTGAGAGGTTTCTTTTGACGTTTCACTGATATTCTTTATCTGACCTATTTTGAAAATTGTCAACAAGTGCTGAGTGCAAACCGTTAACAACAACTCTTCACACATTAAATGTATTTTGCGTGGGGCATCTTCCGAAATATGAGCTACAACATTGTTGAGCCAAAATCGATGCGTTGTTGCATATGTTGCTTAAGTATATCCACAGGAGTTGTGAATGTCTCTGTGTCCTTTTTAGTCCATAACTACTGATCGGCAGCCGTTGCGTGTCAGGGCACACAGGTGATGTGATATTGCAGGGTTCTGCTCTGTTGCGTTCCAGCTGCTGTCAGAGGTGCTGAAACAGCACCCACAGGGCTGATCTCTGATGTCGCTGTCCAAGGTGCTGATCCTCCACCTACAGAGCACCATGTGTCCTAGAGCCTGAGGGGTTGCATGTGTTCCTATAAACAGAATCAACATTTACATTAGATATGGTTATGGGGAAAAAAGGTGTACCTAAAAAAGAAAAGGCAGTTTTTTTTTTTGTTTTTTATTTATTTATATGCAGTCGATTTTTTTTTAGGAAAAATAATTGTAAAATTACAGAGAAAAAGAAGAGACCTCAACATTAAATCCAATAAGCTTATTTGCATTCATTTCAATACTGAGATCTGAGGGTTGATACCACTACTAATAAGTCTTATCACAACCAACAGTTTCAATAATGGCAATAATCAAAAGAACATTTTTCATGAACATGCTTACATTCTTCATGGATACAGTATACAGAAGGGTAAAGCCCATAAAAGCTGGGGAGGCACATTTGATTTTCTTATATTTTATTTTATTAGTATTAACTTCATAAGTTAAATATTCTTGCAATTTTTTAATGAATCACATCTAAAATAAACATACCTCCTCTTGCTTTGGCACCCTGTTTCTATATAAGCTGTGGGGTGAAGTTGGTTCAAATTGAGCAGCAACCTCAGAAGCTGAAACATGAAGCAAACTTGAAAGCGCCAAGATGGCGGTACATCCACAACATTACACAAACTCTCTTTGCTTTTTCTCTCGGATAAATAAACAACTCCAGTCTGCTAAAAACCACAAATTCAGTCCTTTTCTGTGGGAAACAAGATCTTCCACAATCTAATTATCAAGCTAATTAATTACCCTTGGGCATTGGACTGTATAACTCTGGTAACTTAGCATTTGCAAGATCCCTCCCTTCTTCCAGCTCCACCTTCTGTCTGATTTTGTAAATGTGAGCTTAAAGCTGGACACAAAGTCACGAAGTTAAACTCAACAGAGAAAAGCAGAGCATCAATCCCTTTTCAAAACTTCTGAGAAGAAATTAAATTGGCTGTAGACATTTGCTTTTACGTGAGAAGCAGGGTAAAGGCATAGTTTGCTGTGTAGGAAGTTGGGGAGTAACAGCTCAAATGGATAATCATCCTGCAATCTCTTTTTTGTGTGCTAGTTGTGTTTTATGAAATGGGCGGTCAATGAGTAGGTTATATTTCATGCTTTGCTTAAGGGCCCTGCATTACCTGTTTTGTGTTTATCTTGGCTATAAATGCTACTGTTTATCAACATTTCTAACATGTGGACACAATTGTGGAATGGTCACCGTTGGTTGAGTGTTGGTTTTACAGTTGTATGTTGTTCCCTGTGCAATTTGTCCCTTCTCCCCTCCTGTTGTCTTTGAGTCCTGCAGGTGAATTCACTGATTCAACAAGGTTCACCTGGCCTCTTTGTTTAAGAGCACAGTGCTGGCTTTAGGAGTGGGGACTGCTGTGTCCCTGTTGGCATTCATTTAGGAATGTGTGTTATGTTGATTTTTGTCAAGCTGGTCTTCAGTTGATTTTTGTTTCATTTGATTTAGTTCTTTCTGCTGTTAGTTAGGTTCATACAGTTTTTGCAAGTGTAGTCTGTGTCTCTCGGAGCATCATTCTGCTCCAGTGCAGTCATTCAGTGAGCACAGTGACAGTTGCTGGACAGGAGGAAAATAAATATATTTTGGCTTTAGTTGCTAGTCTCAGCGTTAGCTTCAGTTGCAAACTAGCCCCGAATAATAAATTGTTACCAGCAAAAAGTGTCAAACCAAATTTGAGTTGAGAGGATGTTGAGGAGGATTAACTTTTCAGTGTTTTAACTTTCTTTAACAATCAGCCTTTTATATTAAAGACAGAGAGCATATTTAAAAAATGATGGAGCACGCTTAGCCTGCCAATGCTTACACCTTACACATCATGGTACTTGTAGGCACTGCCAAGAACAGCCACCAGAAGTAAGACAGCACAAAGTTAGGGATGTATTCCTTTAACTGACTACATTCACCATCAACACATATTGTTTATCCACATGTGCATGTTAGCAATTCTCTTTAGCAAGATTACATTACATCACATCACATACATTTAATCCAATCAAAGTAGATTACCTTCCATTGATATGTATTGCATTATATCAAAATAGATTATTTCACTCAGATTACTTTAGACTGAGTTAGATAGATGACATCACATTGAAGTGATTGAATTACATTCAATTAGTTTTCATTATGAAGAGGCAAGCTTTGTTGCATAATTGATGGTGCAGGGTGAGCTTCCTGTTTATGAGAAGAAGATGCCTGTTTCATGTCATAGGAGATAGAAGTACTGATGGGGAGTTTTTACTGCTGAGTCAGCATTCATAAAATAAGCAGTACATTGAGTCGGCATTCATACTAATAAACAGTGAGAAGTGCAGGTTGTGATTGCTTTCAAGTATTCACACAAACAATAAAGATGTGAAAAACAATTGCTGCTGGATCAGGATTCTCACCAATAAGCCTGTGGGCTATCTTCATCACACTGATGTCAGTGACTGTTATATTTCATCAATTATTTGTCTAAATAAAAAAGCCATAGTATAGACATTTAAAATCATCCTACACGAATGTGGCTTTTGCATATATATCTACAGTTTAAAAAAAAACTTAAAACAAATATTTAAATATGAAACTGATAAACTGCTGCAAACTGCAGTACTTCTGTCTTTGTGTGCACTTCACCTTTAAAGATGTACTGCAAAAACACTGGTACATTTATTTAAACAGTTAATATTCTGTGCAATATGTTAGTCTGAACATATCAGACATTAAGTAGTCAACAAAGGTAAGATTGTTATATATTTAATTAAGCAATCAAAACAGTTTAATGCAGGGAATAAGATTAAGTTTACATTATTATTATGGGGCAGTTACTAGAGATGGGAACACTGAAAGAAATTACAGAAACATATTGTCTTCCTGTATTAATGTGTTTAAGACATTTAACAGTGCATACAGAATCTGGGAATGAACGTGATCCAATCAAGACAAATTAAGAGGAAGCAATAATTCTGCAAGCAGCACAAAGGCAGACCAAACCAAACTAATAAACTTAAACCAACAACTCAGATATGACACATTAAGTTAATATGATGGTGATTTAAACACATACATTAAAATGAGAAAACGGATTGCAGAAGATGTTGGAATTGTTTTAGGGCACACATTTAAATTGCAACACTACATTTGGCGGGCTTACATGTATGTTTTAATGACAGGGAGGAACAACCTGTTCCCAATATATGCTTTGCTTAAGGTAAAAAAATAATCCTGACTTTTTTTTTTAATCATTACTGGTTAAAAGGTTTTAACTTTACCACTACACCTTCCTGCAAATGTTTTACAATAAAAGCCCTTTTAGTTGGAGTAATTGATTTTCATCCCTAAATAAAACATTGTTTAAAGATGTGACCATGAAAGAAAGTCAAAGTAAGTCAGTTAAGACTTCCCTCTCCCCAGCAACATTTTACAGCGCCTCCTGGGGGATTCTAAGGCGTTCCCGAGCCAGGCGAGATATATAATCCCTTCAGCAAACTCTGTGTGAGGTGTCCAGGAGGCCTCCTAAACAGATGCCTGAAGCACCTCAACTGACTGCTTTCGATGCAAAGGAGTGGCGGCTCCACTCTGAGCTCCCCCTGAATACCGAAGATGCAGACATAGCTCCTGCTTTGGTCATACAGGGACCTTATCCACACCTTGCACCTTGCCACTGAGGAACTTTCTAGCTGCCTCAGTGACCTCTGCCAAAGTTGAATAGTAAAGCCCAACGATATCCCCAGTTTGGGTCAGCAGTTCTCCACCTCTTCTGATAATAGCTTGGGGCAAGCCCCGCTTTCCCATTATGAGCCGCTGGACGATTTGCCAGAACTTAATTGAGGCCAACCTGAAAGTCCTTCTCGAGACTCTCCCTGAACTCCTCCCACATCCATGTTAACCCCTGACCCAACCACTGAAGCCACACCCCTCCTAGCCACCCTGATATCTGTCAGCTGCTTCTAGAGCCCCCTGGGCTATACGACCCCAAAAGTCCTCCTTCTTCATCCTGATGGCTTCCATCATCGCTGGTGTCCACCAGTGAGTTCTAAGGTTGCCATCACAACTGGCACATATGAACTTGTTCTGGCCGCAACTCCTAGCAGCCGCTTCCACAACTGAGGCTTTGAACATAGACCACTCGGACTCGATGTCCCCAACATACCAAGCTGTGTTTTAAGGTGAGAGTTGAAGACCTCACGGACAGGCACCTCTGCAAGACGTTCCCAGTTCACCTGCACTACATGTTTACTGTAGGTTTACCAAGACTGTCCGGCAGCCTTCGCTGCCATCTGCCTTCAGCAACCTAAAGTCGCTTGGATGTGACTCTGTCGCTCACTTGGGAAAACTCCAACCCAGCGTTGCTCAGGCGGGGCTTGTGAGTATCCCCACACCTGCCCGGCGCCTCTCAACCTGGATTCTCTGGAAAGGAGAGAGGCCAGCCCTTCTCCAAGAGTTTAGCTCAACTATATATTGACGGTGGCGCTCCACCTTCAGCACTAAGTCTGGCTCCTTCCCTGCCAGATAGGTGATGTTCCAGATCCCAAGAACAATTCTGTACAGCCTGCGATTAGCAAGCACAGGCCCCCGCCTACACCTGCCACCCGGCTTAGAATGCATGTTCCTACCGTCTTCTAATTTACCTCATTTGTTTCAAATGTTGGTGTGCATACGATAACTTGTGTCTCCTCGGTTTACTTAAATAATTTCAGCTCTCAGTAGGTTGTCTCTCTAAGTACAAACACTGGAGCTCCAGCTCAGCAGGTCTTAGCAGGCCTGCTTGATGTTGTGGCAGTTGTCATAAAAAGCAGGTTGCATACTTATTTTTTGTAACATTCTTCCTGCAGTTATGTTTTAAATTTCTTTAAACAGACAAACATAATAAAACATCGTAATAATCACACATATTTCTAAAAGTTAACAAAAAATCATGTACTTTTTTTTTTTTAAACCTTTGTTGCTCCACCAAAATGTTGATTTTCATTCTAAAACAATGTTTCCTCATCCATCTATAAATATTCATCAGAGAGTAAAATTAGAAGCTTGCTCTTTGCGAGCATGAGTGTGGGAGTGTGTTTGTGCAGCATTCTACTGCAAGATGCAACCATTTATGTTCATGAGAGTACACTGTATGTGTGTACGTGTGTGTGTGTACTTAGTAGGCTCCCATTGGAATGAATTATTTAGAGAGGAGTCTCCTTTACTTATCCACGGTCGACTGGCTGCAGGCACATACCGTTCTGCTCCCAACGACACAAGAGACTACCCTAATTCACCATCCACCCTTCTGCGATATGCCCCCATCTCACCCTCCAGCCCCATCCTTACTTTTCCCAGCATGCTTTGATGGTCCACCGCAGATGTCTCCTCCTTACAGCCTTGCTTCTTGGTAAAGCAGGGTGCAAAAACTACTTAAACACAGAGTGGGGGAAGATAGAGAGACAGAAGGAGGGAGGACATAATGTAAAAGAATGAACTATTTCATTTCATAAACCTAGCATTTCCAAAATGATGAGGGGGGGGACAGATAAAATATGCAACATAATGATCTATTTTTTAAAAGGAAACAACAATAAACAAGATAAAAAAGCATGAGACTCGTTACCACAGACTCTCATGCTGTGACAAGTCTATCATCTTGGTGTCCTGCTATCTAGAAGCTGGATTCTAGCAGTCGCGTCAAGAGTGAAGAATTGTGTAAAATATTCATCCATGGGGCTGGCTTAATAATGTATTATCCCTCAATTTAGCACCCTGAGCTTGCTGCTTTGCTCCAGCTGCCACCAAGTACTTGAAGTCCAATCATTCAAGAACCATCCACAGCTTTAAAATATCAAACTTAAACCATGACAAATTGAGATTAAAGTGGCTGCCACTTTCGAGAAGCAGCCAATTTTTTTTGTCTGTCTTAAAATACGACATAAGCTACACATCAAATGTCCAAGAGAAATGAGTTTGTTGAGGAGAAATTGTAGCCAGATTTTAAAAGAATGCAGCTTTAAAACAATACAGACAACGCCAGGCTTGTTTACCATTTTTCTGGGGCAACACACAAAGGTAAGAGAGAGTCAGTTATGAAAATTGTATGAATACTTTCCAAATATAGATGGAGTTGCTGGTCATTGGCTGATCTTTTCATTGCATCTCAGCTAGTCACTAGTATGACCCTGTCTTGTTGCAGACTGAGACTGATTGGATACTATGTGTGGCTGTTGTACGACTGCTGCATCACAATATTTATAACTAGACTCCATCCATCCCGTAATCCCCATGTAGTGAGATGCATAATGCTGAGTGCACTTATGGACTCACATGAACATGCTAACACTCTGTCACTATCTCGTCTCTATTACTCTCTCTTTCTCTTTCTGTCTCGTATTCCTATTTCCCCAGGTGACATGTGTAATCTTCCTCTTCCCGTTTTGAACACACACATGCACACAGAAATGTGCACATGCTCATTCAGTACTTGGAAGTAAGGATTAAATGTGAGCGGTTGTTGGGAGCTACAGGCTGTGCCAATTCAAAGCCGAGTCAGACTCCAATCTGACTGCAAGGGGAAATGGCTGTGCCTTAACTCCTCTGAACTTTCTGTGTGGTTTCTGTGTGTGTGTGTGTGTGTGTGTGTGTGTGTGTGTCTGTGTGTGCGTGTGCGTGTGCGTGCATGAGTGTGTGTCAGTGCTGACAGGCACATTCAGACTCACCCGTGACCTTTGATAGAGGGAGGGAAAAAGGGATAAGTCAGAAAAGAGGGGAGCCTCAAAGAAAAGTGCTTTGCTCTGCTTTTGCTTTGGAGATTCAGTTTGGGCCACAGAGAGTTTTTCATCAGAACATTACATTGTGTGTACAAACTGCCGCCTCAAATTGGGCATCAAACTTAATTTTGTCTGAACTGGACTCACCTGAAGCTGATGGAAAATTCCCTATATAGTTGTAATTCAGTTATGTGATAAAATTACACGGCTCTGTTAAGTACTTGATTCTGATGGGCCAATTATGCATAGCAATAGTCTGCTTTCTCTTGATAGCAAACTGTCAAGAAGAACAAATCATTACTAAGAAAAGGACTAACTATGATTATATGATTCTGCACAGAGCTGGGCACATGGCGGTTAATCTGTTAACCATGAATTATCTGCGTTAAATTTATTGTTAATTTTTAATGTGGACGTTGTTTTGTAATATGATTAATGGAACATTTAACTTCCGTTTAATTCTGTTTCTGTTAACAATACTTTTGTTAGTTAGATTCACTTTTGCCAACTCAAGTCAGCTGACCTCATTTGCTCCTGACTCTCCAAAGAGACGAGACTGCTGACCCTGTTATTCCTTTTTTCCATTCACACATCTGCATCATGTGAGAAGCCGCCACGAAGGAGAGAGAAATAAAGTCCCATTTCTACCCAGGCTATCACTGGCTATAATTGCATAGGAACAGTGAATGGAGGTCCAGATTTGTCAAAGGAGGTGTCAGCCAAAGGTCAGAGTTCATGAACTAGTGCAAAGTAAACAGCGGAAGTTTTGAATCAATCCGTGGATCTTTATGGATGTACAAGTGTCTTTGATCTAAAAAAGTGCTATATAAGACTAATTTATTATTATTCTTATTATTATGTGTTTGGGTTAAATCATTTACTGGATTTGGACCGTGGGGGCGCTTGCAGAGACAAGACTTGAAGAGTAAATTAGACCTTCAGACAGTAAAAAATATGACTCAGAAAGACGTGTTTGTTTGTCAGTGGTCTGACAGATGCAGAGATTGTAGCTGCTGTGTTGGTTTGATCTTGAATTGTTTTACTCAGTCAGAAGTATGGCATGAGTGATATACACAGAATAGCAGTTGTTTAAATGAGGGTGATTATGAGAAAACATACCTACAGTAGTCCACTAGCGTGCGAGTGATAAATAAAAAGGGTATCCATCCCAGGATTTTCAACACAGACACGTGTGTTATTAAGAGTTTTCGGAGTCATTGAGGCCTCTTAAAAACTCCAATCTCTTGATATTGCAAAAAGCTGATGTTTTTGTTGGTCTTTGATAACACCGGTGAACTTTAAATGTAACTTTCATTTAATATTAACTGGTTAACTGGTATTGAAGTTATCGTCTTTATAAATAGATTAACGGATAACGGAGTTACATTTTTGATTACCTGTGCCCACCTCTGATTCCACCTAAAGAGGTCAGGTTTGTTTGATGTTAGTTTGTTTACAATGGGTGAAGGAAAAAGGAGATGATAGTTATCACAGAGGAACCCTTCCTAACTTACTTTCCAAAAGGAAAACAATCACCTCTTAAAAACGTAATGTATAATTAAAAATGTATCTTTTTTCTTTAATAGATAAGGGCATGTGAAGGGATAGTATATTATAAGGTGAAAGAGAGAGATGGGCGACAATGTGCATCAAATGTTTTTTTTCAAATTTCTTCTAAATAATTTTAAATCTCAAAACAAAAACGATTTGTGAACCCCTGAGAACCTGCAGCTTTCTTTGGAATCGTCTCCCAAAGCAATTAAGCCCCAGAGAAGGAACCAGACTTTCAGTATTCCACACACCCTACGGGAGTTTTTTTTATTTTGTAAATAACTTTTTATTGCGTTTGATATTCTGGTCTTCCCTGCAGGGTGACCACTGGCAACATAAGCATCAGGGTCAGCTGCTTTGTAAGCGAGGCAGCAGACAAAGGCCAGGACCCCAGGCATGTTGACTCCTGGCATTGCAGTTTGGACCTATAGTGACATCAAATGTCCTCTCTTTTGTGTTAGGAAAACAGATCTGGTTTTGGAGGTAGAGTGGTACCAACCACATATTGTTGGGTTTATCTTTATGTGTAGCACTGGTTATGAGACAGAACTCATAGCTGTGTTAGAGCTCTCCATTGGGGACAGAAAAGTGCCCCCTATGTGATGTAGATGAAAGACTGGAGCTTTTGTGTGTCACAACGAAACTGAGTATCGGGCCTTCTTAAAGTCTCTTGTAGGCGTCCTTGAAAGGATTACACTGAGGGGTTCCAAAATTATGCTTGGAGACTTCAACACTCATGTAGGCAGATGGAGACACATGGAAGGGGGGAATTGCAAGGAATGGCCAGCTCAATATGTACCACAGGAATATTTTGTTAAATTATCATGGATTGGCATAACTGATTGCCATGTTTGAGCACAGGTTGGTTGTACGTTTAATTCCTCTATGCTCCTATGATAAAACATGTGGACTTTGTATTTTGTACTTAATTAAAAGGGAAGAGCAGTTACCAACTGGTGATTCGTAAGATCAGTAGAGACTGTCAGACTGACCTCGTAAACCTATATGTGTTGTAAGGGGCACTGGAGATGGCTAAAAGAGCCCACTGTTGGTCAGGTCTTCAACTTTCACTTTTGGAAGAATTTTTCTTGCATCCCTGAGGAGGTGGTGGACAGGTAGTCTTTGTGGGCCATAATCAGCCCCATTGAAGGGGCCTCTGGTTGGAGCTGCTTTCAAGAGGTCATGGTTTCCTGTTTTGATAGGGACCAAGCTGTGAACACTAGTCATAAAGGAGGCTGTCTAACCAAAGAAGGAGGCCATCAGGCTTGATTGTGTCTAAAGAAGCAGGCAGGTAATGTGGAGGCAGGAAGGCGGTGGCTTCGTTGGTCGCTGAAACAAATCCAGGGATCAATCAAGAGTTGTCTTATCTCATCTTAATTATTTGGGTATCACACTGCTCTGCCTGCCTGGGAAACTTAATTTCATGGCACAGGAAAAGAAATACGATTCTGTCCTTTCCATGAAACAGAGAGCATTTCAGTGTTGATTGAGGGGGTCATTGGAGTTTAACCATAAAGTCTATATCTGTTTTCTATTATCTCTCTCTCCTCCCTCGCTGTATCCATATTTTAAATCCTTCAATCCCTTGCCCTCCGCCTTTATACAAAAGTTATTGTTCTCATTGTGTTCTCTATTTTTAGTGGCCAGAGGCTGCAAACACATTGAGTTACTCTAATTCAGAATTATTAGCACCCGCCTGTGCAGAGTCCAGTCATGTAATTGTAAGACCCAGCTGCAGATGACGGTGGTGAAAAGTCATGTTCAAAGATGTATTGTGTCTGAATGTTGGAGCAATATTTATACAGTTCCTCACACACATTACTTGGATGTATATGTTGGGTCTATTGGCAAAAAACACATTCACTTGATAACACAGGTTTTCCATAAAGAATCAAACCATCATGACGACTGAAATATAATAACAAGAAAAAGAACATCAAAATCACCCATTCACTCGATCATTTGCTGTTCTGCTGTTTCCTGAATAGTAACACTTAAGAAGTGAACAAGAAGTAAAAAAGTCAATGGATGAGTCCTTCTTACTTATATTTGCAAATAATATTTAATGCCGTAAAAGCTCACCAACAACAGCTGAGATAAAAGTCCTGTTAAGCTTTAAGAAACCCTGGAATTTTTAGGGTCTTTCTTTTGAAGAGACCACTTCTTAAAAATCTAATTCAAATTCATATTGCTTGGAATCATGTTTTATTATATTGACTCAATAATTGTGCATTTGACCTGCTAAATGACAGAAGTACAACTCTTTTTTTAAGTAATTATTTGTCATAGTGCCTGAAACTGCTTCTGCAATAGTTTTCTTTTATACTCATTATTGTATTATTACAATCTTTTTTTGTTGCTGAAAATTTTAAAGGGCCAGTGTTGTTCAATGTAAGATATTTTATTTATGCTCAACATGTAACATGAAATGTTCTTCCAGGTTTCTTCTACCCAGATTTGTATACCCATTTATAGAGAGATCGTGGATTTGTTCTTTTCAGTTGAATTATTTTCTACATTATATCTATTCATCCGTCCACACTCTACACCCTCCTATCCTGTTATCTGTTGGGGCATATCCAAGTAAAAGGCAGGTTACTTCTGAACATGTCTCAAGCAGTACAGAAAACCCTTCCAGGCAGAAGAAGTTGTGCAGGATCGTCTTTATTATTAGAAATGATTTGACACAAATTGGCCTTCTTAGGATTTCATATAAGTGTATTCTACATTGTGCAATTCAGTGTTTCTATACATTGTCAGTGTACAGTGAATTCATGAATTGAGGTGCTATGCATAAACAGCCTTTGTGCAACCAAATGTGGAAAAAATATACTGTGTCTTTTCATAGCCAGTGTCCTTTTTCAGTAGCCATGCATAACTCCGGGTAAACATAAAAACTGACAACGGACAAGAAAGAAAAGGTGGCAGCCGTAAAAACTTCCTCAGATCACAACATTATATATATCACAACCAGCTGTCGTAAAATATCGGAGTGTTTGTCTATTATCAGAGATTATACACTGATTTACTGTACCACATTTCTTAAAAGTGCATGGTCTGTATTGTACTGGTTTACAGTGTCAAAGTGGTACTTTACTGCAAAACATAAAAAGACATTTATGTTCTTCTCTCAGCAACTTGACTATTAAGAGGTTTTTCTATAGAAATGATAATAATAACAACTTAAATAACGTGACATTGTTAGACATAATAAAAGACTGTACAATAACACTGACTCAAAGGTAATGTTGGGGGAGAGAAAAATTGACACAGAGATAAGCTGCAGGCAGTGGCAGGTCAATATGGGGCACTAAGGGGGAAAAAAGGAAAGAAGAACAGATGTGGTAATCATTTCTGCGAGAAAAAAAAAAACATGACGGTGAAGGGGGAGACTTGATAAGAGCTATTTGCGCAAATTGACAGTGCAATGCAAAGGAGAAATAGGGAGATGAGGATAAGTCATACGAGGAAGCAGACAGCTGAATGCTGATTGTAGAGAACGAGAAAGGAGAAAGAGGAGAAGAGACAAAAGCTAGAAAAGGAGAAAGAAGACATCTCAGTTGTGTGATGTGAAAGAGCTGTGGGAGGGATAATTCCCAACGTAAATCAAATGGGGGTACAGAGACAGACAGAAGTTGACAAAGAGAGAGAGAGCGAGAGATGTGAGAAAGAAAAGTGTCTCATTTAAAGAAGCTGATGAGCGGCTGGAGGAAGAGTCCCAGTGTTCCCAGCACACACACTGTCACAAAAACCCACAGGAAGATCCTGTCGATGACCATGGCCACATATTTCCAGTCATCCTCCACCTGGAAAGGATTAAAAGACAAAGTAAAAAATATAAATTATCCATAGCACACAAATTCACCCACAACAGCTCTGCTCTCTAAATCTATCTCTTGTTCAGTCTTTCTTTGCATTTTTCTCTCTGTCTTCTGCTGCTCTTTTTCACTTTTCTTTCTTCTTTCTGTCTCTTTTTTTTAACTTCTCTCTCTCTTACACTTTTGTTTCCTCTTTATTTGCTCTCTTTTTCTCTCCCTCCTTCTTTTTCTGTCTCCCTCTCATCCTTTGATTTTTATATCTCACTCCCTCTCTCATCTTCATTTCTCTTTTTCTTTTCTCGCTCGCCTTCTCCTTCTCTCTTACTCTTTTTTTTCTCTCCTTCTCTTTAACTAGTCTCCTCTCACTTTTGCTGTCTCTCTTTATCTCTCACTCTGTTCTCTCTCCTCTCTCGTTTGCCTTTCCCCCTCCCTACAACACCTCCAGTGACCTTGGTTTAAAATTCTAGCAACATGCCGCCACATTATATGGTGCCACATGTCATTGTGCCATCACTATTGGTTTAAGGCTAAAAGTGGATGTATGTAAGTTAGGCTTTAAATACCACCTGTATTTACCTTTTATGCATTTGGCCATAGAGGGTACAGTGTGTGTCTGTATGAGTGTTCCTCAGTCAGGTGTGGACAATAGGAGCATGGCTGCACTGACCGTAATGCCATTGTCTGACTATACAGGAGGCTGTGAGGCTATTCTGCATGCATCAAAGATAGATCCCAGCGCGGCTAAGAAAAGATGGAGCTGAGGCAACAAACATATCAGGGCCATACAGAGTGTGCAGGAGGCGTACGCAAAGCCCTCCATCTGCAACAAGCAAGCAGCTTTACCCTCCCTTTATAGCCTTGCATAAATGCTTTTTACAGCATTTCCTAAGCTACAAAGAAATTCACGCACCACAGAGATAACACACATAATAAAGCTCTTTGTGTGTGCTGTGTACAATTTGGGAATAAAAAAAACAATCCCCACATGGTTTTGAATTATTTTAGATTCATGATTAGAATTAGAGCCATTTTAACTTTGAGGTAAGGGACAGCATCAGCCTTCTAAGCCGATGTAGTGACTGATGATTGTGGTCTGGAGGTTTAGTCCATCACACATCTTGTTCTTGTGCGACTCTGACTGGTTTCAGTGTAGTAAATTGGCAAATACAATCTCTATGGTGAAATACATAGCTTTGTGTTCATACTCAAGACACTGCAAAGACGTCTTAAAACAAATTTCACATTGTGAGATTGATCTGTTTTTGTGAAAGTGCAGTAAAATGTTATGGAATTAAGGAATTGCTTAAATGGTAAAGTTTGACGACTTTAGCACTGCAACCTGATGTGGATATTTATATATATTTTATAAACTACAAAATACCGTGGATTTTGTTTTGTTTTTACACATATGTCAAATGAAAAGAATGTGAGAAAATATCCTTTTCCATGAATCATTGAATGGTTTTGAATTTCACTCTAAGTCTACTTTTACCTGAACTATATCTCTTGATATGGGAAAATGCTATTTTCCCAAAATGCTAAACTCTTCTAAGACTAATTCAATTGTTTCATTATGCAGACTTCAATGAGCTCAAGATGAAGGTATTACAGTGTTATTAGGCCCCCTGCTGAGTGAGTCTGCAACTCAAATGGTAAAAAAAACGTCCCAAAATAAACGGTGCAGCCTTGAGTGTATTTCTTCATCTATTGACTCGCGCCAATTAAAATGCAAAAAAAAGAGAGGAAAAAAAAAGTTTCTAATAATTTGCAGATGACAAAAAAAGAAGCGGTGCAATACTGTTTCATTTAATCTTCGGATTTTATAGAGATTGATTTCTGGCATTGTATATTGTCAGAAAATAGCAAAAATGGCTTAAACAGGGCTAACTTTCCTCAAAGACAAAGATTAGGCCTTTAGATCCCTTGTTTTGACCAAATAACTGTCAAAGTCAATTTTTCAGTTTACTACAATAGAGGACAAAACCATCTGCACCATCTGACACCTGGTGCAAAGTGTGAGATTTCTTCCACCCGACGCAGTTGATATTCTTACCCTCAGCACCCACGCTGTGTAATGAGCAGATGAACTTGCAGTGGATAGAGCCCATAGACTTGTTGGTCTAATAATGAGGTGTAGTCAGGCACTCAAGTGTCATTTTGCTAATTTAAGGACACTAAGAGTGACTGTGCCATGGACAAACTAAAAAAACTAGGAGTGATACTGTGAGTCTTTTTGGGGTTAACAAGCATAGTAGAAGTGCTTTGTGAACTGGGTTTGCGCTTCTATTCCTGTAATACACCCTCTTAATAACAGAATCATACAGAACAGTGCCATAGACTTATAGGCAGGCTACTGTATCACAGCAGCACTTCTAGTCCTAATCTAAAATCAGTTTTGTACCTCTTTGGCTTTGTTGCGAGTCCTCATGTTCTCCGCGATGTACTTTACGCTCTCAATGGCCTGCTTGATCTCAGGTGAAATCACAGAAAAGGCAACAACAGCGTTGACTGGTGAAGGTGTATTCAGTTGCCTCGGTAGCTTGGGCAGCTCTGACTCCTGGGGCCCCTGGCTCTGGGGTGCCTGAGGAGGTGGGGGTGGCACCATTGGGGGAGGGACAGGAGTAGGTACCTCTTTGCCTCTGTAAGGGCACCTCCTGTTCATATCCCTCTTTTTATCACGGTTCAAGTCACCGTACTCCACACAGTTCATGGGACCACCAGTTGAGGTTGACCCTCCGCCTCCTGCAGCACCATCCAGCGGTGGTAATGCTACGCCCCCAGTTATACCCCCAACACTAACACTTGCTGAGCTACTTCCTCCTCCTATGCTGTTCTTTCTCTTCTTGTTTCCTCCGATGCTCCCTCCTCCTGCTGTGATAGCAGACGAGGAGCAGCCCTGGTCGATAGGACGCCTCATCAGCATCACCCTGGGCAGCACCCCAAGGAACACAGACCTCACCCACTCCGGCATAGTGTGAGTCATTGGGGTGCGATAGTGGACATTCAGCACAAACACAGTGATTACTATGCTTAGGGTGACAAAAATCATAGTGAAAAGGAGGTACTCTCCGATTAGAGGGATGACCAGAGACGTTGAAGGGATGGTCTCAGTGATGACCAGCAGGAACACAGTGAGAGACAGGAGGACAGAGATACACAGGGTGACCTTCTCCCCGCAGTCAGATGGGAGATAGAAGACCAGCACTGTGAGGAAGGAAATGAGGAGGCAGGGGATGATGAGATTGATGGTGTAGAAGAGAGGCAGGCGGCGAATGTAGAAGGAGTATGTGATGTCAGGGTAGATCTCCTCGCAGCAGTTGTACTTGATGTCATGCTTGTATCCTGGTGCATCAATTATCTCCCACTCACCACTTTCCCAGAAGTCTTTCAGGTTCACCTAAAGAGAAGCAAATAACATTTTTATTGTATGAAAAATAAATCCAATGAGTTTAAAGAGACACAATTAGTACATACACTTGTACACCCTAACCCTCCCCTTGTGACAACTTTCTGGCATTAAAAGGATGAGATTTTGTAGAAGCAATTCCCTTTTAGTCTAAATAGAAGACTGGACATAAAATAGTTGTTTTTTACCTAGTACTGATACGCTCTAGTTAATATTTCAACAATTTCTAGTTCTTTACACCCCAAATATTCTCATGGTGACCCAGTGACTCTTTCTGACCTTTGAGCCAATAAGCACCAGGTCGATCTTGGCCTTGTCATAGGTCCAGGAGCCAAACTTCATGGAGCAGTTCTGGTAGTCAAAGGGGAAGTAGGTGATGTCCATGGGGCAGGAGGATTTGAAAATAGCTGGAGGAATCCAGGTAATGGTGCCATCAAACTTCAGCAGAGCCTTGGTTTTGTCCTCGACAAGAAAGTCACCTACAGCACTGAGAGAGTTTTCAATTAGACGAGTTTTCAACATAAAGGTCAGAAGAGAGCAAATAAATAAATAACTTAAGAATGTTGCTGCTTGATGTCTAATGCTACATTCAGACTAACTAGACCACATTGTTGGACTAATGATGATAGACTTAATAAATCAATCTTGGTGGTGGGCTATAAAAAATTACATGATCATTCAAACGCCAATCTGAAATTGTCTTTACCTAGGAACTAGATAAATCAACTTTGAACTCATTTTTTATTTGCTCTGTCAGAAACATCTGGGCCCCCTGTGATTCAGACAGATTTCAAACAAACCTGGCCTTGGTCAGGCAAATCACAACCATTAAAAAAAAGGGGCAGTGAGATGGCTCAATAAGATGTCGCTTAGTGGTTGATGCATTTACTCTATACTGCTAACAAGATGTAGGTGAAGTGGAGCATCAGAATCAGCTTTTGCATCAGTATTAATACATCATGTAATGATGAGGATTTTTTTGTGGATTTACGATATATTAGTACTTAGAATTACACACATGGCTCAAACAATCACAGGGCATTGACTTGTAGAAAATCTAACTTAATCATTCCTAATAAATATGGCTTGTATAAAGTTGTCTGTATTTGTAGTAAAGATGAACTTGGAGCATTCAAGTAATAACAAGTAGCTAAACTTACTTGTTGTACAATACGATGTCTGGCCTCCAAATCTTATTGGAGGGAACTCGTATGAACTCAATCCCATCAAATTCAACAGGAGCCCATTTTAGTTTGTAGTCATTCCAGACCTAAAATACAGACAAACATTTAGCAAAATTCACCTCGTAGAAAAAAGTGGCTGACAATGTCACAGAAAGCTTATTCATCTCTTACATGTCTCAGCCACAGATTGGTTTCCATAATCTGATTGACCTCGTCCTGTAAGATCAAAAAGGGTGAAATTAGTTAAATTATACTTTTATGTGTAACATGTATAGTTTTTTTTTAGAAGAGGCAATAACTTGTTGAATTTACTCTTACCACTTTGACCAGCTGAGACATAGAGACCTCAAACTCCACAGTGACGGGGTCAGATACATTCTCCACCGGTCGGATGAACTGGTTGTACCTCCTGAACAACCGCCGAAACAGTCTGTCCTCCCCCTTGGATGTGAAGCACCCTAGTGAAACAGAGAAAGAACCATACTATACAGCTGTCTTATAGGCCTGTTTGGTTGTCCTGTCAGTAGTTTTAAAGTGGTGGTCTAGATTGGCTCAGCGAGTTGTTGAAGTGTCCAGGCAACCGTCTGCAGAAAATGATTTCATTCTGTAGCATCCCTCATGACACACATAGCAACCGTCTAGCTGCTGCTTTTCAACTGACAATAAAAAACATTATCCCTAGGTGAAATGGACGGTCACAAGAAAAGGAAAGGTGGAGCAGAGAGGGAAAGAAAAAAAGAGAGAAAAGGCCTGACCACAGACACAGCGAAATGCTCCAAAATAAGTGACACGTTTGCCAGTAAGGGACCAGGCAAGTCTACACATGTTTTTTGCTAAAGCGAAATGTATAACTATGGACACAGTTAGCCTACTATTAGTGGTTCATTTGGAGAGGGTGGCCTGGGATAAGTCAAACTTCCGATCTAAATTATTATCCCAGTCCGCCCCTGACTGAAGGTCATATTGTAGGAAAACTGCCAGTAGTAACACTGGTGCCTTAGACGGCACATACAGCCACGCCTGTCCAAGCAGAAAATGTGGCCTCACTTGGGACAGCACACTCACACCACCAGCAGATCCTCAGAAACACTGTGCCAGCGGCTTCAAAGGGCTCTAAATCCTCTATACATTACCACAATATTACAAAGAGTAGCACGCAATGTCTTATGTTTTAACATCCTCTGTACCTTCATCTTATTCTCTTCCCTTTCAATCAATAAAAACCCCTCATTTTTCCTCAACCTTTTCTTCAAGGTAGCTAAACACGACACCATTGTGAATGAGTCACACTATATTCCATGTTCTTTAAATAGATTTTTTAGATGAAATAGTAAGAGAAATTACATAAAATGTAATAAAAAAAATGTGTAAAGGAGGAGTCAATGTCTCCCACCATAGCCTCCAATCCATGATGTGATTCACACATTATTCAACACAGTCCTGAAACATCAAAATTGCACTTACAAAGCTGAACGAACCATTTTAGAAACCTACGAAAATATGCTTCAATAAAAGGGCAAATGGGGAACCACACATACTGTATAAACACAAATAGCCACATCCATCGAAAAGGTTGTTTCCTTGACAACAACTAAATAAAACATGGTTCTTTAATGGGAAACTTTCTATCCGTGAGTTGGTTTACTCTGTGAAAACCAGCAGCAATGGAAAACTGGTTCACCATATTGTTTTGTATTTTTTGCATTTTGTCTTCGTCATACCCTAAATATTTGTACGTCATGTTTAAATACTGAAATGGTCTGTTGTTAGCCATAGAGTTCAAGACTGACAGGACTAGTTGACCTTAGCTTGAATAAAAAGATTGTTAAATCGGGTAGGAGGATGCTTGTTTTTTTTGTAGGAAGGCCAATGGAAGAAGTCATGGCTTTTTTGTCAGCAAGACATTCTCCCATAACCAGCAGTGATACCTTTATTTACAGATATACTTTGTATACTTTATTAATCCCGCCAGGGGTAATTCAGTTTTACACTCTGTTGTTGTACATGCTACACACATAGGCTGAAATACACACACATGCACAAACGCTCCTGAACTGGTGGGGGGTCGGTGCCTTGCCAAGGGCACCTCGTCAGTGCTCAGGAAGTAATCTGGCAGCTACCAGACCGATTTCCAGACCTGGTCCACACAGGGACTTAAAGAGGACATATTATACCCCTTTTCCACCTTTTCGAACAGTCCCCTGTGGTCTAAATAAAACATCTGTGCTGTGCTTTGGTCAAAATATAACATGAATCAAGCACCAGAGGAGATTTGTGACCCTGAATAAACCAGCTCTCTCAGAATGCTCCGTTTTGGTGTGTGTGTCTCTTTAAATGCAATGAGTCCCCCCCCCCCCCCCCCCCGAGTTTTCCTGATAGACATCACTCCTCTGTAGCGAGAATAAAAATGGCGGACCTACGCAAAAGTTTTGCTCTAGGCTGGGGGTGGAGTCCATGGGTGAAGAAAACAGGGGAGGGGAGGCTATTTTTTAACCACAATCCAACTTGTGATGTCACAAGTTGAGAAAATTTGAAACTGAGCACTTTTCTCTGTGTGGTAAGACTTATGCAGACCACAAACAAAGGACTGGATGGGTTTATTTCACATTTTGTGGGTCGGTAGACACTCAGGTTACCTAATTAAACGTTCAAAAGCACTGTCAAAGTGGATTTTCATAATATGTCCCCTTTAAACCGGCAACAGACTAAGCTACTGCCGCCCCCATTTTATTGGTAATATGTATTTTATTTCAGCAATAGCAATGTGCATGTCTTCTACTGCCATAAGAAACTTTAGCCAGCATATTCATGTACCTTCAGTAAGGAATGGACTTTCAGTAGGTTGGTACTTTATTAAAGTATCCTTTTTTTCTATGAAGAACCAACAGTATATCCCAAGACAAATATTTCATATTCACTGTCACTGTTTACAGTAAACTTATGAAGCAGTGTGTCTGTTTATTTCCATTGGGAGTATGGAGTATGAATATCTTGCAGACATCTTTGATTACAGTCTGTCTAGTTTCACAAAATGAGACTCGCCAGGATCAGGGACATAATGATGTAAGTGAACTGTATTCTCTTGTCAGGTCATATGAAGAAGTGTCTATATCTGAAGTGTGTTGATTATGCATAAACACAATGATCATAGTATTAGGCCTTATACAATTAACAGGTTTTGAAAAAATGTTTGTATCATCTTAGAGTTGACTTACAGCTCAGTGGTAGAATATGCATACCAAACCAAAAAATCAAAACCGATTTAAACACTTACATAATCAACATGAGGTGCAAATAAAACAATGACAAGAAACAAACACGTAAATAACTCAAGACAAAATTTAGACCCACATAAAGGTCAACATTACATTGTGAACTAAAGGCTGCAGCAAAATGGAAAACATGCAATGAAAAAGTATTCCACCTATACATTAGATTTTAAAACTTGCTCACTCTTGCCTTTAAAGTGTGAGTTTTACTAAATTTCAAGTTCAGAAAGAGCACACAAAACAGGATGCAGACCATAGAGGCATAAGCAACTCAAGTCCACTGATGTGAATAAAAAATCTGGTCACACCGCCTTTCCGCACTCATGTTTATTCTCCCAAATATTTTCCACTGCTTTGATTTTACTTAATGAAGTTTTTAGTCTCATTTTTACAGGCAGAATAATCCTGATGAGTTGACGTACTGAAAGTATTAAAACATATCTGATCCAGTTCCAATACACAATGGGTAAGACATTGAATTATACCACAGTGGCTTCAGAGCTCTCCAGAAGTTTTCTGAGGGCACTGGCTGAGATGAGTTGAGTCTTAAAGCTTAATGAAAAGGCCTCTCTCCTGAGACGCTTGTGTAATTTCAGCTCTTGGTACCTGACTTGAAAACTGCCCGCCACTCCCTGATTCGCTGCACTCCCAGAACCTTGTTTAAGCCTCTAATTGGCCAAGGTTAAAAAAGGGCAATTATAATCAGTCAATTAATTGGACCTTTTGTTCACTGTGACTTTAAAAAAAAACTAAGCCAATATTTTTTTTTCTCTCTTAGCGCAGTCACTCCCCCAATTCCCTGCTTTGTCCTGCCACTGAAGATTTAAGTAGTATTAATTTGAAGGCAGTTAATTAAAACCTGTGACCTTTCACCTCAGTGGATTCTACATGCTACTTTTATTTTATGCTGTGCTTTACTTGATTTAAACACAGAAAAAAACATGTGTCCACTGGAAAGTGAAAAGCAAAGCTTAATGAAACTTTTCAGTATGATTAAAGACTATATGTCAAGATCTATTGTATGCTAATGCACATGTACAGTCTCTTTTATAGAAACCAAGTTAAAACTACAACTCATAAAAGGTCTGCAAAAGTGTACATTACAAAGCGACTATGTCATGCTAGCAGCTCTGTTAGGACAGACTTACCTACAGCAGGGCTTTTTAGCTACATGTTTATGTCACCATGTTTGCCTTCCATAACAACAAAGCTAACAAGCTGAGGCAAAGCAGGGATAATGTTTATGATGTTCAAAACCTTTTAGCATTTTTGTTTAATCGCAATTGTCAATTGAATTTTTAGCTGTTGAAGTTTTTATTCTGAATTTGTGAAAAAAATCTATTTATTAAGGTTTAGGTTTGCATAATTCTGGGAATTTTCAAAGTTGGAAACTTTCCATGGGAATTTATGGGAATTAACGGGAATAAACTGAGAATTTACAAAATTGTTCTTCAATGAAATAATTAATTTAATAAAATAATTCAAACTCGATAAGTTCTACTTACAAATAATATCTTGAAATGTCATGTTTTTTAATTGTATTATTTTGCATTTATGGCTGCTTAGGACAAAACGTTTATATTTGTGCTTGGATATGATACAGTTCGATTAAATTACCCACAATTTCCAGTTAATTCCCATAAATTCCCATGGAAAATTTCCGATTTGGAATATTTCCAAAATTCCCCAGCTTAACTTCCCATGGAAAGTTTCCGGAAATGTTCCACCCCTTTGCAACCCTATTAAGGTTAGATGTCAACACAATTCCTCCAATAGTTTTTCAAACTCTCAGACCCACAAAATCTCACTGTGATGTAATACATAAAAAGCTAAGTGACTGTTGTCATTATGATGAATCATCCGCAGACAATGAATGGATATTAAATATTTATCTGGTAGCTGTCACCCTCAAAATAGTGAACATTGCTGTCCAAAGTTTACCATTAGGATTGTCAAAGTATGCTCCATAAGTCATTATGAGGGAAATGGTTCTTCCTTTGTAACAGTTCACTTTCCCCTAGTTTTAGAAGTACGGTTCAGAACCGTCTTTGATAAAGAAAATGTCTGTCTTTCCATCCCATCTTTCTAATGCTGTAACAAAGTAATGAGGCGCTGTTCTGATGGGGATGAAGCTAAGTCGAGCAGTCATGCATTTCACCCTTAAACAGCCACATTGATTTAGAATTAGCTAACCAAACACTGAGTCTGTCTCCGTCTCTTGTGGCAACAGGAGCCTAAAAGAGCAGATAGACCCATGGCCTGTGGGAAGCTCTTTGATCAGGCATGTGCTTAACAGGATGAGCCTGGGAGCAAGTGGTGGACACTGAAGGAACTAATTACCCTCAAATAATACACTGCTGACAGTGTGTGTGTGAGTGCATGGAAAAGGGGTACAAAGAGGGAGCGAGAGAGTGGCGATAGGAGGGGGAAAGTGGCTGCAAGAACAAGCAGAGAAAAGCTAGATACTGTAGCGTGTCTTCACTCTCCAGGGTTTTTGATGCCCTGACTGTGACATGTTGAATGACGCACAACAGGATCCAAAGCAATTACCGCATGTGCTGTGACCATTCCACTAAGCATATGGTGCACGCTTGAACCTGTGTGTCTTCATGTATGAGGGCTTGTCTATATGCTGTACATATGTCATTACATGTGTGCCAATGTGTATGCACATGTGCCTATTTATGTACTTTGTGTACATTCACCTTTGGATTTGACTCACAGCATATGATTTGTTTTCACTGAGGCATGAAATTCTTGCTTACATGATTTCATCTGAAAAGATGTGAGTTTTGAGGTCAGATTATCTGCATATGTTATAAAAAAGCAAAAAACATTTCCTTTTTATACAAAAAAAACAGGACATTTCAAAAAGAAAGGGTCACTGCAGATGTTCTACTAAAGGCAAGTGATCATTTGGATACAAATAAACACTGTGTTGTTGGATTCCTGCATAGAACTCCTCTCCTACATCATTGAGGCAGAGGAAACACACAGTAATCTAAACAAACCTTACGAAATGTCCCTTTAAACATAGTTATAAGACAATGACAACAAAAATGATGGTCACATGAGATAGTCAGCCAGCCCAGCAGGCTAAAAAGGTCAATGAGAGAGAATGAGATGGAGGTGACTCCAACTATTAATTATTTGAATGATATAAAACAGTGCCAATTCATGTGACTGCAGGTACAGCTGAAATACCATTTATTTAAAAAAGTAGCTACAGATTGCCACATTTATACACATGCCCACCATAGCCGAAGTCAAAGTGTAACAGCATGCTGCAAGACTCTGGCCTTATCAAAGTTTTGGATTTGTGTCTTTCTGAAGTGGGATGTTGGTTGTTAAAGAACTGCAGTCGCAGCTGCTGTTTTAGTAATCCGTGAAAATGTCTACTTTTCTCTCCTGCAGTGAGGCTGGAGGAGGTCTGTTGATCTTGCATGCCAGCAGCATTAGCTGTGGTTAAACGCCCACTTTATTTTTATTCTGACTGAAGTCCTTCCAATTGAAGATTTCAGGTGTTTACATGGACTGTGCTCTAATACAACCTGGTGTTAACATGCACCAATACTTTTTATAGTAACAACTGTGTTCAAATGTGTATACATTATGAAATAGTCCTGCGAAAGTGCTATCTGTCAGCACCAACTCATTTAGCAAAACATTTTTGGCACATGGTTGATTATCTCCCTGAAGACGGATATTTATCTTCTGTCAGCGTGGTATTTTCTTTTATTGTGTTGCTGTAAATGGTTCACCAGCTTATAATAACACACACTTGCAATAACATATGCATGTAGCATTTACATTTCAAGAGTTGAAATGCATTCGTTACATGGTTCAGTTGCAGTTTCAATCATTTTGTGTTGGCTGATTGAGGTCTTTATGTTTGTTTGGCCATTACAACAGATTATAATTTGCATTAGCAGCCATTTTGATCTTGTTGCTCAATTCCATGTTTTTACATCTTCAAATTGAAACCAGAAAGACTTAACAGCAAAGAAGAAGTGTAGAATGTGTTTTTTGCTAATCGAATCCAAGCCACATTTGAAGGTTGCTCAAATCTCAATCTGGACTCTGTGGAAGTTCAAATCAGATTTCAGACTTGTAGCCAGAATAAGGAAGTAAACCAGTCTGCTGCAGCAAATCGTCCTTCTCAACCACTGGGTTGTCTGGTGCAACAGAAGTGTTCTGCAGCACGACTTAATGATAATATTGAGGGCAGGATGCATGCTTTCACAATGGATAGCTGTTTCACCAGGATACTTAGTAACATACACCTACACGGTTACCAAAGCAACCTTTTTAGAAAAGTTGGTATTCACTAGACGTATAAAACCTGACCTGGTCATTTACAAATGAAAGGGTCCAACTGAGTGTATTTTACTAATAACATTACTGATGGTTATTCTAAGTCAAGGTACCATGAGGAACTAGAAAGCAGCTTTCTGACCTTTTAGGGAAGATATCCATTGCCCAGAGGTGGTGAGTTGTCATAAATTATCCAGCTAATCCTCAGCCCTACTTTCCCAAAAAGCCTGGAGCTCTAAGTGGTGGGAACGCAAGGAGATAATGGAAACATTAGATCTAATAATTTGACAACTGTAGTAAATCTTAAAGTAGGGCTGGGCGACATATCAGTTCTATCTATAAATCGGGAGTGTGGAAAATCAAGATGTTCAAAAATGAAAATCGAGATTTTTTGCTGAAGTTGCTCTGCCTCATTTGTACTTTTGCTGAACCCTGAAACGGCACGTTTACAGCAACCCCAAAAGAGACATTCAGGTTACTTTATTAATCCTCGGAGGGAAATCAGTTTGCTTTTTTTTTATTTTAATGACAAAATCAAATCAAATCTGAGTTTTTATCATTAGGCCATATCGCTCAGACCTTTCTTAAAGAGAGAGTAAAAACTGAAGGAAGATGAGCTTCTTAATTTCAAGTCTCTCAAGATGGAAAAAAGAAGCCCAACAACATATTCCTCTGGAGTGTCATTTTCCACATTGACTGGAAAAATTCAAGATCCATCAAGAGGAAGGAAATTCTCAAAGAAAGGATGCCGGGCTGCTGACCCACACAAGGTTAAGTGAAAGGAAAATGGCTGGATGGATCAATGGAAGTCTTACTTCTGTACTGCACTGTACAACTGATGGATTCTGAGCAGGAAGCTCTCATAGTGAAACAGAGGATCCGGGAACATTTTCTGTTTTTTTTCTTAAACCAGTGTCTGGCTGGCGCTGTCAAAGAAAGAGCTTTGATGATAACATGAGGGAAATCCGAAAAGGTGTTACAACTCAACAAGAGGGGACCATCAAGCTCACTTTGGCTACAGGCTTAGATAAAGCTTTGCGCATCTCAATAATACCACAAGACTAAAGCAGAAAACCAAAACCATGCTCTATTTAGAGCAGAGCATATTTATGCAAAAACAAAGAAACAAATAATCCTTTCTTAATTCCCGAAAAGTTGATGGATCCCGGCCCATTTAAGTTTGTGATAGCTGGGAAAAGTCACAGTTCTTTTGTTTCTTTTTTTTAAGATTTATTTTGGGGCTTTTGCCTTTATTTGAATAGAACAGTGGGAAATCAGGAGAAAGAGTGGGGAATGGCCTGTGGGAAAAGAGCCACAGGTCGGACTTGAACCTTGGGCACCCGCTTGGAGGGCTACAGCTTCTTTATATGGAGAGCGACCTAACCGCTAGGCCAGGGGCATTCCAAAAAAAATTAAGGCGTGTGGTTCTAGAAAATGTCCTCAAACGAAGGTCCGGACCATAGTAATTTCTTACTTGTTGTATGATTCACTGCTATATATTTTGAAGGAGCCTAGTAATTGTATGAATCGATGTAGGTTGTCAACAACTGACTGTCAAATCAAATAAAAAAATAAATATTTAAATAAATACTGTCTTGCTTCAAGTAAAGGTAGTATTCAAAAACAAAATACATACAGATAGCCTTTGAAAAAAGCATATTAAAATATAAGTGTGGATTAAAAAAAAAAGTAATTTGAGTATCCCCTTTTCTTATTTTTTTAGTTACTAGTTTTAGAAATACATTTTACTTACAATCTCTAGTTTAGTGAGTGAATTGAGCTTCAGCTGGAGCAGTTAAGATTTTTAATCTAAATTAAATTGTCAGGTAATTCCTTTATCAGTAAATGGATTCTTAACCCAAAGCAACTTCAATTGAACATTGTTGGCACATTGTTGGTCAGTGAATGATCGTCAGGATTCTGGTGGATCAATCTTATTGAGCTCTTAGTTCATTTATTTTCTGTGTTCTCAGATCATATCAAGTTGGTACGATTGCTAAAAGGTGTGTGCTTTGTCTTGTAGTGACGTTTAACATTGCCACATTTAACAATTGCAAGGGTGTTGAAAAATACGAGGCATAGGGATACTGGTGTTTAACTGCCCGTGTTGATAATGAACATACAAGAGTCTGTCCATTCTCAATTAAAATCTATTTGTTTGATGACTTATTTTCTAACTTCAGAGCACAAAATGTCTACTTTTCCCAAATATACATAGTTTCTCATGTTGTGTTTCTGAGACTCTGCTCTCCGATGACTCAGTGTGTTTCTGTTTTCTAATCGTTTTCACTCGCTATGCCAGGTCCGAGTAAAAGATTTGACTGGCTGAGGAGCGTCACGTGTTCCGATTTGCTGCAAATTCATTGGTCTGTGACTTTCTGTGCTGTTAAACACTACTGTAAATACAACAAAAGCAGTGGATAGATTTAAAAAAGCAAGGGGGGGGCAACAAGCCGGTCAATGGTTTCAAACAAAAGTTTTGGGTTTGTGTGTTGGTAGAAATCAGAGTGAAAAAGTAGGTTGCTCTCACATCAATAACTGCAGCATTGTTTATTTTCACAAGATCTTTCAGACGCCCAAATAAACATGTAGTGGCCTTTATGCTCCATTTTACGTGCCTCTCTTTTCATCACTTATTAACCCCCTGTCTAACAGCTTGAAGAGATAGCCCTGAAACATACTGTAGCTCTGGCAATGCCGTCCTCCATTTGGTTTTTCTTTTTGCATGTTGAACAGCTATACCCACAAAAAGCTGGCTTCCCTTATTTCAGCGTTACGGTTTGCATTAAAATCCAAACAAAAATGGGCTCAAATCCCAGGGGTGGTTTATCAATAGGCCATTTTTCACAGCAAGTTACCAGAACTGTTTCATCAATTAATAATTACTATTGGTACCTAAACGCAAAGGTTTCAGACTCAAGGTTTAAAACATAAAACATAAACAATGTTCAAATGACATGCTGGAACATTTGATTGACTCTCGGCTAATGTGTTCGAATGATTGCATGTGGAATGGGTCATGTAAATGACCTGACACGAAAATAACTAAATATTCATTCAGTCAGTCATACACAAAATATAGAATGGATAACAGTGCTGAAGTATGAAACAATGAGAAGTAACTTAATTCCTGTTCATTTACCTTAAAAGTTTCCATGTGTTGAGTCTGGACTTTCGTTCAAGTACCAAGACATCAAACACCCTTTAGGCTACTGCCAAACACAGGGCAGCCATGACATACTGTATTAAATTTATGTGATAACAACCTTGAGTAAACAGATACATCAATAATTAATTACATTTCATGCACAGCTGAAACCTTCAATAGCTTGCATCAGCTTGACATACACTAAGTACTTTGGACACATGGGAAAACACACAATATAAAAGACGATTAAAGGAAAGGAACTTGGTTCAACTGACAAAAAACTCTGTTAAGGTTGAAGTACAGGGGGATGAAACTAGTGGCAAAAAGCTGCCCCTGTCCATTATCTGAGGCATCTGTTGTTTGCTCAACCTCTTCCCTATTTTTCTACTTCTTACAATCTCTCCATCCATCCTAATGCATGAATCAGTTCATCACCAGCACTCAACACCAGGATATCCCAGAGGAATTAGGCAGAAGGGCTGTCTGGAGCAGGATATGTGAAAGTGTGTGTGTGAAACAGAGAATGAAAGTGAGTGTGTGTGCTGGGTGGTTGGAAGGGGGTATGATGGTTTAAGCCAATCCATGGGGGGCCGCATCTGCCTGTGGTTATGTAGTATGTGTGTGAGGAAAGGAGCAGGGGGTTCAGTTGCAATAATCACACGACAATCGCGTTAAGAGGATCCTCAAGCCACCACACAGTCCTTAAGCCACACGCACAGTAACACACATGTACACATGGATTGCCTGTCAGACTGTAATGCAACTCTATTGCTTCTGGGAGGAAAAACCACGGAGCTGTCCCTTTAGTTCCAAGCTCAGAGGAGCATTTAAGTCTGGCTGCAACGCATGCAGACTTAACGCCATATAGGCAGAAACAGATAACAGCTAAATGGGTTTAACGAAAATAAAGAATGTTTGACTCTTGCCTTTTAGTGGCCACACAACAACCTCTACTGATTTAAGAGATTCAGGAGACTTTTCTTCATTAAAGAATCTTTTGGAAACATTAGCAGCCCACACTTACAGGCTGAACTTGTTTCAAATGGCAGATCCTCTTTAGTCTGTCAACACACAGAGACAGCCTATTAAAATGCACAGTCAAGTGAGATAAAGCCTGAAACATGATGCGGATCAGAACAGTATAATGCAGGCATGGCTGGACATCTCTCTCAGCTATTTCTGCTGGGGATGATGCAGTCAAGATGCTGCAGGGAAATGCATCATGCAATTTCACAAATGTTAATCCGTCAGTGTCTGCTGATGTGCACTTTAGTCAACTGCACTGGCTGTGACTTTATTATGAATGTCATAACTCCTACTAGCAGCCCCATGCTGTAAAGATCTCTCACACCTTACATTCAAGCTACTACAACCAGATACTATTTTGAATAAAATACCCCAATCCCGTGAATCATGGGATCAGCATTTCCTCTGTTACAGGGACAAACCTACTGATCCTGCATGGCAGGAGACAATACCTTCTGTCGCCTGCTAATCGGACCCCCACTGGGAGTGTGAGTGTGTCAATGTGTATTTTTCAGGCACTTATCTACATACACAGCCCCAGTACAGAATCATAAAAAACAGCCAATGAGAGGAGAGGATATGTAGAGGACATAGTGGAGAAAAGAGGAGAGTTAGGGCAATATTCTTTGATCTCACTGGGGTTGCCCCCCAGAAATAGCCGAGTTATCCACCTCTGACGAGCAAGGACACAGAAAAGATTTCCTTTAACTCTTGCAAAATCTGTTCTTCTGTAGGAGTATTTACTCTGTCATCCCATTCCGACACTGTTTTCTTGTTCCTTTTGAAATTTCTTCTCACTGGGGTTGCCCCCCAGAAATAGCCGAGTTATCCACCTTTGACAAGCAAGGACACAGAATAGATTTCCTTTCACTCTTGTAAAAAATCTTTTCTTCTGTAAGAGTATTCACTCTGTCATCCCTTTCCGACACTGTTTTCTTGTCCCTTTTGAAATGTGTTCAGTTCAAGGGCAGAACGACAAAGCAGTTAGCTGTAGCAAATCCCTCCAGCTGGAGAGAATGACAGAGAGTGAGAGTCCATCCCACGTGTCGTACAGAGACACATCCCTTCCCCTCATCGCTGACTCTGCACCAGGTTGCAGGACGTGTGAAGCTAGTGTCTTTTACATGACAACTGAAGCGTGACAGTACGACGGCACTTAGTGTTGCTCCCACAGAGGATCACATCTGGGACAAACTCAACATTGACTCTGGGCTTTAAAGTAAAAAAGCAATTCAACCTATACAACCAGAATGATGTATCTTCCTGCAATCTGTTTAAGCACAGTTGGAGTTCTTCCCTGGAAAAATGACTTGTTTACTGTGACACACAGAAGATGACATTTACACAAGCAATACAATGGCTGAACAGGCCACCTTAGCATGCTGCTCTAAAATGGCAAAATGCAATAACATGTTGACAAAATGTGGTCCCTCCTTTTTTGCTCCATTTTTTACAATATAAATAATTTCAATGCTATCAAAATCGATAAATTCAGTCAAACCCTTTATAAGGGGCTAAGTAGACAGCAAAAGCAAGAGAGCTACTTGCTAGCTTTAAGCTAACTTACCATTTTGTATAAGAGTAAGTTAGTATATATTTAAAAGACATTTTAATGAACGAACACTTTGTTGATTCAGTTTGTTATTACACATAGAAGCTCATTTAACAAGGCAGGGATGTTAAAGAACTTAAGTTTAAACAAACATATCCACATGGTAACTAGATAAGCAATAATATCCGCATTCGTGATTTAATGTGCTTGACCTGTGTCAACACTGGAAAAAAAAAGCTTTATCCAGCTCACCACGAGCCGTTTATTGAAGAGCCTGAGTGTTGTGAATTGAGTCAACAGCTCATCAATAAAAAGCACTAATCTTCCGTTTGACCTCCTTCAATACAAAAGCACCACATGTTGTGATGTTTTCCAGGGAAAACTGAAATTCACAGAGTAAAGAAGTATACTTAACTGATGCAGTGTGGACAGCGAGCAACTCAAAATCTAACACTCGTATGCTGTCAAGACACGGTGTTAGCCTTTGATTAAGTGTATAATACAGACAATGGGGCACTGGTAGCCTAGTGGTTAGTGCGTGCACCCAATGTATGGAGGCTACAGCCCTCCATGCTGGTGGCTCGAGTTCGAATCCGACCTGTGGCACCTCTACCACATATCACTCCCCATTCTCTCTTCCCAATTTTTGACTCAATCCACTGTCCTATCTCCACATTAGAGCCCCCCCCCCCCCCCAAAGAAACGTAGCTGCCACGTTGTGACATATTTCCAACTTAAACGGGATAGATAGGATAGCACCAATCACAAGATAGAAGGCAGGACATAATGTTGGGATGAATATGATTGAATCATTTTAGCTTTTTAATTGTTCGAAAATCAGTAAGCGCCCCTGAGTGCAGGATGAGTCATCAGACATTTGAAACGTTTTACAGGAAGATAATTGTTTTATTTTTTATTATAAGTTATTTTGATAATGCTTTATTGAAATGTATTTGCCATAAAATGTCAGATAAATAAACAGGACCGCTGGATTAAAACCAGGGAAATACATGGGGGCTCTAAATAACATTTTAAAAATTTGAGCTGAACTATTAAATTGATTTCGAAATGCATATTTATACTAAATGACATCTAGACCAATGGTTTTCAACTGGTGGGTCGGGACCCAGTAGTGGGTCGTGGAGCCATTTTCAGTGGGTCGCGAATGTGTGCGTTTTTTCAACGTGTTGTAACAACTGAGATCCAAACTGCACAATGTTTCAGTAAATAAATCTGATTGGTCTAAAAATATCTGTGGGTCACGTTCTTTCACAGAGGACTTGGAGGTGGGTCCTGAGACCAGACGAGTTGAGAACCACTCAGCTAGACAGTAAGCAAAACAAAGCAACTTTTAATCCATATGAAGCATGCCTATGGCTGCAAGTAATAATAAAAGTTAGTTTTCTTACTAATGTTTAAATTGCTGAAAAAAGGTGAAATTGTTAAAAACATTTTCTTAACTGCTTCTGAAGTTCTGTGCTGTGCCTTTTTAGGGCAACTTACAAAAAATCGAAAAGATCTAAAATCTAAAGAGGCATCCCACACGTTACAGTCCCACACTGAGTGACTGGCAGACATGAAAGTGAAAAAACTGCAGTGAGCACTTTCTGTAGAACAAAGTTGCAGCCAAAAATATATGTACTATGACTTTAAAGCAAGTCATTTATCTTCCACAGAGATAGATAGATAGGTAGATACGCATTATGCTTTGTGGTCCCATCGGTAAAGTTGTTCTCCCAAGAAAACTGTGTAGGCCTACTCTTTGTGAGTGTGCAAGAGTTGAAGGATTAAAATAGCCATTCATCTGCATGTGAATGCAGCACCAAGTTTTGCTTACATGCATTTATCTTTTCTTTGTTTTGGTTTGGGTCCCCTGAGAGCCACTCATGGAATCATTTCAAAATCTGCTGTTCTAAAACACCCAGGAGACTGTCAGCCCTACATGAAACAGAGGTGGAGAAGAGAGAAATAATGTGTACAGGTTATTTTGGAAACAAAAGAAACGAGCAAAATGGATCAAATACGGAGAAAAACTAAACAGAGACAACCTGACAGAGTGCTACTGCCGTGATCTAGTGTCAGAAGCTACAGACATCAAATTAAACCACAGGGGAAATGTGAGTTTTCCTCATAACTTGCTCTTCAATTTTTGCTTATTCTAGGAACATCTAGACTTTAGGTTTTCACTTGCAACCACTTAAGTATAAAGAATTCAACTGAGCAAACCCTTAATCCTGGCCTCTGACCTGGGGGGGGGGGGGGGGGGTACCATCCCTCCACATCTGGAGGATGCTGGCTTAACATAAACACTGACAATCATTGAGCTGCTGCAGTAAAGAAACATATGTCATCCATGCATTGGCTCGTTATGTGCATGGATGGCTGCTTCACGGTAGCTCGAGGGGCTGAGATATTAACCATGATGCTATATGTCATGACCACAGATCATTATCTCCAAGGAAAACTGAACCCTGTGTGAAGGCTAAAATGCACCCATTAGCCCACTCCCTGCATCTACATGTAGGCTAAGTCATGTAAGTTCCATTAGTCGTCACCTCTACCCACAGCAGTGACTATAGCCTACAAGCTTTAAAAGACTATTCACAGGGTTTGTTTGATGGGAAAGCAACGATAAGTCGCCCTCGTTCTTCATTTTGAGGACACGATGGCGCAGCAAACGACGCAAACAAGGAGGCACATCGTTTTACACCAAAACGTATGAGCGTTTTTTCAGTTGTCATCATCGCGCCAAAGTTTGGCTTTACACGTCATCCCACTTGTTTTAAAAGACAAGTAAAGTTTGCATGCTTTGCCCGCTTACAATTTTCAAAACTTATTCCATCAAGCTTTAAGTCACTTGTTTATTGTCACTGATATTTAACCCAACGCACACGGGCGGTAACTTGGGAGCCGGATACAAACTTCAACGTAAGGTTAGGCTAAAGAAAAGCAAGGTAACAAATCTATCACATTGGCTCTAAAATTGATGCTTTAGGCTTCTAAAGTCACAAATATGATGCTACTTTCTCCGAGCCGAGGACCGATCCACGGCGCGCTGTGTCTTACCTTGCGCTGCGAGGAGCACCAGCAGCAGGACGCCGATTAGTTTCCCGTAGAAATGCATCGATACATCAGCGCTTAATCTTTTCTGCGGATAAATGATCATGAAATTGATTGAAGTCTTGGTTGCAATCTACAACAGACGTCTATGTAGCCTCGAGATTAGATAAACATGTTCCTTTGCGCTCCCGAGTGTGGATAGGTTGGACGCGCGGTGCGCTCTCCCGACATGAACAACTTCTGCACACCCCGCCTTCTCTCATCCTCGCGTCCATGCGTCCCGCACACACACCCACCCACCCAAGGGCCAAACCTAGCGACCTGACTCACAGTCACAGTGACTCACAGGTGATAAGTTTGGAATATTGAAATGGTTTTCAAAACATGGCTGGCTCAGACAGAACCGCGAGGGGTATGTAAGTCCGACTGCAAATATGTCTCTTTGAACATTTTTTCTCATGTTCACTCTTGGAATCCAATTCGCCTATTTTATAACAAATTGTGTTTTTCAGCGTGTGGGATGTTAATTAAGTTAAAACACTGTTAAAACATAAATAATATCATTGGAACAAAAAATATCTGTCTCTTGCTTCTGTGTTCGTCAGTACACTGTTAATTATGAATGATGTGAATTTAGGTAAATTTAGCAACAACTGAAATATCACTAACCTGATTAATTATCCCACATCATCTCAATTAACTCTAAAGAAAGATGCAGCCCACACACACACACAAACACATACACTTAGATCACATATTTTCTCTACTGAGCTATAAATGACCTATTTAGTCACTTAATTGATTTTGTACGCATAACAATGCTCAGGCAGCTTAAAGCATTACCGGCTCTATAATAGAGTCTTGAAGGCTGCAGAGTCTGCCCGATTCAAATAATGGAAAGCTATTAATGCACAGCAGCGGTATACATGGGATTGTACTGTCAAGCATGCACCTTTAGACTGACCCATTCTTTCAGGTAAATGTGAAGTCGTAGTGCTTCACCTGAATACATTAACTCTCACTGAAACATCTGTAATCTGTCTTTTATTATCTGCAAAACCTTTAACTCCTTTTAAAAAAAATCTCATTGATGCTGAATTGTCTTTATTGTGTCCGTCCAAATTCCTTAACTGCATCCTTTTGCTAATCATGGCCACACATGGACAGTGTACAGCTAACAGGAGACAGAAATGGCTTTTGGTTGATTTGACTCCTTCAATATTTCATGAATCTGTGTGGATGTCTGGAACACACTCAGCTGCATCAGTGTGTATGCACATACACATTTTAGTTTAAAGCAGTATAGGATGCTTGTGTCCACTCTGCCACATAGTCAGTCCTCTTAAGACACTCTCTTGCTTAAAACCTATATCTACTTGGAATGAGTATATTCATATAGAAGGACACATACAGACACTTGTGGACATGTATTGACATACATTATGCACAGCAGGGAAGATAATCAGAGAGCTTAGAGGGAGCATGAAATGTCCTGTAATTTTTATAGGACATAGACAATTTAGAACCATTTATAACATGTTTAGTACACTGTACGCTTTTGTGCTTTTTCCTCTGCAGTATGGTTTATGTCACAACAGGACACGTGTGTCTGATGTGATGCGTTCAGCAAAACGAATGATTGTAAATGTAGCCTACAAAGGGCCTAGAGTGTTTGCAAATGGCAGGTCAAGAAGCCAACAGACTGAAGACAGGTGATACTCAGTCCCTCGATTTTAAGCCCAATTAGTTTTGTGGACGTGGAGGTGAAGTCATCCGAGTTTGTTGTTGAGGCTCAGAGGTCAAACTGCGGCCATTGAATGCCCCTCATGAGTCTGTATAGGTGCATCCAAAAGAGGGGAAAAATGCCAGAAGTAAGCAAGGTAGAGAGCATAAAAAAGGTTTTACAGGAGAGAATGACGGAAACAAGGTGTGATAGGTGAAACTGAAGGGATCTTCACAGCTAAGAGGGAGCAAGAGAGATATATATACACTCAAGCCAGCTTAGCATGAAATGTTAAAAGGCTCCAGAACTGACGTTGTATGATGAGGGAGTGTCAACCGCAGAGAAGGGAAGGGAAGAGAACAGAAACAGGGACACAGTTGGGCTGCTTGATGTGCTTCAGTCTGACAGAGACAGTGAGTGTATTTGCACAAATGCTCTTTTTTCTTATTTAACAAGATGGAGAGGAAATCTGAGGAATAGTCTGCATCTAAAGGCCCAGATTGGGGTGAAACAGGATCTTTTTTTTTCCCTCGTTCATTCTGTTGTAAGTCTTGTAATTTCTTTCAGTTTTTTTCTGCCTTTTTTTCCCTGTTGGCCTTCGTCTTTCTCTCTGTCAGACTTAATAACAGCCAATCCATTCCCATTGGCACAGAAAAGGATTCTGCCCGCAAGATGGTGATGGACATTTAAACAAGCTTTCTTGACATTCAGTGCCAAAAAACAAACATTTGGAGGTATTGTCCCTCGGCATTCAAATTAAAACTAAAAGGTCAACCTGTGACCTTTGCTTTTTATTTAATGTTTCTCGTTTAATTACCCAGCTGTGTTTAAAGGGATGGAGTTACCGAGGTGTGGGTTTGTCTAAAGCTATAATAACCTTTTCTTAAACCTTGTTAAATAAACATGTTTGGGTCTAAAATTGCTTTTAAGTGAACATGCATAAGCATTGTCATATTGTTTGATGTCCTAATGTCATGGCAGAAATCTATTTTTTATTGTTTCTATTGCGTCCTTCATGACCAGTAGCCACTTTTGCATACGTCAAGTAGTTCCACTGTCCACTTCATCAGCTTCTTCTCCGTCTTGCTTGCTATGTGATGAGTTTATTTTAATTAGGGGTAATGAAGGGTGTTAATGTTTTCACATGGATTGAAAAACCTTTTAAAAATTAAAAAGAAAGGGCCTCCTATATTTTGCAAACCTAATAAAGGTTATTAGCCTGGATTAAGAAAACATTAACTTAAAAAACATGCAATACATCAGTCTGAAGCACGGGTTTAGAGGAAATATCAAATATATACATGAAGTATCGACCAACCTCATCAGTGTTTATGTTCTGCATTTAAGTTGTATAAATCTATTCACACAATACATAGATACTCCTCATACTCCTTACATTCAAAGAAATCAAGAGTGAATGATGTTGAAAGAGTTGTGAAATAATGAGGTTAAAAGAAATAAAAAACACAACCCTTTTTAAGAACAAAGGCAAACATTTATGAATTATTTCAAATTGAAGATCTGTCTGATGAAAAGCATTGTGCAAGAAAATGTTTGTTTTTATGTGTATATTTCTTCGTGTGTTCAGCAGATAAACAAAATTAGAAAAATAAAGTGAAAAACAAATTTGATCGCAAAGTGAGAGAGTGTCTGCAGCGTAAAAGGAATCAGTCAGGTTCACAGGAGGAGAAGTCGTCCCTACAGTGTCACTTTCAGAGGGCTGGTGTTTCAGAGCGTCTTCAGCTGAGCCGGCAGCCACAGGACATTCTCTTGTCCTCCTTCCACCCCTTTTTTTTTTGTTCCTGTTACTTTCCTGTCGTTTTGTTTTCTTTTTGTCCTAGGTGTCTCTCTTTGTACAATCACACAGCCAGACAAACTGTTAAACAACAGCAGGCATGGTCAGACAGCTTGGACAAAGCAGAAGGACCTCGAGGGCCTGATGGAGACAGGAAAGGAAAAGGAAAAGGGCAAGTGTGGCTGGAACAGTGTGTGTCAGACAGGACTGTCCCGGCTCATCCTCATCAACCTCGTACACAGTTCCTCTTTTCTCTGATAAATCTCTCTGGGTATTTGATGTCTCTTTTGTCTCTTTTCAGTGTCCTCTAACATTCTCGTGCTCATATGTCTTTACAAAAGTTATTTCCACAGCCTTAGTTTTTCACCATATTATCCCCATTATTAGTTTTTTTCTTTGTTGGACTAAAAGTTTTGGGAGCTTTCAATTAACTTGTCAAGTATATATCTCAAAACATCCCTTTTTGATGCATTGCTGGAAGAGAGCCATTATTAATTTAATAAGTATTTACTTGGAAGACAGAAAAGGTTCAGAGGACAAGAAGGACAAAAAAGATTTGAGTGGGTTAAAATCTTTTCTTTCCTGATGAATTGCGTCGTTAGTTTTGTTTTATTTCCTCTTATCTGGTCTAAGTCTCACCTCATCACCTGTCACTCACACTGACGAGATGTCTGCCTTTAAACGACCTGTAGTCTGACGTTGCACCGAGTGTGACAGTTACCTGTATTATTAAACAGGTTGTGTCTGGTGTAAATTTAGCACCCGCTTAACCCCTTAATCCAAGCTGATCTATTTTTTTCCACCATAAATAAATTGAAAGCAGTCAAAAATCTGAATGTGATGCAGTTTTAAACTCACTGCAGCTCCACTAAGATTCAAAATCTTTTGGCTTAGTTTTTTTTTAATGTTATCTCTCTCGAATTGTCATTGTGCTTCACTCTCAGTGCTCTTCTTTTTTTTGGTATGGGTCGCAGCATGTTTTTTATGAAATATTTCTCTCTTTTAACATTATTTGCTAGGGACTTATTAACATCTTGACAAGACGTATTCAGTTTAAACTATCAAAATAAGAGTAGCATATTATTTTCACCCTTATATCTAAAATGTAACTTCAAAAAGTTCACATCTGATGGTGGCATGCAGGCTCGTCATATCTCTGTTTTCCCTCTTTACCCTTTAAACCCATCCAAACAGTTTAGCTTTCCTCCCATGATGCCCTTCTTCCTACTGCTTCGTCTACTCCCACTGCTCCTCTGTCTCCACCCTCCATCAGTTCTTTTTGAAAGCTCTCAGCGTCCCCTTTTCTCCTTCAGCATGTCCTGTTCTTGCTGTCACGCTACACTCTGTGACCCTGCTCAACTCTGCAGTATTCACATCCTCAAACCCTCCTCGTCCCCTCCAGCCCATCTCTCACAGCTGTCTTCCTCTACGCCTCTCATTCCAGACTCATTTACACCACCCAGAGTTTATCCATCCAGTGTCCACCATATGCGGCCTGTGTGGCCTTGTTGTGGCCTGTTTCTGCCACCAGCAACTAATTAAGATCCCTTTACAGCTCACATCACAGATATTGGATTAAAGCTTCTAATTAAACTGCCATTTCACATGACACATACATAAAAATCTACAGCAACAGCTCAAATACCATATATCTGACAGATTGTTTACAACTGTTCATATTACTCTGGTATCCTTATGTTTGTTTTTTAAAAATCTTTTCGTCTTTTCTCCAAATAACCAGATAACCGAACTGAATAACCAGCAGACTAATTTCCATTAAAAGTTCTCAGCCTGAGGGTCAAACAGCCGTGCAAAGCTAACTCATTATCTTGTCCACTTTTATTCGTCTCAAGATAAAATCTGAGTGATATTCTGAGCTTCTTCTTCCCGTCACAGATGATCTTCTCAGCATGGCTTCAGGTTATTTCAAGTCAGTTTCATGAAAATGTGTAGAAATAGCCCTTGCAATAATTAGTGGTGGCTTTGGGGGCATGTGTTCTGATCATTTTCTTGTTATAACTCTCATCAGAACATTCAAAGAAATGTGGTCACATCTCTTGTCACAAACTGTTCTGCATAGAAATCACTGATGTGATTCATAATGGACATTATGTGTATGTGGTTGGATGGCCAAAATGTATATCTGATACATTTAAGAGATTACAGACTTTAACAGACGATATTTGATGTATGTTGGTATACTATATGGAGGCAAAATCCAGCTGAACAATGTCAATTGTACAGATAACCCAGCACATATTGTATACGTGCAGTAATCAGAACACTTACTGTGGACAAAACCGTTCTAGAATCCAGCTCTAATTCATTAGTGTGAAAGGAGCCAGTTAAGCCAGTTGAGGCATCTGATTCGAAGGCCTCCTGGTCGCCTGCCTTGGAGGTCTTCTAGGCACGTCTATCTGGGACGAGACCCCGGGGTAGACCAGAAGGTGCTGGTGGGATTATATATCCCGTCTGGCCTGGGAACGCCTAAGAATCCCAGGAGGACCTATATAAAATGTCGCTGGGGAGAGGGATGTGGTGGGCAACGCTTAGCTTGCTGCCATCGCGACCCGGCCCCGGATCAGCGGAAGAAAATGTATGAATGGAAAGCAGGCATTATTGGAAAATAGTGATAAGCTTCTCTCTTTTTTGGTTAATTTTTGTGACATAATTCTTCCCTCACTCTGTCTGTGTTTTCAGCATTTAATGTTACTTTCAAAACCATCTGACTGAACTAATCTGTTTTGGACTTCACTGTTCAAAAAATTGAGGACTTTTCAAGTTGTGTAAATTTAGAAACGTATCAGGATTAACAAACCCAGTTGTGCATTAATAGTTTCCAGTTATCTAAATTGTGTTTTAAAAATGAATTTCCAATCAATATATGATGTTGCTAGACTTGGATCATTTGGAAACCAAGATTTAAACCTGGAGGATAAACAGTAAAGCCATTGATAAGATGTTTCTCCAAACATGTCACGCTCTCTTATAAAATCTAATAACAGATTAGCTACAGCTGTTTTTTATTTGTATTTTTATTTTACCATTAGCAATTTCATAAAGGGGAAATGAAGCCACAAAAACTGTAGGCGCTCAAAGTGCTCTAAACTCAGTGGAAGTTACTTTACTTCACAAATTTCACACATATGTATTCATTTCATTTAAAAAATGTAAGTGATTGCAGCCACAAGGCTCCCATTATTACAATTACTGGTGCTGAGAGAAACACTGAAGTGTGCAGTCTCTCTTTTGACCACTAGTGAGCAGCAGCAGACACACTGATCTGTCAGCATGTGCAGACTTGAGGACATGTTTATTGTTCCAGCAGGGACATTACAGAGACCCCTGAGCCCGGTTTAAAGCTCTGTAAAGTGTTGGGAACAAAGCTCTGTGTCTGCTCTCTAAGCTCAGTACCTTAGAGCTGAGGATCGATGGGGCCCTGACTCAAATGCACGGCAGCTACACATTCTGTAATGCAGTAATGTAGTTCATAAATATTGACCATGGAGCTGAAATGGCAGGTATAAATCCTAAAGGAATGTCCTGCTGAAGATAATGGGGGAGATGGAGTGCAGCAGCCGGCTACAGGAAACAGATCAAACTGCTGACAGTCACCATGCTGCATTTGAGTGGCTCAGGAGTCTGATCAGAGCAGGTTAACAGAGGGGACTGAGGAGAAAAGAATAAAGTAGAATAGCACAGAATAGAAACATGTTAGCGCAGAGTTGTAGTTGTGTGTTTCTGCAAATGTGTGAATGGCCATTGACCTACATTACTAAAACCACGTATTGATTTATGATCTAATTGAACGTCTTTAACATTTTCCTCAATTGACAAAGCTGCTTTTGAGCTGAAACACAATTAAAAAATGAATTCCCAGTTTTTTGTTAGAGTTAAAATAAAATAAAAGTCTTCCCACAAAATCCTGTTTGAAAAATGGGATTTTAAAACAAAGACTTCCTCTGTATGTGTTTTCATGTATACACATGACATGTATGAAGGCTTGTCTTCCATAAAAAATAAATGATTATTGATCATTGACTACAGCGTGAAGTGGTCTCTAGTGTCGACTCCTCTTTGGCCCAACAGACTGCAGAACTCTTGTAGCTCCTGTTTATGACCGGCCTTCATCATCCCTGTCTCCCTCCATCACGCCTTTTTCTTTCTCTCCCTCCCTCAACCACCCAGTTTCATCTCCTCTGTCACGCTTCATGATCAGACCTGGAGACCATAACACCAAGTCTTTCCAGCTGACTTTTCTCTTTTTTCCCCTCAATATTTTACACTTGAAGAATAATTGACTTTGTGATTGCAGGCTTCTTTGAGGAAGTGGTGCACTGCAAAATGGACCTAAATACTCAGATGCATTTTGATTGTTGGGTAGTTAGATGGTTTAACTGAGAAATGCTGACACCCAGTTACTCTTTTAAACCCTCAGACCACAAATATGGTGGCAAAAGATAAGTTTACTTTAGACCATCTACCAGGACCAATTTAAATCTTTGCTTCAGCTGTATCTTTGAACAATTTCTAAAATTGTTGCAGCTGTGGTTGGATTAATGCTAAACTGTTAGATAGATAGATAGATAGATAGATAGATAGATAGATAGATAGATAGATAGATAGATAGATAGATAGATAGATAGATAGATAGATAGATAGATAGATAGATAGATAGATAGATAGATAGATAGATAGATAGATAGTGTTTTTGCACACATGCTAATTTTCAACACTTGTCCACAGGACGCTTTCAAGAGAAAAATAATATATTATTTAGGTTATTTCTAGTTCCTAGGTTTGTTTTAGTGTTATATAAAAAATGTTAAAGTGTTGGGTGACTTTGTCCTGCAGAGAAGAAATTGGGCATGCCCTTGTCACTTCCCATGCCTCTCCTTGAGGAATAAGAAATGTTCTTCAAACTGAGAAACTCCTATTGACTGGAAGCTGGAGTTTGCATGTTTGCATGCTTTATTTTTAGAAATATTTTAGAGTTGTCACATTTTTCTCCCATTGTTGTTTTACACTTTGCACACTTGTGCAAAATGAAATCCTATTAGCAAACATGCCATCCTGATAAAGTTCCTTATTGCCAAACATATGGAAATGTACTCTCTTCAGACCAACAGAGGGAGTTAGCGACAACAGTAACTGGAGGACATTTGAAACTGCAGCACTTTCAAATTAAGGAGACTAAATTGTAACATGGACAAACTAAAGGATCTAGAAATGAACACAACATAGGGATATCTGAGAAATTTGTGTAAGGTATAGAAACCAGAAAACATAATAAATAATTAAACTCAACTCCCCTCACATTACTCACAACACCAACACATCTGCCCCTCTCATCTTCCCTACTGCTATGTGGCTACTCTCTTAATCGAAATTGATGCAGATGTCAAGAATCTAATTTATGAGTCACACGAGGATACGAACATAAGCTGTAACTGCTGAACCAAACTACGTTTGTAGGATTATGTCGCTTTTTAACTGTGTGCGTGTGTGTGTGTGTGTGTGTGTGTGTGTGTGTGTGCGTGTGTGTGCGTGTGTGTGTGAGTGTGTGTGTCTGAGACAGCAGATCATATGCTTTCGTGGTCTGGAAAAACAAATAATCAGGGACCTTAAAATATGCACTGATGAAAACTGCAAGTGCATCTTATTTGGATAATTGTGATTACATAATTAATGTTATGCTATTGTTCCCGATTACGCTGATTAATTTCTAACTGTGTCACATTATTTAAACCTAACTAACTTTGAAGTTAAAGTTTTCTGCTTTCTCATTGTAGCATAATTGGATTAATGTGTGAAATGTAATAATCGGTGTAGCAAGCTTTATCTTTTGCCTCTGGCTCTTTGTCGAAAGTCCACACTACATTTCAGGAAGCAGCTGCTATCTGATAAAAAGGGTGAAAGCTTCATGACACAAAGGATTTTAAAATTTGTGAATACGTGCATGTGTGGATTTATTTACATGCTGTGCCCCTTTAGTAGTCCAACCGCGTTGTTGCCCTCTAGAGCTAACAGAAGGCGAAGTTACAAACCCCAGGGTTACTAGACTGTCTAATGAAGCCTTAGTCAGCTGACTTACATTTAGCCCTGGCCATGGACAGTTCACACACACACAGGGAGCACATGCACTCCACAAACTTTTGTCCAAAACACCAACTGGCTGGAGGCTGTGCTTCCTCTTGAATCATTTCAACGTGACTAAAAAAGTGTGAAGTGGGAGGGTATAGCCTTGAGGGTGTTCAAGCTTTTACTGTGTCATATCCTTAAGAAGGTGATACTAAAATAACCTGTTTAACACACATCAAATAAGAGAGGAATATCTGGAGCAGAGAACATGTTGTGCTTCCAGGGAATCTTTATATAGTAACTGAGACATGTTTATTTAATGTTAAATGAAAGACAGCAGTCCAGGATGAACAATATATGTTTCATTTCTTTATGTCTGCTTGTTGCTTTCTTTGCCCTTTATTGATCCGCTTATCAAGATATCATCTCCAACACAAAGTCTTTATGCAATTCTCAGCATTTATTGTCCAAACAGACACAACTCAACATGTCCCACAACATAACACAGAAGAAAATTGATGCTTCATTTTCATCCACTGGAAAATAAAAAGACAAAATGATTAAGCTGGATTGGTACAGTACACCTTTTCCTTGGCTAATGCTGGAAGCAGTGACAGGCCGGTGTGTTAAGAAGGTGAAAAGTTATAATACCGCTTAGAAATAATTATTGTCTTCAAGTAACATCTCTGAATACAAACTGCAATAATCAAGCATACAACATGAAGGAAGGTAAAGCAATTGTTTGGCTTATATGTCATCGGTCAGTGAGTACAAAATACTGTACATTATTATTGCTGCTGGTTTTCTTTGTGGATGCTGACAAGCACTGCTTTAATGAAACCAGCGCACTATACCTTTAAACAAAGCATGTGACTAGGAACAGCCTAATGGTCATTGGTTTTATGTTCATTTTCTTCCTTTTTAAACTACCATTAGCTTTATTCTTAGCATTTCTGCTTTTGAATTCCATGCTAATGGCAGCAAGGTGTGTTTGTGAATAAAAACAGGCTGCCCATCCTACTTGCACCTGTCCATTATTACTTGAGCAGCCCATCAGTCAGTTATTTTGTGTCCCCTCTGGCACATTATCAAGGCAAATATGAGAAATTCCTACAGTGTGTGCTGTTGGCAAAAAGGACGCTGGGAGGTGATCTTCTTCTATGCAAAAGATTAATCTTTTTTTCCTCAGGGAATGTGATGTTTATGTAGTGCATATATCTGCAAGATGAGTTGGCTTGTGAGTATCTGTGGCTTTGTTCATCTTTAGGCTCTTTCTCACTTGCAGTCAACCGATATAAAATATAAAAAAGACAGAGCTTTGTAGTATGCATGCTCGTCCCCACAGTAGTGTTAAGGGCAATTAGAATTTAAATGAAACACAGAAAAATAAAAAACAGAGCAAGACTGAGTCTGTTCTAACAAAAAAGGTCCTGAGTTGTGGTTGGCCAGGTAAACCTTGGTGAACAGTGATAGAGGTAAACACACTTTCATTTGACCATTTCAGGTAGATTACGTTTTTTTGCGTTCTAAATAAAGCAACTTGAAAAGAATGGTAATTCTGGATCATTGTAACTCAAGTCTTCTTTTCCTAGATATGGCCAGTGTTTCTTTTTATCATAATATGACTGCACAAAGCAAATTATTTATGAACAGTTACAAAAATAGTAAGGTGGTTCTATGTTGAACGCTCCGCCAGCGACCTTTGTTGCAAGTTATTGCTCCGTCTCCCGTCCCCTTGTTTCCTGTCTTCTCTTAAGCAATTATCCATTAAAAGCAAAAATACCAATACTAATATAACCTTAAAAAAAAAGGTGGGTAGTAGCGCTGACTGCATATACAAATTTGACGTACCCATTTGTATTAAGGCTCCAGCTTTGGTATTTGTCTGCTATATAATATTTGTATGCAGCCGAAGATGAAATCGCTGGACAAAAAGATAGATACCAAAGTTCAAGGGTGTGAAGCCAACACACCCTTATTTATGCATAACTATATGCAGAACAGCAAGACAGTTGTCACACCTGTGAGAATTAACAACAGATACCAAAACTGTAATTTAAACAAAAAGAAAATGTTTTATTCTGTTGAAAGAAGGGCAGTATAACATAGACTTCTATGGGGATTCATTCATTCATTCTCCTCACCTCACGGGGCATTTTAAGGAACTGCAGAATTTAGCAATTTAGTGTTTGCTTCACCTTTCAGCCCCAGAATTTTCTGCTTGGTTTGGTGTCAGCAATTCTGCCATGTTCTAAGATCTGTCATGCAGTCAATACTGCATTCAAAAAGTGTCCAAGTCGTTATGTACCAGAACTATCCATTTTTAAGTTAACTTAGATAGAATTATCCAGTTTGTCTGGGATTGACAGAAGAATGGAAGAAAGGCAGGACACATGGAGGAAGAAGAGGTAATTGTTAGTAAAGAGAGGAAAAGGTGGTGGTAGAGGACTAAAGTGCATAATAATTATTATTTCCCAGTGAGCGTGTGTTGGGGGGCAGACGTGAGTTTATGAGTGAAATGTTGACAGAGCTCTTATTCTTGGGGGACCTCAAGTTCATGTCTAGATAATGTTTAGATCAAAGTTCAGGTTTCAGAGGTATGTTCCACGTCATCAACGATAGGGGTGTTGTAACTCTGGAACAGAGGCTGCATGAAGAGGCCCAACGTGCCGACCACACACACCAACACAAATATCCAGAGGAAGAGGCGGTCAATCACCATTGCCACGTACTTCCAGTCTTCAATGATCTGCAGAGAGAGGTTAGATGTAAAATATTGCAATGGTTGTGTTTATCCTGAACTGATCTAAACTTCATTATATTCAATTTATTTTTGTAGGGGTTCGATATGTTTTTAATCATTCTGCAAACACTTTTTTTAAACAACAGCTCGGTGACTAAAATTCTTTGACATAATATCAAGTGGTACAAATTCACATTCACACTAAAACTGTTGATGGATTCTCTCTGAAGGCAGACACTTTGTATCATAGTCTCTTTGGACTTTACCAGTGTTGTAACTCATCTTCTGCACGTTCAATAATGTCATGTATCCTACATAAATGACATGCAAGTTAAAGTTCCTTGTCCAAATGAATCAACATTTTGGACACTTGAAACAAAATCATTTTGAAAGTATACAAACTCTAAGATAGAATTGTTAAGTAATCCATCACACAGCTTTGTCATACAACCACAAAAAAACAACCCTGCAAACCCCAAAAATTGCTCTGATTTTGTTGTTACAGTTCTCAAATACTTACGGATAAATAGTGTTTATATTAACACAACACTTGTCCTGTAATAAAGTTCAGGGAAATAAATAATGTCAAGAGTAAATGAAGATCTAAAGGTTAGCAACTAAGGGCTAAGGAAACATGTTGACAATGACAAGGCTAAACTGCTAATGTTTAGCAGGTATAATGTTTATCATGTACGCCATCTTAGTTCATTGTTCGAACATGATTAACATATGCCAATTAGCACAAAACATCATATGTCAAATCCAAACATCTGTACCAAATTTCATGGACATCCATCCAGTAGTTGTTTAGCATTCTATATAAATGGTATCAAATGGTTGTGCTTTTGGAAGGAAAACGGATGTGTAAGAAATGTCATGACTTTTCATCCAACATTTGCCAAGATGTTCCATTCAAGACAAAACCAACAGATCAAAATGGTTATCAATAAATCCATGTTGCATGACTTAAATTCTATTATATACTATGTGTCTTGCTATCCAGACATATAGGTTTAAAAAAATAATAATAAAATAAAAAAAACTAAAAGGCCTTTCAGATAGGATTTTGTGTGTGCTGCGCTCCCCGCGGGGAAGGCACAGAGAAGGGGAAGAGCGTGCACCTACGCAAATTATCGGCAAAAGTTGCTAGGTGACCAAAACGATAGGTGGATACATATCTTCTTTTTTAATGCACAATGTATCTGTCCACTATTCAGTAGAAAGCTCTAGCCTTTCTTTTGCTGCAGCAGCAGAGAAGAAGAGGGTGTGGGTTCATGAAATCCTCAGGGCACGACAGGATTTAAGGGAGTTTAGTCGAGTTTAGGCTCATCCAGGTGCTGCAGCGCTATAACGACAACTTCACAAGCGCGACACACATTTCTGCTGTTTTAGAAAAACACCTGATACGCCCAAACTGTTGGAAATTTCTTTCCAAACAAGAACTATGTTGCAGATGTCCCGGTAGGTCTTTAAACTACAGCTCAGGAAAGTGGAACACCCTTTGTTGTGATCTGATCTTCCCTCCTATTGAACGCGCCAGGGTGTCGTCACAGAGTGCTGCTCCCAAGTTGAAGTTTTAACTTCTATGCGCTCTGCGCAGCATAGATACACTCTAGTACTGCTGTACACATAGACAACGAATGGGTTTGAGATTGGAGTGCAGCTCCCATCGCATCCTATCTAAAAGGCCATTAAGTAAGTTCAAAAAAATAATTAAATCACAAAAAAGTAGGTTTACTATGCTACACAAGCACATGCACCTACCCCTTCATCGTCGTCCTCACTCTTCATTTTGTCAGCTATGTAACGCACTCCGTCCACAGCATCCTCCACATCAATGTTGCTCTTGAGTGTCATCCTCTTCCTGAACTCTGTGTTCTCTGACAAGTCGCTGATCCTCCAGCCATAACGTTTAGCCGACTCCTCGTTCACAAAGAAAGATGAGGATGAATCTGCCATTCCCAGAGGAGTTCCAGTCCCTCCGTCCACACCACGCAGCTTCTGGTCAGAGAATGACTTCTGCTGGTGCTTTTTCCGGAACTTTTCGCGGATGTTGGAGCTACCTGGTCTCCGCATGAAGAGGAAGGAAGGGAGTTGGTACAAGAAGACACGCTTGACCCAAGTAGGCATAGTGTGTGTACTGGGAGAACGATGGTGGACGTTGAGCACGCAAACGCTGGTGACGATGGAGAAGGTGACCAGCACCATTGTAAACATCAGATACTTCCCAATCAGAGGCACTGCTAAAGATGTGGGTGGCACAATCTTTGAGATAAGAAGTAAAAACACAGTCAGGGCCAAGAGGACAGAGATACAGAGGGTCATCTTCTCACCACAGTCTGACGGGAGGTAGAAAACCAGAATAGCCAGCGACGTGATCAGAATGCAGGGAATGATCAGGTTGATGGTATAAAACAGAGGTTTTCTCTTGATTATAAAATCATAGGTGATATCCAGGTACCTGATGTCATTGGGGTCTTCGTTCTTGCGTCCTGGCAGTGAAACAATGTCCCACTCACCACTGGGTTTGAAGTCGTCACGCGAGGCAAAATCACTGAGGAGGATGAGATCAATCTCGGTGTGGTCGTATGTCCATGAGCGAAACTTGAGGGTACAGTTCTGCTGGTCAAAGGGGAAATCTCGAACTTCTATTTTGCAGGCTGACTTGTAGATAGCTGGTGGGAGCCAGTTCACCTCGCCGTTGTTGGAGACCACAGCATTGGAGTAGAAGGAGACTTCATATGTCCCATCAGCACTTTGAGTTGGAAAAGGAAAACAAAACAGAGAAAGATAAATACACAGCACTGAGAGAGAAACTGACTCCTGGAAGTATTATTGCTTATCACATTTAAACACTAAAAAACATTTCTCTACCTTCTCTACCGGTTGTATCACAGACATCTAACTTGTTCAAACATTTTTTTTTTTTGCATGTGTTCAAGAATCTGATAAGACATTAACTAGTAAGGATAAAAATGCATCTCCACTATACAGTAAACAGACATCTACATGCGGTTAAGCTTCAACCCAGTAAAAGACGTCGTCTCTTGTCTTGCTTGTCAGAGTGTACAAAATGATGAGTGCACTGAATAGGAAGTATTTGCTCCCGGAAATCCCTAAACCCCTTACTGTATCTGGATGACCAGAAGTCATGAAACATTTTAAATCACTCTCAGAAGCTATGTATCGTTGTCTGAAGATAGCTGGTGAGTTTCAAGATTAGATATATATCCTTTTTTTCCTTTGCTGGCTGACAGTGTGTTAGGAAAATGATTATAGCATCATGACTTTTACTATTTAGCTTCAGAGGTGACACCTGTAACCATTCTGGGTTTTAAAGCCCAAGCAATGTTAGTATATTCTCAAGGGAGGATCTCGACCTGGGACACATCCAAGCACCAAAGCAACAATTTCCCCCCTCATCTCCAAACTGCTGAGGCTTACTTTTTTGCTTCATCTCACCAAGGCTGTATGTGTTGCATTATAAATGTGACCCATCAATTATAAAGAAGGTCAAGAATACAAATATTACACTTTGTTTCTAATGCTTTTGAGTGGCTGTGAATATGCAGACTAATTCAAATTGCAGAGGTCCCACCTGCTTCACTGCAACACTGGGTCCCCAGACCTGGCAAAAGACCTCAAGCTGACGTTGTAGAGTAGTGTTGATCATTTCCTATCATTCTGCCTCTTTAACCATTACACCTTTTATGTGGTCTTTAGCTGACCAGCAGTCTGTGTTCTTAAAAATGTAATGCATACCAGTCCTTTACAACCAGAGGACTAACACTGCTGACCAAAACACAAAATCTACACGTCCACTTAGCTGTGAGTTTGTCATATTATCTCTGGCAACAGACTTACATTTAAATGGATTTCTTATGTGACCTATAAAAGCAAAAAAGTGACAGATTCTTGATAGTTAATATTGTTACCACTGTCCCTGGAACATGTCACAAGAAGCCACTTACAGTGTGCTGCAAATAAAGGGTATTTTTTTTACAATTTATAGCATAACTTAAATTACTGACTCAGGGATCTTAATGCTACCCACTTAGAGTGTTTGGAATTATTAAAGCACAAATCAGAGTCAATAAGCTGACCTTACTTCTCTTTACACACTGCTCTACTCTCAGTATCTTAAAGTTTCAGCTGATTAACAAAAAACGCACTTTCTAAACATCAGCTTTGACTTTAGGTAGAATTATGAAAGTGACTCCTGACTGTCTATCTATAGAGTTGTTTTAATGTTCAATGAACCAGCTTAAACACAGACTTAACACAAATTAGGTTTATTCTAAATCAATTCAGGCTAAGTTTATGTTTTTTTTCTATTCAAATCCAAGTAAGACAGAGGACAAGCATAGAGACTTGTGAATCAACCACTGTAGTAACTTGTTTGAGGGTTTTACATTTTAAAACAGTTTGTTCATTTTAAATAGATATGATACTGTTTACAGTGTGTAAAAAGTGACTGATGACAAAGCTGCCTTTTTTTGGGTCTCGTGCTATATCCATCACAGTCTGGTTTAAGAGAGAGACTCAATGCCCCATGTTTATCAAATGAAATAAATATTGCATATCGATGCCCAAAGCTCAAACTCTTTCTGAAGTATTTTATAGCTATACCTTTTTGTATTTATTATTTCAAATACGACGGAGATAAATAGGCCATAGCTGACTTAAAACAATGTGATATACCTTATAGTCTATGCTTCGCAGGCAGATTCCATTCAGGACTTGCACACACCTTAAGCCAGTGCTAAACCAGCTAGGCTACAAAGTTGGGAAAATAGTTAAATATCTACTGCTTATCATATGTACATTTTTTTAGATTCCACAAAACCAAAGTTAAGCTTCCCAAGGAACATTCACAGTGATGTGTTTTGAAACAGAATCCGAAATGAATTACACAAATAACATAAAGCTAAACTACTTTAATTATAGAAGAAGCTACAGTATGAGGTGGGGAAATGATCCAGGTGTTAAGCTGTGTGTATGAGAGTGGAGGTTTTCCCCCAAAAGCCTGTGTGCCTGTCAGCTAATATGCCAGGAGACAAAGGCAATGTGGCTACTTTCTCCTTCAATGAACACATTACACCGTTGACATTCTGAAGCATTGGCTTTTCCTTGCAGCCATTGCAAGACATTTTTTTTTAGATCCGTACACAAACTAATTCTATTTACAAATCAGCGCTTTGTTTTGTTTTTTTATATATTCTAAAACACAAATTCAAATAGGTGGATGTTGGTATACTGTGAAAAGTAACAATGCTGGTTTGGGTATGCAGTAAGGGTGTTACGGTAAACATATTTCTATTGACACTACAATCAAGGCTATAACTTGTGTTCATTTAGCACACATATCATAAATCATATCATGAAATATAACTTTGCTAAATTAAAAAAATAAAATAAAAACTGAATCATTGCAAACGCAAAGATTCACAGTCTGGTTTGATGAATGATTTACCTCATTTTTCTGGTGTGGATTTCAGCTTAGTTGCTGCATAGTATAGTCAGGTTTCTAAAAATAAAGTATCTTTTTGCACAAATGCAAACATAATGTGAGGTCACATTGTGAGGACATTGGTCTTCAAAGGTTGACTCATAAGCACTGTTGTCCAACCTGAAGATTTTATACAAAACTGTCTTTATATTTGGAGACAGTTCTCCAGTCATAACAAAACATTTCATATCCATTCATCATCCTGATAGAAGTGAAAGAGGGGATGAAAAAGAAGACATAAGAGGACAGAAAGAATGTGATGATGTGAGAAAACTTTGAAGGAAAAGAGGTTTTTGCATGTAGTTGTTTGCTCCTCTTTCAATCAGCTAGTGTTCTTTTTTATAAACACACACTAACACACATTATGTCTTTACAGATCTGACGTACTTGTTGTACAGGACAATGTCCGGCAGCCAGATGTGTTGTGACGGGAGCCGGATTTTCTTGATTCCTTCGTACTCCTCAGGGTCCCACATTAATCTGTAGTCATTCCATACCTGCACAAGTTCATACACGTACACACACAAAGAAAACAAATCAATTCAACATTTCATATACATGCACAAACAAAAATAACGGGACATGATGCATTACAATCAGCATGCAGGCTTGTACGAAAGCACAATTTATGACTTAATGTAGAAAAGGGCACACTCAAACATATACAACATATCAGTTTATGCATGCAGTACCAATGTCTGTTGTGATTCAGTTATTCCCTCTCTGGCAAAATGTCTGAATATGTTAAGGTGTGTGCTGTGTATTTGCACAAATGGCCAATGTGAGTCAGACACTTGTTGTGCCACTAATAAGCAGGAGCTTGGACATTGCGAGACCCCAAGCATACAAACAAACACTAACAAAAAGGAGAAGAAAGTGGAGGGAGAGGACACAAACCTGACTGAGCCAACAATTGGTGGTCATGATCTGCTCTCTCTCATTCTGAAACAAAGGCCAAACAGAGCGGTCACTGCTAGCAGACATAATCTCTGCAATCTGTGCGCTATAATGATCTTCGATATGTAGTAATTGTTCAACACAGTAGCAGCATATGCGCTGTGATTTGTTTTATTAGTGTGTGTGTTTCCTCACCACATTGATTAGCTGGGCCAGAGACACCTGGATGTAAATGGTGACCTGCTGGCTGTTGTTGACAGCCGGTCTGATCAGCTTGTTGTAGCGCTCCGGTGACAACAGGTGACTCACCAGCCGCTCCTCAACCTCGGCACACAAGGCAGCTTAAGACACACAAAAACACACGTACACAAACAAGAAACAATTATTAAAGATGCACATGTCAGTGTTCTACGTTGAATAGTTAAAACTTTCATGTTCGTGGTCAATTGCAATTATATTGCTTCTTTGTAATACAAAAAATGAAATAACAGATAAGACTTTTCATGACAAAATATAATACCAAATGATCACGTTATAGTCAACATTGCCATAATAGTCCCATCGCTCGTTCTAGTGTTTATATCAACGTAATTTACATGAATGTATACTACTTCACTGACTTCAGGCATATGATACAACAAAGTAATGGCGTGCTTTCATTAGCATGTCATAGTTGGCATGTCATAGTATGCATGCTAACATGTTTCTGCTTTTCATTTTTTTAAAGGCAAGAAAGGATATATTTACTTCAACACAAACAAAGTGTCATCCCATTGATGGAATGAGCACTTTTCTTGCACGCCTCTGTTCTGCTTTACCCTGAAACCTATTCAGGCGTGTGATCCAGGGCTTCTTTTAGCATTTTTCTTTAAATGTGGTATGTAATGTTTAAGGTCTTAGATGTAAAGAAATGCTTATCCACAGCTTAACTTATCCTATATAGGTTATAAAACTTGTAAAAGCCTAATGGGGGTCATTCCAATGTATTACTCTTGATAAAGGGAAAATGCCCTCAGGTTGTTATTTAATCTAACTCTGTTGGAAACCCTACCAAATGTTCAACTACAACTTTGCATAAGGAGGAGTATTGATTTGGTAAATGGACTTGAGCTTGTATAGCGCTTTTCTAGTCTTTTGCTACTCAAAGCGCTTTTACATCACAGGTCACACCTACCCATTCACACACTGATGGCAGAGGGTTACGTAAAGTGTCCATCAGTATTAACTAATCCATTCATACACATTCATACGCCACCGCAGAGGGAGCAGTTTTGGGGTGAAGTGTCTTGCCCAAGAACACATCTGACATGTGGATGCAGGAGCTAGGGATTGAACCCTTGACCTTGCGGTTGAAAGACGAACGACTCACCTTTTCATTTGATTCATTCATAGTGGGCTAACGTAATAAAGGAGCTTTGCATTTAATAAATGCATCAATTTAAAACCATCAGGTGTGATTAGACATCTTGGAGCTTTTGTAAAGGGTTATCTTTGATTTGATACATGTGATAAGTTAGAGGTCCATTTTCCAGTGTTTTTAATGGATAAAGAAATGAGGACAAAGCAAAATTAAAAACTGAAAAGAGGTCAAATTAATGTACAGTTTTCTAGTAAATTCTTTAATCTCAAAGGGCTTCCTTTGCTTGTCAAGCGTCTTTTAATCTAAGTAATTAAATAACATAATGAAAAAGGCACATAACCTGATTTTATTCAAAACAATTTTTGGATGGATGAACCATGGTAAATAATACATAAAAGCACAAACACACAATCATACGTGTGCAGGCAGGAGTGGTGAAGCGAGGTTTAAATCTCATGCTGTTAAGTTTAACCAATTAGGTGCTGTAGCATTGTAGCATGTTGCATGTCATCAGATGCAATGAGTGTGTAATGAGACTAACAATGCATGCAATCTGTGGTGCATATGACAATAATCAGTCACATCTACACACACACACACACACACAGATCCACCGCAGGGCTGAACTCACCCTCGGATCAACAAAGAGCAGTGTGTCTGGGTCACAGAGCTTCAGTGATGCTGGGTGGTTTCAAACGCAGACCATGCCAGACTTTTAAACATTTTTAATTTGTGAAAAAAGCCCTTTACAAAAAAGCTGTCCACTGTTTGATTGAAACTGATGATCATCTTTAAAAAGGCTACTATCTCCTCCCTTCTTTGTATCTTCTTTCCTTCTGCTCATGTACAATTAAATCAGTACCCTGTGTCACATATAGTTTTATTTAAATGCATTTGTCTCTTGTTTTTGTCTTGTACCTGCTCTATCCTCTTTTCTTTTCTTTGTTGTTAGGTCCCTTGTTTTCTGGAAAGCTGCCTTGTTTTGTGCTTCACAAATAAACTTTGCTTGACTTGACTTTTGGCGATGACTTTCCACAGCATGAACAGGGTGGTGACAAAAAAGATAAGATAAGAAGAAAAGAGCGAGAGGTGGGTTATGTAAGAGGAGGATACTCTGTTTATCTCAGCCCAAAGCACCTAAAGCAGTCCAAAAGTCCATTACATAAAGTTTTTTTAATTAAGCTTAACATGAGCATGAACAAGACACCAGAGAGCAAAAAATAACTCATCTCCATAAAATTTGTCTTGCCCTTTTCATTCTGCTCTGCTTGGCACTGTTCTGTCTTTTTTTTTTTTTGCATCTTCTCTAATGTTATCAGTTTGCAGTCATTTATGTTTCCTGTAAAGCTCTCTCTGTCCATCAGTAGTCCACATTTTGTCCCACCAGTTTTCATCATTCAACTACATATTCATGCTGCATTATGTTTTTTATACCTTTATATCTTCTACTAAAATATTACGATTAAAAATACATCCTTATCTCTAAAATAGCTTTCTCCAGAAATTACACCAACAGGATGATTCAGTCAGGATATCTTTAAAACATATGCACATTTGTCTTCATGAATTTTGTTTGCCAAAAACATACTCTCTCTAACAGCCAGACTGCATCTCACAGGCTCAGTCCATTCAAGATTCAGAAGACGGATGAGTCAGCGGTGTAGGACGATGTGTAGTGATGTCTTAGTGTAGGAAAACAACCTCAATATTCAAAGTGGCCCACTTCAAGTGACGTCTGTTTTTAAGTTGCGTCATCCATGTTTTTACTGGAGCACAAAGAGTTCAGGAAAAGTCTTGTCTTTATCAGTCAAGGAAAATTGTACTTGAAGCAACATAAAAATAATGATGGAAACATGTAAGCTGTTGAGTCTTGTTGTTTTTGCAGTGGTTTTTATCCTCTATTTGACAACCCTACAAGTCCTTAGCTCTGGAGTTTGACTGCCCTGACCTACAATGACAGTTTTAAAAAAAGCACGGTTTCAGTAGAAGACATACTGTGAACCATGTACATTGAAACAGCATTACAAACACTTCTTATCTGACATCAGCAATATCCTTGTGTCCAGACATCTCAAAAAACTGTGCAGTTAGCAGCTTTTGACGACTAGGAATATTCTATATTTTGTCATTTTACTAGCACTCCTTTTCAGCAGTGTTGCTAACTGTCACACTGATATATACTCAATATGAAAATGCTGTCTGAGACATGTCAACATCAAACTGACAAAAAGGAGAAGCAAGCTTTAAAAGCAGGTGCAGGGAGGAGAGATATCCCCTACAGTTGGTCAGTCTGCATTAACCTCCAGCAGAGAGAGGAGAGCGAAGAAGTGTCCAACATCTGAGCAACTGTGACATGACACTAAAGCTCGAGGGTAAACGTCTTCAGAGAGCGCTGAAACACAGAGCTCCGTCTGTCAGATTCAGGCACAGGGAAGGGCAAAGACACTACCACGCACACACACACAAACAACAGCAAGGATGTGAGACAAGTAACTACAAAAGAATAACTTTTTAAAACAAAACATTTGAAAACTGAAATAAAGCCTGACCATATCATTGGAATTCAGGGAAAATCACAGTGATTCATGAGAATATTTGTTGAGAATAATTTATTGTTTACATGAAATAATAGTGCAAAGTGCTGCTGAAAGGCATTCACCTTTCTTGTATTAATTAAAAGTACAATGTGTGGTGTCATTCTGTGGCGCTGGCTGCCTCGGAGTAGAGACCACACTTTCTATGAATCCTGTTGGGAGAGCTCTTTATTGTTATTCAGCTTTATTTGTCACCCAGCATTTGTTAATTGGATTAAGCCTTAGTTATTTGCAGGGACACTTATCAGCTACAAATGTGGGGGGAAATAAATATGAAGAACTGGAACTGGAGCCTGTTTAGACTTGCATTTAAATATTGCTAGGGCTGCTAGAACAAAACCAGGAAAATGTACTCCAAAAGGTGCACTACAATGGTTGCACATACAACGTTGATTTTACACGTCATTTTATGAGCAGAATTAAACAAAACTTATGGATATACCTTTCAATTTCAAGATATCAGCTGGTATTATTTATTTAATCACATTTTGTCCTAACCTAATCCAAGCAATTCATTTTTTTATTTTCCAGATTAACAAAACTGTCCAAACAGAGAAAAAAAGCTTGTTGCTTATAAATGTATCATTGCTTTATTCAGTCATAGTTTGTTTCTCTACTGTAGCAGAACTAAATAAAGTCCCATTATATCTAGAAAAGCGTTTAAAAGAGTGAGAATAAGCTGACAGAACACATACACTTACTGCACATATGTGTATGTGTGCACAAAATAAGAGGATTAGGAGCTTTTTATTGAAGGATTGCCGATTAAATTGACCTGTTTTAAATATAAATCTTTATTTCTATATTTGACCTTCATCATGCTCTTTAGTGTAGTGCTTCAGCTTCTACCAAGCTTTTCTCTGATTTCTGCCTGAGATAAATCAAAGATGTCATAATGCCTTAAAAATGTAAAGGGCATAAAAAGAAATGCTGCGCAAAAGACAAAAGACACCATGTGACAGGTGAGAGGATTGGAGATATTTGAAGAACACAGTATAGGCTTAAGAGAGATGTAAGGTATGGGGGTTGTAGAGGTAAATGCTAAAGCGTTGGATGAGGTTAGAATAAGATGTGTATGAGGTGCATGTAAGAAAAGAGACAGAGCATTAGGGAGTGTACCAGCAGGTTTCATCACACATGTATGCACACACACTTACTCACATACACACTCCTGCCCGGCTCGCTGCACTCTCCTCACCTCAATAATTCATCGCCACTAAAATAAAAATGCCATCATCTTACAAGCGGAGACTCAACCACAATCAGAGATTATTCTCTTGGATTTTATCAACCAGATCAAATTGACACATAGTCGCTCTCAAGGCATATATGTGTCAAAACATATATATTAAAAAAAGCCGCAGACATGCTGCTGCGTTTGGGTGACGCAGATGGGCGTTCGGGCTGTGTCATCAGTCCGGTGTGCAGAGAGAATAAGCATCCAACTTCTTCATCCTTTCTGAGGCTTGTGAATTATTCAGTACCTTGCCATCTGGGGTGGCCTTTCTTAGGCCAAAACAATTTAGGAGTCAGCTGTCTTTGGCTGTGCTCAGTGTACTGCCCGGATCAGTCATGTTATAAAAAACACCCATGTGGCATTCATTACCACATGGTCAGGTTCAAACAAGACATTTCACATGGATCACAGTACATCTTCTGCCTGAGAAATGTTTTGCCAATTTAATATCTCATGGGATTTATGTTGGTTGTTTGTCCTCCAACTGTTCATAATCACAGACAGTGATTTCATCTGAGGATAAAAACAACTATGCTCTAACAACTGACTCTGTCTGTCCTGCTTCATCTTAGTCTTGTACTGGCAATGATAACAGCAGCATGAAAAGAGTGGTGCTTCTCCCCCAGTGTCATCCCCGCTCTTGTTTTCAGCAGTTTCTTTAAAAGACATCTGATGCAGGTCTCCATTCAAAGAGCAACATCCAAACTAGTGTGCCAACGCAATGACTAATATTTACTATGAAGTGTTGACTCACACTGAAGCAAGGCCCTCTACCAAACGCACATCTGCAGTTCTGAGAAAGCACTTTTATAAACTTGTGAGAATCAACAGCCCCAGGAAAAAACTTAGAACTATATCTGCCCACCCACACATTAAATTCCACCCAGGGGCAACAGAGAAGCAGAGTCAGTGTTGTGTGTGTGTATGTGTGTAGGCAATCACACGCTATACTCTTAAACTCAGAAGCAAAACAGCTAATCAACCGCGGCACACTATAGCACAATAACTTAAATATGTGGCCCCTACTGAGAGAGACATACACGACAGGGGATACAGGAGTGCACAATAAGAAACTGCCTGTGTCCGATAAGTTAACTGCATCAGATAGGAGTGAAAAATTAAAAGATAAGAAAGATAAATTGGGTGAAATTTGGCATACAGGAAGAGTCAGAGTGGGACAGAATGTGAAAAGGGTGGAGGAGCTGAAAGGATAGGATAAGGTCGTACATCCCCGTAAAGTGCCTGCCTTGATTTAGGTATTTCACTGCAGCTAGATTGAAGTTAGATAGGAAGGACTGGGCAGAAGTCATGCAATGCCTCATCTGCAGAGAGTTCATGGTGATATTAATAGAGTATTAGAAAAATAACAAATAGGATCTATTAACATACTTCCATAATACTGTTTAAGTTTTAGAGAGTTTACTGTATTGCAGAATCAATATTTAGACACATAATTCTAAGTAAGGGAAATTAAAAAGGTGGTTTTAAAGGTCATAAGGGCAGGTTATGAAACAAGTGAAGATATCTGTACCTACTAAACAACCCCCCTCTCCCATGTTGCCTTCTGTGACAATTCAAATAACACACCTCACTACTACAATGATCAGGAGATGCTTGTCTTCTTCTCTGCGTATCTCTGTATAATACACTAAATTAATTAGACACAACAAACACAACAAAGAACTGGATTTTCCCGATGTAAAGCTGCAGCAGATAATTTACTGAGATCTTCTTTCAACACCATGGACAGCTCTTGAAGGGGATTTCCCACAAGGTCTTGATCCATGAATGGACTCAGAAGTTGATTAAATTGATAAAAATATAGGAGTAAAGCCCTCCTCTTTACATCATCCGATGGAAGTGCACTAAGTTAAGGCTCTGCATAAAGATTTGGTCCATTTGGATCTCTGTTACTATCAAAAGAAGACTTCGGCACACCTTGCTTGACCTGTTAGGCAAAGAGAGGGTCACAGAATAACCATATTTAATATCAAAAAGTGATCCTTACGATCAAACTTGTCATTGGAAATGACAGGCGAGCACTGCAGGGCAAAGTGTGCAAAAGCAGTGCACCCTTCCCAAATATCACACCCATGCGCATGTAAAGCAATTCCGTTCTGACTCTGTGGGTTTGTGTAAAGAGGAGCAAGTTAGTTAATTGAGGCGTGCTTAAAAATCACGTGTTTAACTGACTGACGCAAGGAAATGCCACTATACTGTTTCCCCACCGGCCTGCTTTCCGGTATCACGTGTTGTATGGAAATTCAAATTGGGGCTTTAACATTTTTTCCAGAATTCAGATACTCACGAAGAGCTTTATGCTAAAGTTTATAAGAGCGGTGTATTTTTTAGATATAAGCTTATTAGAAATTTAATTGATAACATCTGGCATTGAAAGACAGAGATTTGCATGCACAGAGCCCACAAACAATGTGCTGATTTACGATGAACAACCTATGGCTGTGATTAAAAAGCCCCATACGTATGAGGAACCACCCTGTCCCGTTTCAGGAAAATTTAAAGGTATTACTTACTCGCCACGGTGAGAACCAGGATAGCCAATGCTGCTTTCACCGGGGCTGCCATCTCTTCCTCCCCTCCAGTGCGACACACAAACGAAAACTTACTTGTTTCTTTCCTTTTCTGGCCCCGATGAAAAGTAAGAAAAGAGTCAAAACAAAGATAAATGCAAGCTGGATTACAGCGGTTTCCCCGCAAAATACGGAGGGTATCTGAGGTTGGGAGGCATGGAGAGGAGCACTGACTCCTGTCAGAGCCCAGAGATGAGGAGGCTGGACGCTTTCTGCCAGAGCGCACCGACTCCAACGTTGGTCCTGGAGCTGTGATTGCGCGCAGCGGTAACCGGCTGCACAGAACAGAGTCCCACTTAATTCTTTGGAGCGAAGCAAACAACGTTTTCCCCGGGAATACGGGTCAGGAGCTAGTGGGGATACGCCAATCCTGTTATCGCCGAAGCGGCCATTCTTCAGATAAAAGATTTAAGCGTCCCGGTCCTCACATCGACCTGCCCGCCCAGTGCGCTCCCCCGACGGGCGTCAGTTTCTCTCTCCGTCGTCTTGATAGTCACAGTTTGAAATGACAACAAACAGAAAGCGATAACATATGGAGGTCCCCAGAGATGACTTCGATACCCAGCATCCTCTGAGACCAACCTTATCTTGTCCAATCAAAGGAGAATCATTAAAGAGTTATAGAAATTTCACTTCAGTTAATTAAAACACACTTTTTATGTAGCTCAGTAGGGAACCAAAGCTGTAAATGAAACTCAAAAAACTTTGCAATCTGTTATTTTATGTCAAAAATATCATGAATGTAGAGAATTAAGTTTTGTGGAAGCAGGTCTTTGGTAGCAAAACAGTAAAGGCCTTGTTATCTGCATTAAGCACATTTCGGTGGAGCTGTTTGATTTTAAATGGAGGGGCATTCATGTGTGGATGTTTATGTTGGGTTTGATGTCAGGCGTGTGGGTCATGAAAACCTTCGGATTCTGGTAGCCTATCATTTGAAATTAAAAACCTACAATAAGATATTTATAGATCCCTAAGGGGCAATAAACCACTGTTGAATCCCTACCATCATTACCGCAGTGAGGTCAAAGGTCAGGGTCAGCTGAAGGACAACCTTAAGTAAATCATATCAAATGTTTAATTTGTTATCATACAAAGACACCCTTGGTAATGACAATTAAAGGAAAGAATACAACTATATAACTAAACAAATCAGATTAAAACTACCAACATACAGGCATTTACCAACACTTTTCATTGCCTGTGGATCAGTGTTGTGATCAGGTGTCACAACTGAACAGAGTGGTGTGTGTCTTTGTGTTTGAATGAAACCACTGCAGGCCTTTTAAGTGTGCACATGTTCTACAATTCTACAATTCACTTAGCAGACGCTTTTATCCAAAGCGACGTACATCAGAGAGCATGTTGATGTGTTCTTACTACTACCCCCATGGTCCCTTTAATGACGTGAGCAGAGGAAAGGGCAGTAGGAAGACATGGGCTTAAATGTGCATTTAAGATATGACTCCAGCTAATTATTTGCACAAATTAAGAGAGGACAGGAGGAGGAGGAGATGGGGAGTGTGTATTGTTGTGTTACTCAGATGGGCCCCACCTTCATTTTGCATAAAGCCTTGGTATGATTTAAATGGCTGTGTTATGTAGTTCTTTATATAATTCTAGAATGGGGGCACTGGCTGTAGAGTCCAAAACCCTCTTTTGTAAATGTTTAAGTCCATCACATGGTGAAGCAGAGTAAAGCAACTGAGACATCGTTAATTGTTTTGTGGACTGCCCCAAGTTTTTGTTTCTATGATTTTGCAAGCCTGGTTTTTGCTTACCCACTGGACACAGAGACGTATTTGCCATCAGCTATAACAGCATATCAATCTGCTCCTCTAACTCTCTACAAGAAAGCGTACATGCATGTTTCTCAGACAACAAAGTATTTATTTAAGTTTCACACAGACAATGTTGCTGAGACTAAAGTAGAAGCAAATAAATCAACTTCTAATGTTGCACGATTTGTCACTCCTCACACGTGTGCATTCAAGAGAAGATGCAGAAACATAGTATCTAACTTTGATCTCTGACCTGAACCTTCGCCTAAATCCTTCCCTTATATGACAAAGGCAATTTATGGTTCATACATTGTGCACAACACTCCATATTACTAACCTCTAGTCACAGCTTCAAATGCAACCAAATTGTATTACCCTCCCATCACTCCCTATTACAGCCACACTTTAGCAACATATGAGCATCCACCTCCCAAAGTCCCCGCCCGTCTCTCCTAATGAACATTATCTTTGCATCCTAAAAGCAAAGGAGAGGAGCAAAGGGAGGCCAAATGTAATCAGAGTTACTTAGAGCTCATTGTGGGGTCTGCTGGGGCTCTGAGGAGCCAGCCATCACACGCACATAGACTAACAAATCTGCTAATATTTTGGCCTGTGTTTTGTAAATACCAACGGTTAGCTGTAATATAAGAAATGGTACACACACACACACACACACACACACACACACACACACACACACACACACACACACGCACACACGCACACACACACACACACACACACACACTCACTCAAATAGCTTCTTTTAAGCACTTGTGAGGATTGTACATGTCAGCATTACCATCTCCCAAAGTTAACCGGGAGGAAGGGAGGGTCCCCTTTGTGCGACTGCAAGTTGCAAAGAGGAAGGCTTTGACTGTTTTCTGTGCTTATTCGGGGTGTATCTGTATCTGTATCTGTTCAACCAAAATAGTATTTGTATCGGTATTCGGATATACAACCAGAACTGGGTGTGGTTTATACCGGAAGTGTGTTTTTTTAAGCTTTCTTGCAATGATTATCATACAGTAAAGGATGAGAACAGACATAATCAAATTACAAATAAATATTAGATTAAATGAAGTCATGTTAACTCTGGCAAAGCAGTTGTGCCTTATTAAAATTAATTTGATTAACTATTGGCGTATAAATAATTATAAAACATATTTCTACCTCCTCATACTATAATATCATATGATGGCTTTACATCTTAAATGGATGAAAATGGACTGAGATACAAGGTATAAAGTTGCCAAACCATGCTTTCATATGCCAGTGCCTGCCTACAGTAGCTCCACCTAGCCTTGGCCTCTCTCCTGCTCAATAGTTAAGCACATTCTCATGGAACTGTAGCTACATCCAGTAACAACTAGTTTCTCTGAGTGATGCAGACAAAGTTTAAACTAAACTATGAGTGGGTTTTTTAAGTGGAGGAACTTAACACAGTTAAAAACTACAACTTCCAAGCCTAATTCCAATGTATAGATTGAAAGGGTTTTAAAGAAATCCACATGCCAGACACAGGGCTTTCACTGCCAAACTATTAATCAATTCTCTCCCCATACGTCCCAGTGAGGGATGGCTACACTGCCGGTATGTAGCCTGCTGACTGTGAGTAGAGAGACAAACTCGCAAATAACTTCTGTAATGTGGACTAAATTAAATGATCTACGACTGGGGCTTTTTTTAAATGGAGGATATTTACACATCCCGCTAAAATGACAGTTTCTTAGCTTTATTTTGATATACATTGAGAAGGTTTCAAGTAATGTTAATGTTGCAAATCTGAGACTGCTTTCAAATGAAAAATTGTTTTCATTTGAAAGTTTCCTAAATGATAAGAAAGTACACGGACAAAGGGTACCGACAATCATGACACATAAGGCCTATTATAAGTTAAAAAAACACATTTATTTAAGCATGAGGTAAAACTTGCTGGATCTATTTTAAACTTATAATGTAAGCTGATGTGCCTTACATTTATTATGTTATGTTGTAAGTTGGAAATAGATGTGGAAATTATATTCATATACATACACGCCGTCCGTTCCTATCGTATCCATGGTTCTTCAACTTAAATGTTATCTAGGAAGTGGCTGAATGCTAGCTTTTACCGTTGGCTAACAGGTTTTTAATATGTTTTTTTTAAAACTCATAATATGGCTCAATGTGTCTCTGGATTTTCAGTATCCATTGTCGGTGTACTTTCTCATCAATCAGGAAGCTTTAACATGAAAACAGTTGATTAGATTTGTGACGTTAACATGACTTAGACCTGGAGAATAATAATAAGACATGATAACAACGTTTGGACTTCCCACCCTAAGCACGACATCACGGCAACATGGCCTCTGCTGGAATATGTATAGCCTTCTAAATGATGGAACATCAATACAAGACTTACTAAGTGTTGATGAAAAATTATTATTGAAATAAACAACATCAATGGATTACGTCACTTCACTATGTTTTGTTATTTTGCCACACTTGTTCCATGCTAATATGCACACTTTTGGTTCAGTCTGGTAGTCAAAGTGCTGAAGTGTTCCATATTTGCATAAACATTCATGAATTCACCTCCTGCAGCAATGATAATATGAGGTGTACACGAGCCAAAGCACTTTGTCATCATGATTTACCTAATAATATACTGTACACAACTCCATATGTGTATATGTAATGTATACTCACTGCACTAAGACACAAACACATACTCCTTAGGATTAGAGCAAACACGAAACATCCACATCAGTTTCCCAACAGTTGCATTATCATATTGTATATCATTTTAGTGGATTAAGTTTGTTTGGTTTACTCCTCTACAAAGAGCCTCCTAACCCATCTGCTTCTGATCTAACGGAGTGTTTGTTTGCCTCCAGGCAGCAAGTCAGAGACAGCGTGCCCCGGTGAAGTGGCCGATTTCTCTGCTGCATTAGCGTTATCATAAATTCATATCAAAAGAGGACATTTGTGTCTTGGACTGACAGCATAATATGGGGCTTTGTAAATCACAGACTGGTAGCCTGTCATAGCTGGTCATTGTCCTGCACCAGAGGGGAAGAATCAGAGTTATTGGACATGATGTGTAATGATGAACGTATCTCATCATCTATCTTTATCTCTTTCTAATCTTTCTGTTGCTGCTCTAAGTTCCTCGTCATTGATGCTTGCCTTAGGTCTTTGTCTCCTTTCTTGCTCTACTTATTCTTCTTTAGTTTTGTTTATGAGCCAGCCCCCTTTTTTAGTTCCTCTTATCTCATCTTCCTCTCTCTTCTTGAGTCCTCTACAAACCCTCTCAGTGTCCTCTCATTGCTGTCGAAGCAAGCAGGCAGAAAAAACCCTGCTGACATCCCTGTGGGTGAGAGAAAATGTTGGAAAACTGAGAATTCTTATGGCTGAACTCAATTAAATGTTCTCAGGGAGCTTGCGTTCCTCTGAGCAGCATGCTGAGTCTAAGTGTCACGGTTGCTCTTTTATATCTTTATTGATTTGGTTTCTATAACATGAGAAGAGAAGGTGTGCTTTTGTAAGAACCCAAAACTACTGTTAGTCCGGGTAGTAGTAAAATCTGATGAGCAAGCACTTCATTTCTCATGATTTCCCATTCAGTATGCACACTTTCCTTATATGAATAGTATTAAGAGTTTGTATTAGAAAGCATAATATGCTGAATATCTTTTGGTGATAAGGAGAAATTACCCAAGAGGAAATTCTATATCAATAAATATTCAGAGGTGTTGATCACATTTTTAAATCTGTCCTACAGTATAAGGCTTAGGTTGTGCAGGGTGGTGTGCACATGCATAAATGCGCTGACTCCCCCACATAAAGCCTCTCATGTCGTCTTTACTTCAGGCCATCAAGATTCAGTACTTCATATAATCCAGAGGCAACAACAATCTGACAGGCCTGGACCCCACACACATGTACCGTTGAAGAAATGTGACAGTGTTACACAATCCAGCATGTTCCGTTGCACATTCACATTCCCTGCACTGAGATGAGCAAGGAAGATGAAGTGCCCCATGGGAAAGCAGTTTGTGATGTGAATAAATGACTGAATATAATGTACTTTAGTGACTTGAATATACTAAAGCATACTTTCTAAAAAAATATGTAATACCATACATTTAAAGGTGGTGATTTATTTTAGTGTTTCAGTCGGGCTTCATACCCTGCTTTGCTCAGAGCTCTCTTTTAGTGAAGCTTAGTATTTAGTATAAATACAACAATGCCAAAGCAAAACAGAAGAAAAGTCACATGAAAGAGGACCTCCAGCTGAAAATCAAAGAAGCCACACTTAACAAACCATCACTTTAAATGGTTAAAGTACTTCATTATATCAAGAGTAAACTTCAACAGACTATAGTAATAATGATAATAATTTATACTTTATTGATCCCGCAAGGGGAAATTCGGCAGTAGCCGAATTTCCCCTTGTCTGTAGGGACTTGGGTTGGGAGCCGGAGGGTCGCCGGTTCAAGTCTGGAAATTGGCCTGGTAGCTGGAGAGGTGCCAGTCCACTTCCTGAGCGCTGCCGGGGTGCCCTTGAGCAAGGCACCAGACCCCAAAACTGCTCTTGAGCGCTTGCTGTGGGCAGCCCCCTCACTCTTTCATTTAAGAGCAGTTTTAGGGTTCGGTGCCTCGTCAGTGCTCAGGAAGTGGACTGGCACCTCTCCAACTACCTGCCCAATTTCCAGACTTGGTCCGTGCCGGGACTTGAACTGGCAACCCTCCGGTTCCCAACCCAAGTCCCTGCAGACTGAGCTACTGCCGATGTTTAAATATTAATAGCATCAATTTCTACTAGAGTCAAATGAACTATAGCTGCTATGATTCTATAATTCTACAATTCATCTAGCAGACGCTCTTGTCCAAAGCAACGTACATCAGGGAGTTATGAACAACACAAGAAAGGATCTAGAGAAGAGGAAACAACGTCAGTAAGTGCAAACAAACTGCTTTATGTCTGATCAGTCGCAGGTGCTTTTGTTGTGCCTTTTCTATTTCATTTATTTTTTAATTCTGCTAAAACTGCACTTGGGTCCTCTACCTCTTTGTTTTAACACAAATCCTGACTATGATAGTAAATGGCGCTCAGTAAGGCCTATGTTTGGATAGTTTGACTGGGATATTGACAGTCTTAGCTTTGTACTGCTGTGCAGAGAGCTGTCCATCAAAAGGTGAAGTTTGAAATACATTTTGACACTAGACATTTTGTGGAATATAAACATTACTCAGAGACTGTTGGTCACCGCAGCTATAAACTCCACGCTACATAGACTAAAGTATCTACATACTGAACTTTTAAGAGGCCATCTAAAATGATCACTAATCAAAAGCTGCAGGAAAAGATTTGCAGGGAAAACAAGGGGAAAGTTAACATTTTCAACCAGTTTTTGAATTGTTGCAATGCGGGCAGTGTATGTGAATAATCAATGTGCTGAAAAAATGTATCAAAGCTATGTAATTAAGATAAAGTTGCCTGATTATCAGATAAAGCACAGAATGTGTAAGGCCGGGAGATTACTTGAGAAATTCATCAGTTTCTGAAGAGAAAAGGAAACAAGAAAAACAACCAAAGCCAGCGGGTTGAAACAAATGTCACAGAGTAAGGGCAACCATGACATTGTTAGTGTACTAACATGGCAACATTACAACCTATCAAATAGGAGTAGTTGTATAAGGCCTTGGAAGGTAATGGATCCAGAGCATTCTCGTCATTGGTCCAGCAAAAAAAAAAAAATCAATGTATTTCTTTTTCCGTTTTGTTTTTATTGTCTTGACACCAATTTCAAAATGATTTGTGTTTTTAACACATGTATAATTGTGGTCCAGTTTAATGAAAAGATCATCTTTTGAACACTACATTTACTTCAAACATGTTTTACACCTTTAAACAGCAAACAAAAAGGCTTATGTGGAAGGATCTGTTCAGATCAATTAAATAACTTTAAATGTTTCATCAATCATTTTATAGTATTTGACAGATTCTGTATTCTTCCATAAAACATACATTGTTTTTCTTTAGCATGAAACTTGGAGATTTGCATCTTAAAGACTTGATGTTCTTTCCATGCACACAGTTTTCTTGTAGATACTATATCTGTGCATTTGAATCTATCTTTATACCCAGACGGGTTAAGAGCAGGTTTTCTTTACATTCTGGATTCCTAGATGCACTCACATGAACATGACCTCCCATGAATAATACAAAGTTCCATACTGAAGCTTTTCTCCTTGAATGTCTCTTTGAATTTCAGCACTTGACTAATTCAATAGGTGGATTTTTACGAGACGGAATGATTGTTTTCACTTTTTGCTCATTGATTTGAACTGAAGATAATAGATTTAAGTGCGCTGAAAAAAACACGTTTTCAATGTTTGGCTTGTAAAGCAGCAGTAACGGATTAGCACTCAAGAAATTCCAAAGGAAGGAAAGATTCATCCGATAAGTTTACGAAATTTCTAATAACAATTATCGCCAAAACTGAAGGCATGGGATACAATTTACATTCAACCAGCAACAGCATTAAATAGTATCACTGTTCGGTTGCTATTCTCGAAGAAGAACTTAGCTCATGCGAAGAATGAAGAAGATGTGAAGTTTAATGCATCAACAGTTTGAATTAATGTTACAGAGTTTATACTGTACTTTGTGTCATTGGTGAGTCAGTCCAAAAGGGCAGAATGGCCTAGATAAAACCTCCTGTTATCCAAGCCATACATATAGCGGATCAGTAGAGTTCCTATAGTTGAACTTAGCTTGCATTACAGCGTAAAGAATACGATGTGAGTTTATTATCTGGGGCAGAACAGACAGTGTGTTGTTGAACATGGAATAGGGCAAAGCTGCATGAAATGGTTGCTGCAGCAGGGCAAACTTATGGTGTTTTCCTTTAGGGTGTTTAAGATACCAGGAATGTTGATGATACATAAAGACATTGTCATTTTTTATGATCTTATGTTCATACTGTCAGCCGGCTGTTGCCTTAACGTACCGTGTACATGTAAGTGCACGGTACTTATACGTTTCTTATAAATTTAGTCAAATCAAAGAGAAAACATCTGGGTCCTCATTCATCAACAATGCGTACTCACGGGTGTGTGCATAATGAGCTCTGACCATGCTTATGCACAGAATCTAGTGGTAGAACACTGAAAAGACCGATAGAAAGCATTGCAAGTGTTACAGTATACATTAATCAAACTCAACAGCTTTGCATGTTCCGAGTTTTCTTTAGTTAAAAACAATTTGTATTTTGGTCTAGTTTGAAAGAGACACATTGCCTAATCAGTGTCAAAACTTTGAAATGTAGTGCCATGGCTTATCTTGCCTTAGTAAAAGATTTGGCGAACCATGTGCTCAGCATGGAGCGTGTTTTAACAGTCTGCTGAGTGTTTGGGCCAGCTTGTTCTACTGGGAGAATGCCACTGCTTGATTATTAATCCCTGAGAGAGTTGTGTCGCCAATTGTGTTAAAATTCAGTGTCTAAGGGTGAAAATTGTGTGATATTCTATCCAGTTGCATACTTCTCACTTGTGTGCATTAAGTCTTTTTTTTTTTTTTTTGCATTGAGCTTAATATCAAACCTCTTCTTGATTTCTCAAACTTTTTTTTTTCTTACTGACCCAACCAAATTTACAGCATTTTTCATCTTCTCCCATCCCATGCTTATGCAGTCTATTCTTTTGTTCGTAACTCTTACACTAAGTAAGAAAACAAACAAATCATCATTTTTGGTTCCCTTAGGTGGAGAGTTACTAACTTTCTTTCATGACTGTTTTTTAACAACCTCATCTTACTTCCATACCCATTCTTTGAGATAATTCTGGGGAGATAAAAAGGTTTTTATCACATGTATGGTTGCATGGTTTTAAAGGGGTGGGTTGTTACCACACATTTGTACTGAAGGCGTTTCTGAATGTAAATGTCCTGCTATTTAAGAAAATGTGGGATATATCAACACTGACCGTACTGACATGTTTGATAAATATGGATTTTTTTTCTACTTAAGAACATTCTATATATGAGATACAGAATCTAGGAATATTTTACGCACTTTTGATAAACGAGAACCCAGGGCCCACTTCAATCACAAGCACCTCCATTTCTGGGTCAGAAAGTTTATTTTCTTCATCTTACTTACTGCTTGTCATGGAGATTAATTGCTGGAAACCTTTGATTTGCCAGCTTGTTTGTAGGAATTTCTGCATTGACCATTTTAACATTTTTTTTGTAAAGACATGTGGAGGGAGGAATGAGGATGATGCACGTGCACAAATTTTCATGTGGATTGTTATTTATAAAGGGAAAATTGCGTTCATGTGTGTTTACGCACGGTTTTAAAAATGGTAATTACTTTTCACACATGGCATTTGGGTTTTTTGGCATATTAACACATTTAGTATAGATTCTATGCACAGATTTATAAATGACACGCCTGGGCTTGTAGTGATTTCTCAACTATTTAAGTCAGTTTAATTCAACAAGGACATTCCAAGGTCAAAGGTCAATTTTCACCGATTTTTTTTACTTTAGACATATCCAACGACCAATTTGCCATCTTGTGGCAAAACATTACTGCAATGTCAACTCAGTGTCTACTGCTGCATGCTTACTGTGACAGCAGCTAAATAGCAGAAAAAGTTAGACAGCTACTGATGAAGGCGCCTTAATGAGGTGATCTTAACATTATTAAGATATTTAAGAAATAAGTTACAACAACAACCTGATTATATAAGAGAGAAATAGAGAAGTGCTGTGTTGTACCACAATTTTTCTTCTAGTTTGTAAGTTTAATAAACAGCGCTTTATAATCATCACAGGCTGCACTGTGAATTAAGTTTTTATAGATATTCATCAAGCTCATTTTGTTATATCTTTGGACTTACTTTCTATTTTGTGGTATGTCCATCGTTGGGGTCAGAAACTAAGAGGCGACCGAGGCTTTGCAGTCAAGGCCCCTCGGTTGGGGGTCAGCCTTCCTCCCTCAGGCAGGTCTGCCAACTCTGTAGAATATTTTAAGTCCTGCCTCAAAACATACTTTTACATGTTGGCTTCTGAGTCCTAATTAGGCTGCTTGCATTTCTATCAAATGTAATATTATTAACCTTTTATTATTCAATTGTTATTGTCTTTGTTGTTGATTTTATTGTTAGTATTTTGTGTGTGCACATGTGTGAGTTTTCTGTGAGGTTGTTTTACTAATTTCTCTGTAACTACACTGCATTACTTTTTGGTTCCATGTACAACACTTTGGTCAGCCGTAGCTGTTTTTAAATGTGCTTTATAAATAAATAAATGTGATTGATTGATTGATGTTGGTGCCACCTACTGGTCACTAGCTGGAATTACATGAAATAGAATGTGTTGTGTCACATGGTTTGAAAATAAAAAGTTACTGACAATAAAAAGTAGTCAGTAACAGTTACTGACCCGGTCAAGCTGAGGTCCGTCTCCTGTCTAGTTTATAGGTTGTAACTAGAAGTATAAGTTGTAGTAATACTCTAATAAAGACACAACACAGTGGCAATGAGGATCTTTAATATCTGCATGTGTTTCTCAGCTCATTGAAAAGGATTTGAGTCAGACTGTTAAAGGAGACCTAATTTTTTCCAGTCCATACTAAACCTCAGCAGAGCTTTTTTAAACACAAGATACACAGCTGTTGGTGTAATCCCCAGCCTTGGTTTCCTGCTGCTCTGAACGTGATGTTACGAGAACTTAGTGAGACTTGGCCAGAAACGTATCCCAATACACAAAACATTACAACATATAACACATCTAAAATAATTAAAATAATAGTAAAAAAAATAAACAATTGACATAAATAAAACAAAACTTAAAGAAACAGACAATTTCAAAGGCTCCATCTAAATCTACAGCATCTATAGTTCCATACAAATACTCAGTAACTAAAGTTTCTTTGTAGGTAAAGTCCTTTAAGTAATGTTTTAATGCTGGAAATTTGTGATTAAATTGTTTTTTGAAAATAAGACTGAATCTGTTCATAGACAATTCTTTCCATTATCTTCCCCAGAATTCCTGAAAAATGTTTGGACAACTATTGGAACCAGAGAAAGGCATTTTTTTATCTTTAGGTATTGGGTTTTCCATGCTTGCAGGCATAGATTTTCATTTAATCACTGATTAACCATTACATTTAAAGCTAAAAGTGCAAGGACTGTTATAGTTAGGAGGATGCTAAATCGGGGCAGATTGCGGTTACTATGTCTGTGCAATTCATGGTGCTATTAGCCAGCGCACTACATTCTTAGAGTGGAGTGGCCCTAAATGTATAAAATAAAAAGCCTTCCCCTTAAGTGGACACTCCCACTGAGCCCCAAGTATTTCCACTCAACCTATCCGCACACAGACACTTACTGTAAGCACATTCCTGCTCTTTCTGCTTTCTTTTTCTTTTTTATTCTTACTCTCTCCCATTTACACATATACACACACACTCATACATTAGAGACAAGTGACAGGGATGGCTGTTGATGGCTCAGAACAAGACAACGTGGCCAGCAGCCACCTAGCATGCCAAGAGGAAAATCCCTCTGAAAATCCCTCACACACACTTCTCAAGGAGATGTTTAAGGGAACAACCTGCCCTGCTGACGCCTTCACAATTAACCCCCACACTGCTGAGAGCATTTCCTAGAAGAGCGAGTGAACAATACAAAAGAGAACAAAGAAAAGAGGGAATGTTACAGTGACTGTAAGGGTGCGTATGTTTGTTTGTAAGCGTGAGTGTAAGTTCAGCATGGCAGTGCTCAGTGCCCCTACTTTCTTTTTATACACAAGCAGGATGGAGAATCCATGTACCCTGTCAGCTTGAGACATCCTACAAATTACACACCACCAGCCACTCTCACACACATATACACACAATCATGCATTTGCACATTAAAGGGGGGCTGTGGTTGAGATGTATGAGATAAAGGCCTTTAATCTCCCGTTCAAACTAACCCCCAATTTCCACATAGGCCTACTCTGTGCGCACTGTTTGGTGCCTGTTTTGACGTAATGTTGATAAAATGATGGAAAATACGATTGTGAGTCCATTTTATTGTGTTTTATTTTAAAATTAACCGGACGCTCTGTGTGTTTCCTTGTCTGACTTCCTGTCCGGGTTATTCTGATCTGTCCAGCTGGACACGTGCCTGCAGCGTAGCCTACTCCGTCGAAAATCTCGTAGCTTGAAAATGCAGCAGAGCATGTGGCGCTGCTTGCATCTGGAGACGGACTCGCTCACTGTGGAAACACAATCATTAACTAGAGTGGCAGCTAATGGTAGCGTAGTGCACGGCGCTGACCGACCATGTTGCAGAAATGTCTGTCAGGTCAGTGGTCAATTTTTTCCATGAATATTTCTAGCAGCACCGCGGTCAACGTTTTTTCATGTAAATTTGATTAATGAACATTTTCGCCAGGTCGGCGGTCAACATGTGTAACGGCAAAATATGTTGACAAAACCGAATGGTTAGATTATAAAGATTATAAAGCATTGTGAAATGAAAGCCACTTGATGTTTTATTTAAACATTTAGCCTACGCTACGGAAAATTGTGAATTCAAAGTAGTTTTACTCAGTGGTGTAGTGGTGCCTAAAAAAGTGCTATAGGCCTTCTCTTAAAGAGGACATGTTATCCCCCTTTTCCACCTTTTCAAACAGTCCCCTGTGGTCTAAATGAAACATCTGTGATGTGCTTTGGTCAAAATATATCATGAATCAAGCACCAGAGGAGGTTTGTGACCCTGTATAAACCAGCTCTCTCAGGACGCTCCGTTTTGGTGTGCGCGTCTCTTTAAATGCAATGAGCCCCCCCTGAGTTTTCCCGGTAGACATCACTCCTCTGTAGTGAGAGTAAAAATGGCAGACCTGCGCAAAAGTTTTGCTCTAGGCTGAAGGGTGGAGTCCATGGGTGGAGAAACCAGGGGAGGGGAGGGTATTTTTTTAACCAGAATCCCACTATGACGTCACAAACTGAGAACATTTGAAACTGAGCACTTTTCTCTGTGTGGTAAGACTTATGCAGACCACAAACAAGAACAAGAACACTGTCAAAGTGGATTTTCATAATATGTCCCCTTGAAGTTTTACCCAAAATGTTTTTTTTTTTAAGAAGCCTGTCCAGCAGAGGATAAACAGCCTCTGTTATAAACAGTGTCATGTAAGACTACTCCGACATATTTAGTTCATAGCCAATTAGAGACAGAGTAGGGGAGGTCGTCCCTTCACCATCAGGGAAAAAATTGCAGCATACTGCTGAATATTGTCCATCAATCAATGGTGTGAATCAGAGGAGATTTAGAAGTGGGCATACCCTATGAAGACTGAAAAATAAGTGGGAATACTCCGTATACCTGCGTATACCCTGCACTACACCACTGGTTTTACTACATTAAAAACTTCCAACTGCTGGCCTCATACAACCCTGCATGGACACGAAATGAGAAGAGATTAGTGAGTGGGGAAGAGAAAGTAAGTCATGACAAATATTATTTGCTCCCTTACCCAAGTTACCAGGCAGACAGTTTTAGGCAAAAAAAAAAAAAAAAAAACATCACTTCCACTTCAATGATCGGGAGCAGAAGCAGGTTTTTGGGAGTGGGTGGTTATCACAGCAGAGGCAAAGAAAAAGAAGAAGGGTGGAAGAGGAGATGCTTCAGAAACAAGACAAGTTGAGAGTAAGAGAGTAAAAAGAAGGGGAGCAAAGTAGCAGGGGGGGGGATGAAAGAGTGGAAGATGGAGAAGGTTGATGATGCAGTGAATTAGTAGAAGAGATAAAGGTGAAGAAAAAGTTGTTGGACTGAAGGATAAGAGATAGGAGGACAGTGAGTAGGCCTCAGTTGAGAGGTTTCTTATTTAATTAATTATAAACCCTAAAATGTGTACAGTATCCATCTCCTCTGCCTCAAAGGAAGGCAAGCAGCTGACTGCTGAGTTATAGGTTGAAAACTTGCATCATCATTTGCTGTTCAACTACAGTATAGTGCTGCCACTACACGATAAAAGGACATCTAACCAAACTTTTATCAATCTTTTCTTATAAATCTTTATGTTTAACCTAACCTCCAAATAAACAAACTCACTATTCAAAAATGTTGTTTCTTTGAATACAAACAGGCTTTTTAATAGCTCTGATCAATTTGTTGCCTCTAACCTCCTTTGTACACAATTTGTGAATCCAGATTTGACACACAAGATTTTACTAGAGACAGAGAACTATTATAGAGTGAACAATGTCTCCTTCAGAAGACTTAAAAGAAGTCATCACAGAAACATCACTAAAAACTCAGCAATGATGTAACTGAATGTAAAGAATCTGAAAACTGTTCCCAGGTACTTGTGTAAGCTTTGTTACATTCTCTGTAAGCTGCTTTGTCTCTGTGAAAAACCAAAAAACAATGACATTTGTGTTTTCTGAGCCTCAAGCAGCTGTGTGCAAGAGGCTCACAAAACTGGACAAATTTGTGATGCAAAGCCTGGAGGAGACATCTGCCTTTTGAAATTAGCCGTAGATACTGTATTAGAATTTACAGTAAAATAGTTTCAGTTTGTTAATCCACACAAGGCGTGAGACAACAAGCGTTCTGTCAGGGAAACAGCTGTGAGCAGTCGGGGAAAGAGGAGATGTGAACATCTAAAGCAGGGAAACATGCGGGTGCTACCAGGGGAAGCTGAGCTGTACTTTAATTGCATTGCGAGTGTCACAGCATGCATTAATCAATCTCAACATCCATTCAGAGTTTTCTGAAATTAAAAACACTCAGTAATTGTGTCTAGTTTAAAACAGACACGTTGCATGATTAAAAAGACAGCTGTGACAGACATTTAAAATAATGTAACGAGGCTAATTTTGCATTATTAATAGAGTTGGCAAACCTTGCACTGTGGAGCCAGTTTCAACAGAGTGCGCTGATCTGTTTTGTCGAGCCTGTTCTGTTGGGAGAGCGTCACTGCTTGATTATTTTCCCAGACAGAGCTGTGCCGCAGATGATACTGAAAATGCGCTGTCCAAGGGTGAAAATTCAGTGGTATTCTGTTATCCTCTTTTTTTCACTAATCGTTTCATATCAAACCTCTTATTCTAGAATGTGCGACATTTTACACATAAATACTGCAGAAATCAAGTATATTTCTCTTTGAGTCATGACTGCCTACAATGAGAAGGAAGCATGAGTCCCGCCAACTGTAGCCTACTGTTGTTAGCACCGTGTTTACGTCATGTTTACATGGATGGGAGGCCTATAGTATAAAGCTGTTTCAGTCAAGGACTAGAGAAAATAAGAATAACATACTCACTGCGTATTTGGATGTCACGTAGGCGTCAGATCACGGCCATTCCGTGTCAATTTTATGTGCAATGTGAAGCTATGAGTTAACCAAAGTGTGCTAACGTTAGCCTGCTAACACAACAACGCAGGCCACAAGAACAAGCCACAGGAGGAGAGCGGAGGCTTCAGAATAGCGGAGGTGTCGCCTAACAGCAGTTTGTTTTGGCTTAATGCTGGTGCTCAAGGGCGACATCTACTGGATCAAAAAGTCACACATTATTACCTTATAGTGTTTTCTCATCTGACCAACAGAATATACAGCTTCTGCCATACAACATGTTTTCTTTTGTTAGTAACTTCCCCACTCAGCGCGAGAGTCACTAATCTTGTGTTTATTTTATTTTTATTTTGACCGTTTTATATTCAACCTGATCATACTTTCATTTCTGTTGCTATGAAGATCCCTTTCTCTGCTCCATTTGTCATTATATTCCAGGGAGGTAAATATAATCCCGTGTTTATGTGTTATCAGCACATAGGCTATGGTTTATTGGAGGCGTTTATGTATGCAAATGTTACATGCACGAGCCTACTGATTAAGAACACGTGGGATTTATCAACACTGATTCCCTTCTGATGTGTATCTAACCATCGTCAGCATGTTTGATAAATACGGATTTTTCTAACTTTCATTCAAAAGACAGAATTTAGAACTAATTCTGCGCATTGTTGATAAATGAGGGCAACCCAAAAAAAAGGTTGTTAAGAAACCAAGACATAACACCTTGACCTCAACTGGGGCAGATGTGGAGTGATGATAGTCTGAAAGAGAATCAACGCCGCCCAGTGGTCGCTTGAAGTCATTACATCTCCAAAACAAATAAGAGACCTTCAGTCCGTCTATTATTGGTCCTGCACAACCAACAGGCCTAAAGTATACGGTTTAAAAAATAAATCAAGTTTGCAACATTTAAGAAGTTCATATCAAGCCTTTTATTTGGTATACAGATATTCATAGATTTATACAGTATATATAGATATATGTATATATGTAACATGTGCCACAGCAAAGTCATAGACAAACTTATATCTACTTATAAAAAGTAAGGAAAAGAAAAATATATCATGTGCTTTATTTCAAAGTAGTGCTGTGAAGCGTGTGTGATGAATGATGACCAAAACTGGAATGATGAGGTAACTGCCAGGCAGGAAAACAATCACTTATAATGGTTTTTTAATAATAATAATAATAATAATAGTAATATTAAAGAATGATAATTATAACTGTAATAATGATCATCAAAATATACTTAAACAAATGGATCAAATAGGAAACCAAAAAGTATAGTGGCAATATGGACCCTTAGTGTCAAACTAGAGAAAAGGATTTAAGTCTAGAACACAAACACACACACACACACACACACACACACACAGTATGCATACAGACAGTGCATTATCGTACAAACAGGAAGTAAAGTCACTCACTCAAGAGAGCAAAAACTCTTGGATGTCATTAACTCTCGTCTGGTATACAAAAGGAACTCAGGCATGCTGGACATCTAAAAATTGCTCTCTAACACTGACAACCACACACAGACACCACAGCAGTGCATTACAGGGCTGACCAAACAGCGCTTGTGGTGCCTTTACATGTACACACACATACACCAAGGTAGTCAGGCTGAATTTCATTCACTAAAAGATGTGAGGGCCTGCATCCATGTAAACAGGAAAAACGGACAGAAATGACATTAAGTAACATAACGGAAACAAATCAGTATCAGGTTAATGTGAGGAAAAGGCGTCAAGATTTAAAGCATAAAAAAGCAGGAGGTGCTGCACAAAAACACAAGGAAGTGGTGTGTGTGTGTGTGTGTGTGTGTGTGTGTGTGTGTGTGTGTGTGTGTGTATAAGCAAGTAAATGTGTCTTATTATAAATGGAGCAGGTAGTGCTGAATGTGACAATCTATTAGGAGTGTCTGGCGCCCTCATGTGGTCACTCCGAGTCTCTCTGCACTTCAGAGGCATCAGCCCGACAAATGGGACACGTCCTGTTGGCCTGAGATCAGAGACAGCGCACAGAAATTATTAGGTTTTGTTTAAAGGAGGGAATTTTCATGAATCACATTAAAACGTCCTTTCATAAAACTGACAGAATCATCACTACACTCCCCAATAAAAGGTTTCAAAGACATTTTCTTTCTCTGTTTTGTTTTATCATTTCTACCACAATATTCACACTGACACTCAGGGTAATACCTCACGCCATGAAATCATAAGACTGTTTTGATTTACACAAGAACTTGGTGTTCCAGAGCCAGGTTTGGCAATTTCAGTGAGACATCATGTGTTGAAGTTTGTGTGCAGCATCTTCAGATGTTCTTGTCTGGAGGTGGAGTACTGTTTACAAATTGTCATGAATGTTATTGCTGAATTTAGGAACATGAAGACACACACTATGGTCTATGCTTGATTCTGTGTCCATCTGAATCTTACCAACACTTCTAAAGTTAAGAAGGTCCCTGTGTGTGTCACTCACTTATTGAATCAACTAGGAGTGTATTTTATGGCTTGAAATAAATAAAGGTTCTCTGTGGTGATCATGATTAAATGGTCCAATCGCTAAAAATAATGTGTGAAGAGCTTTGGGTGTATAATATACATATAGCTTGGAGACAGTGTGAGGGAGAGATTTTTTTGGATGAATGCTTACCCTCAGCCACTTGTCGACACACTTCCCGTGGAACTCGTGGCTGCAAGGCAGGACTCGCAGCAGTTGGCGGGACTCAAAATCACTCATGCACACCACACACCTGCAACACAACAGATGTTTACATGTCAAATACAGCAACACAACTAACACTGAATGTTCAATGGGTAAGATTAAAGCATTTGAGGGGAAAAGAGAGGAAACTAATCACTTCTCACAAGGAAATCATCTCCTCTTCTTCTCATTCCTATCCTAACTAACATACGTGGGCTTTGAAAATCTCAACTACGCTTCCGGGCAGTTTAAGCTAACTGTATTCATCCAGAATATACTTAATAATTTCATAAACTCTGTCACAAATACTTGTGAGCCTCTTTTAAAAAGAAAAATGAAGCATTTAAAAATGTGTAAATCAACAGTAAGCATTGTTGTGGTGATCCCAAGGAGCTTACATATGTCTAATGAGAATAATTCATGCATTTAACAAATGATGACCTGGTAGTTGCAAAATGGCTGCACTCACAGTGTTTGCTCAGACTGGTGGTTATTTGGATTGAACCGGTAGGAAGGGAGCTGTTCAATGTCTCCCTTTGTCAATCCTCTGAGTTTGGCCTCTCCCAGACGCTCAGCCAGGTTTAGGAGGGCCTGTGAGGGAAATGAAACAGAAGAATCAGACCCTTTATCCAATTAAAAAAAAAAAAAAACGTACAAAAGAATAAAGAAGCAGCATATGAAGATTTACCTCATAATTTTCCACTTCTCCATCGTCTACATCCAGCTCCAGACTGATTGCAGGACCTGTGGGCTGGACTGGCAGCATTGAACTACAGAGGCAGGCATAAAGGAGAGAGGAATTAAAGTTCTGTTCTTCAAAGGAGACCAAAATCAGTCCTGTGTTATGTTAGTCTGAGTACCTTAGAATTTCATCATTCTGTCCAAAAAGATTTGTACGTTTAATGTTCCTCTTACCAATACTTGTACTCTTTAATAGACATTACTTATATACAACATAATACCTTTGAAACTTTTCAAAATTCTTTACACAATTTAGATAATACATTGGACTTATATAGTGCTTTTCTGAATACTCAAAGATGCAAAGAACAAAAAAGCAAAACAAAGAACAGAGTTTTTTAGGGGTTGTAGGCCATGTTGAAGAAGTGAGTATTTTGGGATATCATGAAGGTGGAGAGGGAGGGGGAGTATCAGATGATTTTTGGGAGTGAGTTACGGCCTGCCTAAGCAACCCTCACACTTTAAATTCAACCCTCAGTTTATTTATTATATGTCTAAAAAAGGCAGGTGAAAACTTGAATCCTTAAAGTGACGATTTCTGTTGTATCTGAAGTTATACAAGTTGAACTTAATGATCCACAACGTGCAACAGGTTAAACATGTCAAAAAGAAAAACAAAGATTTTCTTCATTACTGTCTTGTGTAAGTGACAACATTTTGATCAACTTACAGGAAGTAAGGCAGGAGGCTTGGGTGGTAAGGCGAAGGTGGCAGTGGCTGTTGTGAGCGGTACCGTCGCCCTGGGAGACGCCGAGGAATAAAGTTTGGATAGGACTGAGGGGGCAAATGACAAAACATACATATCACTCATTTGTCTTTATCTCATACTTCAAAGTGATTAAAAAAAACACAAAATATAATCATTGTCTAACTCACCACTCCGAAGAACTCCTGAGGCAGGGGGTCATGGGACAGGAAGTGAAGCTGTGTGGAGTGTGGAGTGAGGGCCGGGTGGGTGGCAGGAGGATAGTGGAGCCCAGCACCCAGAGACAAGTGTTCTCCAAGCAGCTCCACATCATTCTCTATCCTCTGTAACGGCTGTGATTGTGGAGATAAATATGAAAATCAGAAGTTAAAATATACAATATTACCATGTCAGATGTGATGACAACAAAATGTGCAGTTCAAAACAATCAGAGCATTGCCTACCCGATCAACAAAGGGTAGGCAATGCATGACATATGCATCCCCACTCACCGATCGGGCCTGCTGTGTGGGATAGGGTCCAAACTGTCCAGGCTGGGGAAGGTGAGGTGGATGGTGGGACAAGTGTGTTGGGGGATGGGGAAGGTGAGGAGGGGGAATAAGGAAGGTTGGGTCACTGGACAGCAGTGATGGAAATGGGTAAGGCATAGGTAAGTGCTGAACAGAACATGTCTGAAGCACCTAGAAGAGAAACAAAAGACATCATACGTTACTAAAACTCATTAGTAGCCATGTGCAACATTCAACCAAAACTTACGCTGGAATAAATGTTTGACTTAAAAAACACCAACACACTCACAGGAGGAGGGACACTGCACACAGGATAATGCTGTCCACTGAAGACCACTGAGCATGCTGGGATCTGTTGAGGGGCAGAGCGAGGTGGCAGGCCTGGTGGAGCTCCCGGAGGAGACACAGGATACGATACTGGAACTGAGCCCTAAATATGGAGATTCAAGAGATCCTGAACTTAGTAAACAGCCTGTGAGTAAAAGCTAAGCAGCTGGAGTAAAAAAAAACAAAAAAACAAAAAAAAAACCCAAAAACATATTTAACACTGGATACAAAATACAGCATATCAAAACCAATTTTATCAGTGTCAACACAACATTTTTAGCTCTGGAATTTTTCATCTTCAAAGTAGCTCGCATTACTTTTCTTAACACAGAATTTTGTTGATTAATCCTTTTTGGGTTTTCGAGCTTATTATGCCAACAGCAAAAGGTCTTTCAGTTTCAGTTCAGTTCAGTTTTTAACTGTCGCCTATCAGTAGATATGACTTCTGACATGTACATCACTTAGTTCTTTTTTGCATGTAAAAGGCACTTAATTGAGGTAAACCTCAACTCACTTTCACCTGAAAAAGACCTGCAGATTGAAATTAACATTGTGACAAACTTCACAGCAAATTGTTCATTTCAAATCCGATAAGAAGTTAAATGTGTGTCGTTGTAACTCATGCAAAGTACACAAACTGACACCAACAATCACTGATTTTCAATTTGTAAGACATTGGTTATGATGCTTTGACATTATTTTACTGACTGAAAATTAGCCAAACAAACCTGGCATGCTTCTGGCATCAACCTGCATTTTTTTTTTTCGTGTAAGATAAGAGGAAATTAACTTACTGCTTTCCAGAAGGAAAAAGGCCTAAGTATAACATTCATACCTTGCAAAAAAATACAACCAGGGAAGAGATTTTGTAATACAAGTCAACGGTCATGTTGCTTTTTTTTTTTTTTTTGCTAAAACAAAGGGCAGGATAGTGCATCTTCAAAAGGACACCCTGAAACAATCCAATGTTCATTTGCTTGCAGTGTCTCCAGGAAGATACCACCGGAGTCAGAGGGAGACAAAATGCACAAGAGCAAGAAAGTCTTTAAAAATCAAACTGTGAATCTTAAACATCCCATTGTGTTTTATGATATCAGAGGTCTACTGGAATAATTTCATTTCATTTTTAACTGTAAATCCAGATGACCCCCCCCCCCAATCTTATACAATCACCTGCTCATGGAGGTCCAGCACCATACTGCTCTGCTGCTGAGATGGGTGAGGGTGTGGGTGTTGTGGATGAGCTGCGGGGTGCAGCAGTCTGGGAGACAGGTTTGGGGACTGGTGGAGTGGCCTTGGGGACGGGTTTGGAGGATGGTGACTTGGGCGCTCTTCAGGACCAAGCCCCGGCCCCGGTCCTGGCCCTCGGGGGGGTTGCTGGCTGTAGGGCAGGTAGCCCTGGGGGGGAGCAGGGTGACGGTAGTTCTCATCCTGGTGGCCTGAAGACGGGACGTGGTGGGAGTGCAGGTGATGGTGGTGATGGTGGGCATTGGGATGATTATGGTGGTGGTGGTTATTGTTGCTGTTGTAGTGGTGGTGGTTATTGTGGGTGTGGTGGTGATGGCGTGTCAGACGGTCTCTCCGGCCACGCTGGCGTCTCATTGGAGGGCTGATGAAGAGAAAAAAGAAATGAAGAAGACGCAGAAGGAGCTGTGTACGAGAAATACTGGAGATGTCATCTCGTGCAATTTATATAAAAGAGTTAACAGAATACTATACACCAATGTTTTGGTGATCTCCTATAACATTGACAAAATCAAAATGAAGTCTTTTTAAATAATAAAATAATCTATTTTCATATTTCTGTCTTATCAAATCCTGGTAATATCAGTACCCACATTGCACCTCAATCACAAACGGTTTAATTGTAAATGTAGGTGTGTTAGTAGCAGTGAGTATGTTTATCTGTAATGAGCCTGAAGCAAAGATGAGGAGTGGTACAGAGAGGAGCTCTGCAGGCCCAGATTTTTTATGTTTTGTTTTTCTTTATATAGTTTTTGCCGTAACTGACGCTTTAGGTCAGATCAAATAGAGAAAGACCCTGATTGAAAACAGACTCAATGTTGGGCTGTAACAAATGATTGTCATTTTTACTATAAATGATTACAACAATCCTTAATTAATGAAACAGTTCATCATTGTAATTTAAAATCACAGCATATAGTAAAACAAAAACTTTCCAAAACTCAAAGTTGATATCTTGAAATGTCTTGTTATAGAGCTCAACAGTGACTGCCCACTTTGTCTGTGCCTCTGGTTCCGGAAGTAAATTTCCCAATTCAAATCCTCCCTTGATTTTTCACAAAATCCTTATATCAACAGATTGGCTCCTGGAACTAAGACAGCCAGCTACCCCAATACTCTTGACTTTAATACATTTAATTTGGCACCAAAACGGCATTAAAAAACTGAAAAAAGACAAAAGGTACAAGACTGTGTACATGATTTTTTGTCCGGAGTCAAGAAACTACCCATCCCACAATCCATTGTGAATGATATTGTTTCTTCTTAAAAGTAACGTTTGCCTTTGTTGTACTATCTTACTGTTTGTGTTGTGGAAAATATAAACTACACTCAGTGCGGTATGACAAGGTTATTACTACATTTCATGTTAGCTAACTAACTACACAGCCTGCTAGAGAAACTTATGTTAGCATACGGCGCAGAGGGGTGGGAAACATTGCCATGGCAACAGCAAGCTCAACCAATCAGAAACACTATATCGTGGGAAGTGTAGCTGCCCCCGATATCACGAATAAATCTTGTTTTTCTTAAAACGAGGTTGATATCAAACACACTTTTGTCTCCTATAGGAGCATATATCATCATTTTACACTCGGGTAGCCTGTGGTAAGTCTACCTTGGATGGTTATGACATTATGGTTAATAATCAAATCCACTATGGAGAAAATGAATGGGATTTTTACTTCCGGAGCCACACTGTTGAGCACTATATCTCGCTATATATACTGTAAAAGATCTATAGTGATTTCCCTATTGCCTAATATCACCCAAGAAAATGTGTTCTTGTCATCTACCCATCACACATCAGTTTTTTGTGCTACCCTCAGTCCAATCCTTGTTTTGTTTTTCAGATATAAAGTTTAGCCCTTTTAGTATGTAGAATTCTGCACAGACAGCATTAGTCTATTATTGGATGAATAATGAAAATAGTTTTTACATATAATTATGTCACACACTCACCTGCGTCTGTTTCGAAGGGGAGTGTGGCATCTCTCTGGCATGTAGTGGGGGTGTGGTCTGCGACTGGGAGGAAGCTCCCAGGGGCGAATGGGAGAGGAAGGGGTTGATGGAGGGGCGGAGTTTAGATCCAACATGGACTGCTGGGAAAGACGCTGCCTTTTTGGGCTTGGGCTGTCTTCCATCTGCACACAGAGGTAAAGGAGGAGGGGGACCAGAAGCAGGGGGGGTGGTGGGTCAGGGAAAAACAAAAAGAGGATAGACAAAAGGGGAGAATGAATAAGAAAAGAAAACAATGACATTCAATTCTATTCAAAGCAGGAGCAGACGTAACAGGCATGGGTCATGTGTCACACTTACTTTGTCCCGGTCGTCGCTGCACACATTATCCGGATGAAAGTGTAGCACTCCTCCTGCAGGCCACAGAGAAGAAAAATATAATCAGATAAGTTAGGACTGAGAAAAACACCAACATCACAAGACACATGGACCATGCAGTCCAGGACAGCAGAAAATACACCACACAGGCTTTGATTTTTTCCCACTAAATTTAAAGACCACTGGATTCCAAAACAGTTTTAATGTTGACGACGCCTGGCTGATTTTCTTTTACAGACTTTAAAATGACAACATTTGACTATTGAATCTAACTTTTTTTTTTTTTTTACAAACAGAGCTGTGGTCCTCTGTGAGGGTCTGCCCTCCAAACAGGTTTCTGAATTTCCTGCATTAAAAGTGCAGACAAGAAAGGACGCCATGTCACACTGGACCCTTTTTCTGTGGCTCTCACAGAAAAATCATTCCTTCGGATCTACCATGAAAAAAATTGAGCACCGACTCTCAGAAACAGACACACAGACATCCACAAAAACAGTTCCACAAACTGGAGTGGTCCCATAGAAATGATCCATAACTGAAAGCCTGGCTTCAAGTCTGCCTTTCTGAAGGCATCTGCTATGCTCAAGTCCCTGAGCAAGGCAGTGATCCATTATTAGCTCTGAAACAACAGCTCGGAGCCATCTCTTTCCCATTTTATTTTGTATCTCCTTGTGGTAAACTAGCAATACTAATATTTCTCCAAAGATCAATAAATCATCACACAAAAAAGACTTCCCGATGATGTGAAAGAGATGTGTGCCCTCAAAAAACTGAAATACTAGAAAAAGGGAAAATCTCTGAATAAAGATATAATAGCAGAAACAAACAATGCTCTCTGATCTGTATATCTGTCGGCCCACATGTGCAATCTGGATGCAGCATGTGCATGCAGACATTTCAGCAGCTTAAGAAGGATGTCCTTGAACTCAGCTGACAAGAGTTTCCACTGAGCATTTCCCCAAAAACCTTTAATCACCAAAAAGAGGGGGGGAATCTCTCCTCCCCTCATCTCTTTCTGCTGCTCCCTCCATGCCTTCCTCATCCACACAGCCCCCGTCTGACTCCTTAGAAACAACAGATCTGAAAGCAGCCCCCCCATCCCCTTTCTTGTCTTTGCGATGCCACTCCAGAGCCAAGTGAAGTCTGGCGATAGTGACAGCTCAAAGGCGCCCTGCTAGTGGCTGTGGAGAACAGAGGGACTGTCGCTTGACTCACTAGCCCACAGTACAGCCAACCCACTGGCTTGCATCTTAATTCATGTACTCTCCCTGGGTTTTTTTTCAGGCCTCACAGGGTCCTGGGCCTCAGTTATCCATGTGTTTTGAGGAGAACTAGGTCTGTTAATGCAGAGTCACCCCAGGGAGCAACAGGAGAGAGGATGGTGAGAAAGCCTGGATCAATTCTGTTGGTGAGAAGATCGACTCTGTTCCCTCAGAGCCTGGCTGCTGGGGGAGACTAACCATTTTTCACAAAGAACATCAAGTCAGATGGGCCAGATAGTAAAGTTAACATTATCAGCTGTTGTCAAGAAGAAATGTACTTCTTGTCTTACATTGAGATACAAACACTTGAAATGTCGTTTACAAGAAACAACCAAAAATAGAGAAAATAAAAAGATTCCCCCCCGATAATCTGTTGAGATCTCGTGTGATAACTGGACTAGAGCTTTAAAACTTAGATGCTATATTACATTAGAGCGTTAGCAGGTTGATGAATGCAACAAAAACCAAAATAGCTAAACTGGGTTTGACACCGGGGGGTGTGAAAAGGGACGAGAAATAGAGGAGAGAAACTCAGGTAAGACATGGGGACACATTTTTTTTAAACACACAAAATCCAACCCTGTCACATTCTGTATACTGTGATGCCAAAGACGTTATATAGTGCCTTTAAAAAAAGCACAGGTAAATAAGAAATCTGTAATGCACTGTAAAATCCAAACTCTTATTTCGCTAAACACAGAAAAACACACACATTCAGGAAGGTGATTTGCAGTTGTTTGGAAGGATGCAGATCACACAGCTGGTAGATACACTCTTTAAGGTACTCACATAAGACCCTCTGTGTTGTTGCCCAATTTGGGAAGCATGTGTTTTTGTGTTGTCCCCTCTGCAGGTTATTTTGGGTGTTTGGCAGAAGTGCTGCTATTACAAAAGAGGCCCATTAGAATCCTGCTTTCCTTGATTCACTGCACTTTTTTGCCTTTGAGGGAACTCAATCTGGTATTACAGAAGTCACTTTCCTGCAGTCAGCAGTGGAAACTTGCTAAACACGAAACCCACTGATGTCATTGAGTGCGTTTACATGGGCACAAGTATCCTAGTGATAATCCTGTTTCAGAAGTATTACGGGTATGTGCTTTGCATGCAAACAACGTAGCATGCTTTTATAAACCTGTATAAGCTCTTATCCAAGTTTGTTTAATCCTGGATTTTTCACCTGGAGTCAACAATATAAACCAGGATATTGTGGCATAAAAACACCCTGTTCAGGTTTCTGAACATGTTAGTGCAACACAAGGTTGCTGAGATGTTGAGAAATAAAAACCACAACTGCACATGTATGAACAGGAACCTTGCTATTGTCATGATCATATGTACAGAGAGGTGAATAACCAGGATTTTTCAAGTTGCATGAAATCACCATACTTAGGATAAGGCATAAATGAAGGGGTACAGGCGTCATACATTTTAAAATCCCCCAGGGCTTTATTGCAGTTCTACTTAAAACTTATTTGTGTTTTCTTCATTTTTATAGGCTAAATAAGTTTGTATTGGTAGTAGTTTGGAGTGGTTAAAGCAAAAAAGGTAAGTTTAGTAACTCTTTCATACATTTACATGTGTTGTTTGAACACTGATTTGAAACTACACCTTTTTAAGTTTTCCCAGACTGTTTGACTATTTAGTCAAATATACATCTGTTTGACCTCCGTAGGACAATACAGAGGTTTGCATAGACTTGAATATTAGTTGAAGCACATTTAAGGCCCTGACACACCAAGCAGACGGCAAAGAACTAGTGGCGACGAAGGCTGCCTGTGGCACGTCGCCTTCTGTCAGTTATAGGCTCATGTTTGACATGTTTGACAGTAAACTACAAGGAAGACTGCATCAAAGCACTGAGTGATCTGAAACAGATATAATCTTTATCTAGAAATTTAATTTCAAGGTTTGTTTCAAGTCTCCAACTTGTTTTTCTTTAAAGTATGAAGAGGAGTATGTGAGCTGCCTAAACCTCTAGGCAAATTTTTCTTTCCCTGATCCGATAAAAAATAAATGTACTCGCTAGCTCATATTAGTTAAAAATATGAATAACCGCAAGAGATTTGTTTCATAAGCATGTGTCTAAATACTTGATTAACTCTAATGAAAGCAATTTATTATTTACCGGTACAACCGATAACCATAATGTTATTTTGTCTTGGACACAAGAGATATGACCAGCAGGCCTTCAGCATCACCATGTCTGGACTATCCATAGAAAAAAACAGTAGTTTTTTTACCGAGGGCCTGTTTAAAGCTCAGCACTGACGTACTAAACAAAGTTCAGGAGCCTGGTTTGCTCTGTTAACTTGGGTAAATGTTATTCAAACCTCTACAGGAGAGACACCACAACAACACCTGACATGACATATAGCTGGCCTTTCAAGCAACAGCTGGCGGTGAGAGCACCAAGCCTTTTAGTTAAATGTTTCAAAGCCTGTTAAACTGGTAGTGGTCTGCTTGCATCCCCTCAGGAGGTGTATCCTGTATGTGTGTGTGGTGGTGCATGTGGCAGGGCTGCAGGCCCTGTTTACTGAAGCCTGCTTACCGGCCCCTGGGTGTCTGTGAGCTCCGTGCGAGGAGTGGCGCTGCGCCCCCGCAGACAGGTAGCTCCCCTGGGTGTGCTGCTGCTGGGTCTCCGGGTAGCTGCGACCACCGTGGTGCGGCGCCCAGCCGGGAGTGCTCTGCTGCGGGTAGCTCACCCCTCCCCCGCTGGCGTTCATCATGCTCCCGTTTCCAACCGCGTTAAGGCTGCCGTTGCTTCCAACGTTGCCGTTCAAGCCGAAATGATAGAAGCCAGACCGAGACCGAGACCGCGTCCTCGGGGGGTCCATGGCCGGGGCCGAAGAGGAGGGCGGTGGTAGTTGATGAACGTGATGAAGGTAGGCTGGAGAGATGGACGTCCAGAAACGGGCAATAGCCTCCCTCTTCTGTCCGCGTCTCTCTATCTACTTGGTTACCTCTAAAAACTACCGGCTACTGCGAGTGTTTTCTGAGGCATTTAAAGCTGTAGTTTCAATGAAATGAGAAGAGATACCTGGAAGCCCTCATGTGTCGCACAAACACCATCTGCATCAACCACATCCACCCTCTCGCTAGCTCTCTGTGCGAGTACACTGAACGAAAACGTTTTATTGTAACACTTTTAAACGTACAAAAGTGTATAAATGGTATTGTCGTTATATCAGCTAGTAATTAAAAAAAACAAAACACTCAAAATACTGTTTTCTCCAAGTTGGTTATTATTGGTTTCCGTCGTTAACAACACAACAGCTGCGCGAGTCTCAGGTTCTCTATTGTCTTTTCACAGAGGATCAGTCAAGCTTTCCCACAGCACATTTAAGTATTTTTAAACCTACTGGTCGTGCGCAATTTGGTACTAAACGACTGAGCCCATACTGACGTATGTATTAACAAGCAACTTCAACTAAAGTAAATATAAGTCGCTCGACAAGTTAAATACTTAAATCTCTAAACACAAGCAAGATGGCTAAATGTCGAGCGTTAGCAAACTAAAGCAGACCAGTAGCCCTTATGGCTGGCCCCGAAAATAAGTTGTTAGATTATGTTTATGAATAAATTGTAGCTAAATTGCTACGGGTATCGTGCTGTAAGTAATAAAGTTACTCCCCTTTGCGATGGCTAACTAAACCTACTCGTTCATTAGCATAATGTCTATTTTTTCAGCTAGCCCAAGGCTAACAGGAAGCGGATTCTAGAGGGGAAAACAAGTCCAACAGTGCCGACATTACAAGCTAGCAAACGTCGCACTGTGTCGAGGTTTTGATAGCCGCTACACAGAGCTAAAAGCGGATTATATTAGACCGCATGAGAAAATAGATATCTACCTTATCCGTCAAGAGAGGTGGACAGTATTTGTCCAATTTAAATCCCCTCTCGCATTCGCTATCGAGTGTTTTCTCTGGTCAGCGGGGAGTGTAGGGGAAGATCAATCAATGGGAGTTTCACATCTCTGTCAAGTCAACCCCAATCGATCAAAGATAAAGTGTAGTCCGTCACTGGCTTATTTCGCGCTGTGCTTGTAAATATATGACATAAACCCACATGCCAGTAAAGGTGTATTGATTTCAATAACTATCTGAGCAATGTTTGTTTAATGAGAAGCTTCAATGTCGATTTTTAGTAGCAGCCTGTTTTCTGAGTTGACTACTCTAGTCTGGCAAACCCCGGGCAGCTGCTCCGTTCATTAATAATTCAGCAGCTTCATACCAGAAATACTATAAGACAACGCTTTGAGAGCGATTGTGTTCACACAGCTTTTCAAATAGACCAGTCCTGCATGGGCGGATGCTTTAAACCGTAACCGACGTACAAAGTAACGCGAAACACCAATGATTGTGTCTTCACAATCTCGTATCATGCTATAAACCAATCCTAGAGCAAAACATAGGAAAGGAAATTCATGTATTTTGACATGGTTTTTACAATATAAATACAAGTCTTTACAAAGATAAGTCAGAGATCTGTTCTTTTGATGTGATAAAAAGAATTAGAATGAAAGAAAATGATGTTGCTGCAGAACTAGCCTTATATTTAGCTGGAAAAGTCAACTACAATAGATGAGCCTTAAAGCAACAAATTAAAAAAAATCTCTTTTAGAGACTAGGTGAAAAGAGTATAATTGTAGTAGATGTGAAAACTAAAGTGCAGTGATAACAGTAACAGAAGATGTGCATCCTTCAACTCCATATGCTATTTGCTTTTTTGGTAGTGATAAATGAATGAACAAACAAAAGACACATAAAATTGTTTACTATTATCCAGTCACATTCATTACCCTAAAACATGAAAAAATAATTACACTTCATCGTCTTCTGTGACGTACTCTTTGTTTTGGGGAAAGAAAGTTTTCGCTACTGATATCTACATCACCATGGGGATATAAATCCCCATGTTTAAGCCCTCCTCTCTTCTTCCATCTCTCTGCCTCTCTGCTCTTCCTGCTCCTTCTGTCACCTGCCTCATCCCTCCTCTTCTTTTGTGGAGGGGGTGGAGACTTATGATCACGAAGAAGAGACCTGGAGGGGTCTGAAGGGCAAACTTCATCATCAAATTTTCCCTTGGATCTCCCTAATAGTCCTCCTTCTCGTCTTGCTTGAGCCTCTCTCCTCAGCCTCTTCACCTCCCGTCTCTCTCTGCGCCTCTCTGGCCACGTCTTCCTCCTGCAAGCCTGGCTACAGGCCACCTGCTTTGTCCTGCTGCTCCCTTGAACAGGCTGATTCTCCTCGCCACTCTCTTGTGTTAGTTCAGTCTGCTGATTGAAGAAAGGCAGGGATCCAGCACTTATGAGCTCTGCAAACACAGCATTGATAGAAAAAATGAACTGGATAATCTCTGCAAACCTGTGGTTTGGCTGAACAATCAGTTTAAAAAACCTGTTAACAAATGCATGAATTCATGTTTTTAATTAACAAGAGATCAAACATAACATGAAAGGGTTCTCTCAACTAGACAAACCAATAAGAAGAGTCCTTATGTTCTTTTTGTTGGTTTTTACAGCCTGCAACTTATCTTAATTGGTTCACTGTCATTGCTTTCTTTGACTGATTTTTCAGTCACAGTGGGCAGCTGTTTTTAGAGAAAAAAAACTCTAATGAAGCCAAATACTTTACCTGCCCAGCAACAAACAGTAGACTGACTATGTAAGCAAACAGCTGGTGAATATAATGATGCATTAAGTAAAACAGATAAATCACAGCTGAAGGCAGATTGAATACTAATTCTACACTAACTGTCAAATCATTAGGTACATCAGTGCTTAATTTGTGCCGGATCCTGCCAGAACAAGATCCGGCACCTACCAGATTGGGAACGGCACCTATTTGATTAGATCCAGCACCTTTGTCACTATCCAAATCTCTCATTACATTCGGCGCAATATAATGTTATTTGTTCTGACATTCTTTTTTGTATTTAAATAACTGGTAAGCTCTTGTTTTTCTGCTTGTATGCATTTTTAAATATAAAAAAAAGAGGGACAGAGCGAGAGGTCAGATCGCGGTCAATGTCAGATCGCGGTCGCGGATGATATGTATGACTTTTTTGTCTCTTCCTGCTGCGCCGGTACAGCCCTCTCTCTGTGCTCTGGGACCTCAGGGTTTACAAATTAAGCACTGAGGTACATGTAGCTCAATAGAATGCAGCCTAGTATACAGTATATATCCTGTAATAAAGAAGAAAAAGATTAGTGGAGTGAACAACCTTTCCATATCTTATTCCTTCCCACTTCTTTTCTTCGTAGAAACCTGGTAGTATTTCCCGCCCTCATTTTGCCCTGAGACGGGAAAGCTTCTTATTTCTTGTCTGAAAAGGAGCCTCCGATGACACAAAAATCGTCATTTTGCGTCATCGGAGGCTGCTTTGGTTAGCAGGGGTGAAACTACACCGCTAGTTCCTCATATTTTCGACCACTGAAGCTACAGACCTATTACAGATCAGTGGGTGGGACCTCACTCCCAGAATCGAAACTCAACGTCCGCCATCTTGCTAGGAAGCTATGCTATCAGGCTCTATGGAGAAAGCTGATAAGAACCGAGAATGGCTTATGTTTCAACTTCAAACTGATATGGATGAAGGGGATTTTAAAGGACTTGTGCTTGAATCGGATGTTCGTGGCTCTTTCTACAAGCCGAAATATAGCGGCGAGCTGGCTGCTGCCGACAGGCAGGTCGACGGCTGTGAGAACAAGGAGCCCGGGCCGACTCAAGCTGGGTCAGACTTGTGGTGTTGGCGCTGTCACTGTTTGCCTATGGACAAAGACATAGAGTCCGTCTTCTGCCAGGAATTTCCAAGATGCCAATTCCTTCTGGAAGAAATCTCGGAATCAGTTGAGGAAACGTCCGTATGTGTTGTAGTAAATGTCTGTAAATAATGCTGCATTCAGATGCTGCTCGGGATGTCCAAGTTTCCGAGTTGGGAAGTCGTTCTTCTGACTTCCGTGTTGAAATAACAGCACAAAAATAGTGGATGCTACGACGAAGATCAGTGAAAAGCTGTCAAAAGTTATATTTGAGCAAAAAGTTGATGTGCAATACGTGCATGAATAAAAAGTATGTTAACATTAAGAATACATATTAAACCCCCCATTTGATGACGATTCTGACGTCAAGTCGGTAAGTCGGGCACCTAATTCTTTTCCGAGTTTCCGAGTTGTTGTTCTGACTTGAGCAGGTGTTTCAGGTGCATTTTACAACTCGGAAACTCATTTTTCCGATGTGTCCGACACCACGTGAATGCACCATAAAATCCTCTACTTCTGTGCTGTGTATTCTGGGAGTTGTTGTCTTTCATCCACATGAGCCAAAAAGACACTTTCTGCCTTTTCTCGGTCAAGAAGGCACCAACTTCAAAACTTATTTCACATTTCTCCTACATATGACCCAATGTCAATACAGATTCATGTTTCAACGGGTGAAGTAGCCCTTTAAGTTTTCACTTTGAAAGTCATCTTTGCTCTTTAGTTGATATTGATGTTTGAACATGCCAAACATGTGCAGTTTTTTAAGTCATGACTTGCCTCCTGAGACACCACTCACCCCACCCTACCTTTATAGTCTAACCACTGTGTGGTGCACGTAACAACAACTGACTCAGGAGTACATATTTGAAAAAAGCTCTAACTGGCACATCATGTATGAAATTTGAACTTGTTCTGTCTTTCTTTGGTAAAAGACATTTTAATGTTTTTGCTCAATCATTGTGGTCTAATCTACTTGAGTGTTGTACTAGCTTAGAAGGTTTTCAAACCAGGATCAAGGATCATTTGACCAATATTAGCACATGCTGTCTTGGCCAGGACTCTTTTGTAAAAGAGAATTTTGAATCTCAATGGGAATAATTCTGGTTGAATAAAAACACCATTGCCACCCCATCAACTGGAGTTTGTCATTATTTTAGGTCAATAACATTTCATGAAAATCCTAACTAAAGGCTAAAGTTACCACATGAGGTAACTAGACAAAGCAACAGCTGGTGTGCACTGTAATCAAACAAAATCATGAAAGGGGATCCTTGGACAGCTTGGTGTATTTTTTTTTTTAATCAGATGAGATTAAAACCCTGAAATTCCCCCTTTAAAAATGACTAACCACAATAAAACAACACAATTTAAGGACAATTTAAACAGTAACACTGTACATGAAACCGTTAAAGTTTTCTCACCTTTTGATCCTTCATGCATCCTTGTACAATGTTTCAGGATGTCGTTGATTGTGTCATAATGGCAAACATAGGGCAGTGAGGGACACATCCCGCTGACCATCCTCCTTTTAGTGCACTCCTGATACAGACAGAAACACAGGCACATGGAGGGAGGGACGCCAAAAACAGTGCTTTCACTTTTAAAAAGTATTTAAAAGAGAGAGAGAAGATTCAATTTAAAGTGAGGGAGCAGGAGGATCAAAGAAGGGCAGGTACTAGTCCAATCCAAAATAAGATAGAGGACAAGAGAGGGAGTGTATGCTGCGCAGAGATGTACAGAGAGGTGGAAAAAATCAAGGGGAAACATGAGAGTGTAACAAAAAAGGCAGAAATAGAGGGATACACCTGAGGGCAGGTGAAGATTAAGCCAGGATAGCAAGGAAAGATGGCAATAGTCAGAGTGAGATTTCTGTTCTTGGTCACTTACAAAACCATAATGTCCCGTCTTGGAGCAGTTGTAACAAAAAGTCTGGTATTCCTTTTGTTCTGGGGTGTGGACTGTTGATGGTCTTATTGGAACCTCTAGTTGGATCTGGACAAACATTTTTAAATATGGAAAGAGGTCATTAGTTGATTTATATTATTCATACAAACCCATGCATGCAAACTTTTAGTTTCACCAGTACTCTTCAGTGCAGTAAAGTACAAAATTGAACTCACAGTCAAGTGGTATTGTCTCCACAAATCAGGGCAGGCCTGAAGTCAACACAGGAGACAAAAGGTAAAGGTTACTCATTTAAAACGCTGTACAACTGCAGAGAAGAAGTGAAAATGAAAAACTGCTTGACTACATCAATAACACTTAATACATTAGGCCCACACTTGCCTGATGCACAACGTCAACACACCACTGACAAATGCTTTCAAAGTTTCCTTTAACATGTAAACACATTCATTTAACATAAACTGTGACAGGGACCACATCTGGGTGCTTCAGGACGCTCACATCAGAGAGATGTCCTGCCATCCTGCAGCGCTTGCAGTGTTGATTCCAAACTGGGGGTCTTTCACAGGGTCTGGAGCAATGCGAAGGCAGTCCACAGCTGGAGCAGGGACGGCGCGGACAGTCCCTCTGAATATGGCCCTGGATCCCACAGAGGACACAGGTGAGACATTTCTGAAGGCAAATAGACAAAAAAGAGAGTTAAGATGGATGGTGTGATTTTATTAGTCAACATCTAAAAGTACCATGGACCCACACTGACAATCTGTTAGTGAAACAACAGGGACGTATAGGGAAGGTAATACACGTCACCATTTTTTTCTTCTATTTTACAACTTGACTGCACAATATCTTAATTTACGACAGAAAATTATTCTAAGTTTACGCAGCTGAAAATCTGGGTCATCATTTTCAAAAAAAAAGACCACAGGATGGACATTTTTATATATTCTGAAAAGTCTATAGCAAGCAGGGAAAAGGTCCAGTATTAACCAAGGTTAAAATAAGCCACAATGGTAAGCATCTTAAAGGGATACTATAACATGCCCTGACATTGATTCTAGTAAGTTAGACATCTCAGCAGTTTGGTCAGTATTACGATCAGAATCAGGGTCATCAAGCAACATCTGTATCAAACTCTTGCAATGACTTTTCTTCCACAGAGCTGTAATTTGTTCCACAGAGCTGTAATGGTCAAATGAAAAAAAGGTTAGACAAGGGCGTTTCTTTACCTTGTGATAATAGCAGCTTTTTGCGAGATGTCCCATCCTATTGCAGATGTTACAGGCCTGAAAATTACCAGGCACCCAATAGCGGAAGGGCTGAGACTTCTCAGCACCACGCTATAAAAAATAATGAAAAGCTTTCGTTAAAAAATAAATAAAAAACAGTCATTAATACAAAGTACACACTTTGTATTAAAAATATGTTTTTTGTGTTTATTTTGAAGTCTGTTTTATACAAACATATGTTTGAGTTTCTTTGAACACTATTTTATAGTTTGACCAAAAATACACCAATTGCTGCTCAACAGAATACAAGTGTACCTTGACTATCCTGAAAAAAAAAAGAGTTCCACAGTAACATTAAAGCTGAATGATGTCAGTAGTTACCTTGTCCTTCTCTGATACTTGCCAAGTGTCCGTCTCTGACTTCACATTCTGATCTATACAAGAAGAAAATACATTATACAAGATATGTGTTCACTATAAATTGTGTAATTATGTGGTTCGCAAGATGTCACACAATTCCCCCCAAAATGCTTTTAACAAATCAAGAATAAAACTCCACAAGATGAAGTTAAAGGCTCTGCTCCAGTGGAGCTACTGGCCGACGTTTTTAGATGACCTGGTAGAGCAAAGAGGCTCCCTGGTGTGAGTATGAGTACTGTATCTCGATTAATTTGAATCAGAGCATTTCTGAAAAAACTGAGTAAAGACTGAGCAAAAAGCCTTGTAAACATTAAAAATAAATTGCAATCGTATAGGTTAAAACAAATATATGTGAGCCCTCTTTGTCAAATCATGCATTAAATGTATCTACAGAAATGTATTTAATCTCTATCTGAGTCAGAATCTGCTGGTGTAAAACTTACATACAGAGTGACTATCTAAGTTGATACCCTGCAAGCAAATAAACATAACTGCTGATTGATGTTTTCTTTTTCTTTTTTACATACATCTGATCATTGCCTCACTGAAAATCCATTTAAAGCAGCATTATGGCAGCCTTCTTTTCAGTATTAAAGTGTATTCAAACTAATTTCAAATATATAAGAACTAGTCAAAAGTATGTGTGTTATTAAAACCATGTAGGCCTATGTTATCAAAACACTCAATAAAAAATCACCTTATTTAAACTGTGTGTGTGTGTGTGGGGGGGGGGGGGGGATTCCTCCTAAACAACTTCCATGTAAATAGAATTCAACTGAAGCTCCATCCAACAGTTTAGAACTGAAGAAGCTTCTCGTTAGAGATGCAAAACGTCTTTAAAGCTCTTTTATACCAATGCCTAAGCACAGCAGTGGTATACACATTTACTACCAAAAAAAAAAACTGTCATCAGCGACTACACGATGTGAACTGCTGATCTTAATCGGTTTACCCTAAATACATGCTATATAGGGTCTTTGGACGTTGATTGTTTTACATTGAATTTGATCATTTTTTACATATAACAGCATGACAAAATAGATCATTCAGTGTAAGTAGTTGGGCATTATTGTTAATTCCCCTTTCACCAACAGTTTTACGTGTTTGTCCTTCAGGTTAACATTGCATAACCCCACAATACAATTTAACAGCTGCAAAAAACTTTTGCCTCGGTATTATTTTTTCTTTCAAACACAAGTACGGGGTCTGAAAGAAGTAAAAATGCCAAGGAATGTCCTCCAAAATTTCCAAAATTTCTATTGAAAAAACTTTTGCCTCGTACGGGGTCTGAAAGAAGTAAAAATGCCAAGGAATGTCCTCCAAAATTTCCAAAATTTCTATTGTTAATATGTTTTTATTCTCTGTTTTTTTTAATTGTCTTTTAATTCTTGCAATTTATTTCACTTTATTGTATGACCTGTTATGGTGTGAAGCACTTTGAGTCTGCCTTGTGTATGAAAAGCGCTATACAAATAAACTTGCCTTGCCTCGCCTTGCCTATTACAATCATTGAAACAGAATTACAGACTTCAATACAAGTGTAAAACCAAGTGTAGTCTAACCTTCCTCTCCAGAGTCATCCTCAGAGTTGTTCCAGTAGCTCAGGTTAAGCTGAATACTTGAGTCTCCCACCTGCTCCTCACTCCCTAGGATCATCCATTCCTCCATGGGCTGCTCACTGTCCTCATCCTGTAGGTCCAAACTGGAAACAGGACTCGGGCTGCTGTCCTGCAGCGCCTGTCCGGTGCTGTAGTTGAATGCCAGCAAGAGAGGAGGAGAGCTATCCATGCTCAGCCGAGAGGACTGTTTACAGATTGTGTGATGTCTCTGGCGACTTAACTTGGTCTCATCTTCTCCCTCTGAACTGCCAAACTCCTCAATAAAGAAACGATCATCTTTGCCATCATTATTTTCGTTGTCCATAGCACAAGAAGACAGCAGCTGAGCAGCACCACCCAACGACGACTCACTGAACTGCTCTGAGATAGCAGAGGGCTAATTTAAAACCACACTAATTAAGACAATTGCCAACGAGCAGAAGTTAAGTGGCCTGTCGGTTAGATCACACTCTTATGCATGTTGAAACTGAGTTATTAAGGGGGAATATCCGGGATATACACTGACACGTGGGTTTACATCAGCCCAGCCGGTGCTATGCTAACCTCGGCTCTTTAGCTAATAGCTAGTAGTTCAACAGCTAATAGTTAGCTTAACAAGCGAACAAAACAAAGAGAACAATAAGTCACTAATGGTAATCATTTGTGCTCTTATCACTTTTAGATTACCTTATCTCGGTGTCAACTTCACACAGCATACCATGCTAAAAGTCCCTCCGTAAAACTAACTTCCACATAATATGTTTACATGTTTGAAGAAGCTTGAAGCTCTTTACCCGGCGTTTCCGGGAGTTAAAATGTTGGTCAACCAAAACCAAACCCGGCGTTTGAAATCAAAGAGCTTGGCTGTTGTTAGTGGCTCCATGTATTAAAGTTTCCTGTCAAAGTCTTGCTTTAACAAAGTATATTCATTACACGCAGCCCTATTTTTCTACACCTTTTGTGATGAATTAATTTACACAATATGGGTTCCTGACTATCTAGATAATTGTCTAACTTATTTTTCTTGTAAAAACTTGTTCCAGCGTCTCAAATGTGGGTTTTTAGCTTAATTTATTTTTATTATGTGCATTATTTAAATTTATTTTGGATTATTCTGTGGTTGGATGTCTTTTTTTAACTTATTAAGTAGGCCTATGCTATTTATACTTTATATAGTTGGGGAAATATTTCAATGGGCTTCAATGGCAATGCCAATTTCAGTGTGGCCGGCTATCTGTTCAGAACCTCCTCATACCTCCTCTTTTTATAGCCCCCCCACACACACACACACACACGCACGCACGCATGCACGCACGCACGCACGCACACACACACACACACACACACACACACACACACACACACACACACACACACACCAACCCCAGTTTTCTGATTTATTTATTTAATTTCTTTGAAAATATTCTAACCTCAGTCAAACTAACTTTGCAACAGCCAAAGTTGGGCAGGACGACAGAGTTTTACGGGCAGTCTGTAATGGATGTACGCTTTGGACAGGTGCCGCTCATCGTCACGCACAGTAAGGATGCTTCTCGTTGAATTAAAGTAGGCTAATGAGGTTAATATTTACAGTCCCATAACAGTGAAATGTGTCCTCTGCAACGGTGGAGGTGCCCAATAACGGAATGCTGGTTGCAGCCGTGCGTCTTGATGTGATGAGGGTGTCTTTGATCTGCTCCGGTGCTCAGGACACGGTGGGATGAACCAGCTCGGCGGTGTCTTCATCAACGGGCGCCCGTTACCGCACGTAGTGAGACAGCGCATTGTGGAGCTCGCTCTGCGGGGTGTGCGTCCCTGTGAGATCTCCCGCCTCCTGCGCGTAAGTCACGGATGTGTCAGCAAAATAATGACCAGGTAGGCTACATAAACGTTGTTATTCATTTAAAATTAATTGTAAATCCTACATTGTTGTCAGTGATGTGCTTCATTTAGCCAAATATTTTATGTGCTGTCCTAATTAACCCTACGTGGGCCTATTTCTAATTATGGTTAACAAGGACGCATGAGAAATATTTCTTTCAAATAGCCTATACAAATTAAGACGTGATTATTTCTCACTCTTGAATCAATAGACAGGCTCTGTGATTGTTTCTTACTTTATTACAACTTATATAGCCTATAAATCAAATCAGCATCCATATTTACAAATGTTAAAATGATTTACAGACAGGCTATCATTACTTTGAATGTAGGTTCAATGAGACAGGAAGCATCAGACCAGGATCTATCGGAGGCTCTAAGCCTAAAGTCGCCACTCCTAAAGTTGTGCAGATGATCCTGCATCTGAAGCACTCCAACCCCACTATGTTCGCCTGGGAGATCAGAGACAGGCTGCTGCTGGAGCAACTGTGTGATCAGGACAGCGTGCCCAGTGTCAGCTCCATCAACAGGTAGATGATTGTTTGTGTGTGAGAGTGGTCACAGATAATTAAAACAAGCTTTGAGTGAGTTCCTTTCTGTCTTTACAGGATAATCAGAAACAAAGTCCAGTTGCAGTCTTGTGAAACAGGTAAATTATTTTCTGTATTTTCTTCTCTATTTTGACCTTCTGTCTCTTATATTTCCTTTAACTGACCTCTGCATTATCATCAGCATCTTCTCTTGCTAAGGGACCAGCTTATTCCTCAAAGCCTACCTATTCCATCAGTGGTACTCTGGGAATCAGGAAATGCAGCAGCAAATATAAAGAAGGTATTTATTTCTGAGTGTAGTGTGTGTGTGTGTGTGTGTGTGTGTGTGTGTGTGTGTGTGTGTGTGTGTGTGTGTGTGCGTGTGTGTGTGTGTGTGTGTGTGTGTGTGTGTGTGTGTGTGTGTGTGTGTGTGCATATGACTATAATTACATGTTAAGGTCTTTATACAAAGAGCACATGTCACAGGTGGAAAGTATACATATAAATATTCTTGTACATATAGTCTTTGCTTATTTTGTGTTAATTGTTGATATTTAATGTTATACTTTTTTATAGAGAGCACAGTTCACAGAAGTCGAAGTCCTTGTGTGTGAAAGCATACCTAAAGCTGATTCTGGTATTTTATTTAGACTTTATGTTGGTCTTACTTTGTCTATTGCGACTCCCTCTTTACAATTTGGAAGCAAAACAGGCAGATATTTAAATATCTAACACTTGTATGTATTTATTTTTTATCCAGTTTGTCTTTATATTGTCCACAATTTGGTTAATTTGTTCACTGCTGTTATCAGCGCTTCCAATTTTGTTGTACACTTTATTGTGGAACTACAATGTCCCTCAATATCATCCTCAAAAGTCGAATAAAATCTTTGAGTATGTTAGGATTTTTCTGACACTTTTCTACAAACTCAAATCAGGAAGTTAAAGAAGAACGTTGCAGAAAGTTAGGACAAAAGCACATCACAGTTTGGCTGTAATGTTTGGTCTATCTGAAAGAATAACCTCATCCTTATACTCAGTTATACAATCTTTAATGTTCTATTTGGGGGTTTTAATTGTCTGTTGTGAAGCACTTTGTTACCTGAATTGAAAAAAGCTATACACATGAAACAATATTATTAAAGTATTATTATTATTATATCTCAGTAAACTGTAAAAGTTGTTTATTCTACACCCATTATATTCTGGTTGCTTTCAGAAGCCATATTAAGCAGAAGAAAAGTAAGAAGAATGACAGAATATACAAACAAGCTGTTAAAAAATAAGCAAACACACTGTTTACACTTTATACAACATGTTGTTCAGATGGATGCAGAGCAGGTGCAGAGACCAAAGAGGATTCTCATCAGTGGTTTCAGACCACACAGCAGACTGATGAGTGAAGCCGGTGGTCTTGCGTTAATATTATTCTCGTTATAACAACCTCCGCAGCAGGAGATCCACCTCAGCGCTCCATGCTCCTGTCCTCCCTCTCACCTCAGCCTCTCATTACAGGCTTGCTTACACCTTCACTCCTCCATCACTGCATCCATTAGAAAAGGAGAGTGAAGAGATACATGTGCACTTTCAGATACATGTATTTTATCATTCCACTAATAAGAAAAAATTGCAGTGAGAGGATGGATGTAGGAAGATATGCAAGTGTGGACCTGGACAAAATATGCTTTGTTTTACAGATGGTGATGTCTCCTGCTGTGTTTATGGCATTCAGCCATGTTCCTGTAAAGACACCTTTAGGTGGTCAGACCCCTGCCTGGCCTTTAACCCAAACTTGCCAGCTAATCATCATCAAAACATCTAAGGTCAGTCTCCATTATAATATCAGCATCTATATGTAATATACTGTATATATACAGTATAAAAAAATTAAAGGTTGTCTCCCGTCTGTCCTCCTCTTCAGGGCCTCCATGTTATTATAGCTCAACGGGGCTGCGAAAGACAACAAAAGGAAGAAAATCATCTCCTTAAATTCTGCAAAAAGATCTTAAAACCAATGGATAAAAAAACAAAACAATTATCTATACATGACTAACATCAAGGTCAACTCATGTTTGAATTAAACTGAAATGCCATACTTTACTTCCTGTGTTTTATTTGCATTATTTGGAGACCAACAACAGAGAACAACAAAGCAACATATTAGTGCTGTCCCTCACCCTTGTGGCCATTACCTCCTCAGCCAGAGGTTGAGAGGGACCATCATTAGGGGCCCTGTGATAGATGACAGGGACTGTTTCTCTTCTTATTGTACATTTCCACAACCCACATGAGAGATTAGAGGAGGCGATGGGAGATCCCAGAGGGACCGGCAGGGTCAACAAACACCGCTGAGAAAGAAATCTGTGGCCAGCAGTGGGCATCAGTCTGTGGGAGGCGTGTAGAGAACAGACATAGATCTGCTAACATTTCTACAGCACATGCACACAAATGAATTAGGAGACTCTTTGGGATACTGCCTATTGATGCAGTTTTGTGTTTAATAAGCTCGACAGCTTAAGGTAGAGTGTAAAATTGTTTATGTTACTGGTAAAAAAAAACTTTAACTCATGTAGCCGTTCCCTATAGAAAGCAAACACACATTACACATTTAAAAATGGTTTACATAAAGGGACAGATAAACATTACTGTGTTTAATATTACAAAAGATGCAATGCTAAATATCATAGTGCACTGTTGTATCTGTTAAATTAAAGACAGGGTAAACCCAACAGACATGATCATTTTAGATCAAGTGAGCCATTGCAAAAGTGTTTTTTTTATTTCTCTGAGCAGTATATTAACATGCCTTGAATAAAAGTGTCTGTCATTGGGGATGGTAGTGGTCAGTATCTTCAGAGGTTGTAGACAACAGGTTTGCAAAGATGAGTCACTCTGAGGCTGCACTTTGATAAGACTAGAAGGAGGCTGAGGTAATTTAAACTTTATTAAACCTGGTAATTTCCCCATTGAGATCAAGATCTCTTTCACAAGGGTGACCTGGAGAACAAGTTTTTTTGAAATCTAAGAAACAGCCAAAGGCTTCAAGCGAAATGAGATCTGCCATTTTCATTCTGGAAAATGTTCCATGAAGAGGTGGCAGCAAAACTAAACGCTTTTTTCCCGAGCTCTGTGATAATGATGTTTGATTCTAAAATCGTAAGAAGTTACCAGTAAAATCTTGTTTTCATTGGGAACTCATTGGTAAAATACTGGACATGTTAGTATCAGTGAAACATCAAAAAAGATTTCACTGAATGTTGATGAAAAGTTCAATTGTTTTAGTGCATTGTGCTGGTTTCATGTGAGCAATAGAGAGATTAACTACAGTGGTGTATCATTAATCGGGTGTGTGTGTGTGTGTGTGTGTGTGTGTGTGTGTGTGTGTGTGTGTGTGTGTGTGTGTGTGTGTGTGTGTGTGTGTGTGTGTGTGCGCGCGCGCGCGTGCGTGCGTGCGTGCGTGCGTGTGTGTGTGTGTGAATGCGCGTGATCGCTTGCATGCTTTATATGACTTTGAGTGTAAAGCTGTCTTGCTTGTTCAAAGGTTCAAAGTACAATAGTGGATTTTTGTTTGGGATTTTTACACTGACTACTTCCTTCTTTATAAATCACTGCAGCATTTCCTCATTCTCTTAATCTAACCATCTCAGCCACCAAAGGAACAGGGAATATAAACTCATCAGTGCAGATTTATAGACCAATAATCACATCAAATAAACTGAAGACTGAGCTAGAGTTCACAAATGCTGTGAGAGCTGATCGAGTAAACTCAAAGGAGTAAATCTTTCACTGGAGCCACCTGAGGATAACATTTAAGACTGCACAGCGTGAGGAACACTAGTGGAAAGAGTCAACGTTGAACAAAACCAGACCAGAAGTAGATTAAGAACAAGTGCTGTAAGATGTCATTGCACCCCAGAGTGGTCTTCAAGCGGAGAGAGACAATCACAGATCTGCCTCTCTACTACTCTGGACACCTGCAGAAGAAAAGCTCCAAAGATCAGGTGAGTAAACAGACTGAAAAGCTAAAGACAAATGTCAATACATTGTTCAGTGACAGTGTTCAATTTGGAAATTAGAAAGTGGTGTCAACTGCAGACATTAAATTGACGGATGTGATTTTCAGGATTTCAAGAAATTTTACGGAGAGCTCCGTGGAACCACACTGTTTCTGTATAAAGATGACACACAGGCTACAGTAAGCAGTTTTACTTATATTTTCTTCACTGAGTTTCAGCAAGAGTGTGATTTACAAAATAACATTTTTAAATGTTCAATTTAACAATTAATTTAAGAGCTGATTCTACTATAGGATGTGTGGTGTTAAGCCTTTTTAAATCAGGGCGATACTGTCGAAGGCCTATTAGAAATGTGGTGATATACAAACACAAAAGAACAGATTTGTTCTGCTTAGATCACAATAAAAGTTACTTAGTTTTCACATTATGTGATTCATGTTTCAAGTAATCAAACATGTATCTGATTTTTAAAAAAAGTGTTGATTTGTATTCGTTTAAATGTTTGCTCTCCAGTACACAGAAAAGATGGACCTGGAGAAGCTGAAGTCCTTGGAGCTGGATATTTCTTATCAGAAGAAGGAGCCTACTATCTTCACTCTCTTACTACACACAGATGAGGTTCATCTTAAGGTGTGTAGAAGTAAAAACTGGCTAATTTTCTTAAGTTTTCTTTTTTTTTGTGAGCAGCTAAAAAAAAAAAGTCTGCTGTTTTACTGTACAGATGGACAATCCTGAGGCAGGAATGGAGTGGAAGGGATACATCCTGACTGTCACCAAAGTAAGCAGCACACCTATAAAACCATAAAAACACAGTGCAGTTGAATGCTGATGCTACAGAATATGCTAAGTGTGCAGAAAAATAACAAATCCTTAATGTCTGACCTTCTCCATGGAGAGACATTGACTGTTCCTTCAATGTTTCCTTTTACTAAGTTTTCTTTTCCTTTCTTTTTTTAATATTACAATTCTGTGTGCTGTATGAGCAAAGAATAGCAAACAGGGAAAATAGAATCATCTGGTTAATTATTATGCAATTATATGGCTCATGAAGCTTCAGGGGACAAACTTCCTCTATGGACTAATTATTGAAATGATAATGGCACTAAGGACACAACAAGGAAGCTGGAAAATGATAATACAGATCCAGATAAGCAAAGTTTCTGTTATATAAATGACAGAAGGGCGTATTTATGACTTCATTATTGAGATTCAGCTGTCTTTATTTTTAGGATTCTTTTTACAATGAGGAGAAAAAAATAGAGTTTTGACGTTGAACTCTGTTTTCCTGTAGAAAGAGATTCCCAGTAAGCTGCAGCTCCTGCCCGGTCAGAAGCTGCAGCTTCAGGAGGTTCTGGCTATGGAGAGGAAAAGAAACAACCCGACACAGCGTCCACCCCTCCCACCCCGACCCGCTTTCCTGCAGTCAACCTCCTCCTCCTCCCCTCCACTACCCAAAGATGAGCCTGACCTCACCGCCTCAGAGATGCCTGTGTAAGTTAGAAAAGTCCCCATGAATTTTTCTTATCAGATTCTTCCCTCTGGGTTCATCCTTATTTTGACTAATTTAAGCATTTCCAGCCTTTTCAGAAAACAAATACAATATAAGCCTGTTCTCCCTACACTTACCATCATGTGATGTATGCTTCTTCTCTGCCGTATACCGCACCTTTATGACCTCCACAGGTAATGAGGAAGTGTTTCTTTATGTCTCTGATTCTTGCAGCTGTTTCTTTAACGTGTCTCGAAGCAAGGCTGAGCAGATGTTGGCGGAGAACCCTGAATGTGGAAGCATTATCCTCCGCCCATCAGCTCTGGCCAACAACTACGCCCTCACCATCAGGCAGCTGAAGCAAAGGTCTGACCCTACATCTCGTTTTTTTTTAAATCACCGTTGTCTCAAAAGAAAAGAAGGAAGAATGAGTGAGGATGGATGGATACCTGACAGACAGACAGTTAGATGCTAAACATGATGTTTGTTTCTGTCTGTCTCATAAAATGTTGCTCATTAAAGGCCCACTCAGCAGAAGGTTAATAATCCTTGTCCTTCTTGTGTTTCAGTGAAGGTATCATGAAGAACTACAGAGTGACCTCCACAAACGCAGGGTTTGTCATTGAGCTGGATGTGCCTGTAAGTTGCACAGAGAAATGGTTCTTGTTTTTAACCTTGTGCTATAAGGATTTAAGATGCTACCACATCAGCTGATAAAAAAGCGCCACATTCTTGTATTCATTTGTTTAAGACTAGAGAGGTGGTTCCTTTTGTGTTCAATGTTTATTATGCTCGAGTGGCCAAAAAATGTGAACCTGAACATATTCAAGTACAAATCAAATCAATCATGCCTAAGACACAATCATCAACAAACCTGGTGTTTTTCATGACATTTCTTCCATGTGTCCTCCTCTCTGTAGGTGACAGTCTCCTCCCTGAATGATGTGGTTAATTACTTCCTTGAGAAGACAGAGTATCGTCTGCAGCCCTACAGAGAATTTCAGCCCTATGACACTCGAATTGGTGAGAAGAGTCACTACTGTTTAACAGAGTTCTGGTCCCCTGACATTTACACAACTCCTAAAAATGTTCATGTGTTCATCAGATGTTTCGCATGCTCCAAAGTGCATCAGCATCACCTCAACTGCTCCTAAAGAGGTACCAAAGGCCCAGGTGGCCCCTATGCAACGTTCAGAGACCAAAGAAGAGCTTTCTCCCCCTCCAACCAAACCAGAGGAGGGGGAATACGTGCTTCCAGATGACAGCCGACCTGAACATCATAACCTGAAGCCTGGTGAGAATTAGTGAATATTTGTATTAAAAATGCAGCTTAGGTTTGTTTTTTGTTTTTTTAAATCCATGTGTTTGGGTAGTATGATAAAATAAAGTCTGTCTAAATGAATGACAATTGTATGCTTTTGTCCAAACTAGTTGAATTGGATGGAGAGCTACGCAAAGTTTTGAAACTACGGAGGGAAAACATCTATGCTTCAAATGACGAGGAGAAAGTCGAAACTTATCAGAATCAAACCACCGAAAAGTCCCACCCAAGAACAGCAACCTGGAGTAAAAACAGTTCTGTAGTGTAAGCTGTGTTCGGTCTCTCACAGGTCTGCTTATTTAATGTTTTTAAACGTCTTTTACAGAGTTAGAAATGTGCAGTGGTTTAATTCAAATGAGAGAGACCTTATCACAGGAGCTTGTTTTTTCAACTTGAAACTGTCTCCGTTTCAGATTTCTGTTGTTTCTACGTATATATATCTGACACAGCCTGGGTGGACAATAGAGTAGTACACTATAACAGTTGAAGGAGACAGCTATCACAGGCTGCTAAGAGTAGCTGTGTGGACTAAGCTTTAGGAACAGCAATGCTTTAGGTCTGAATGTGAACATCAGCATTCTGAATGGAATATGCTAATATCCTGACATATACCATGTTCATCTTTCATTAGACCTTAACATACAAATACATCTGAAGAAAATGGTGACCTTTAGTTTTAACAATATTGTGTCATGAACCAAAGTGTAGGACAACCTCAATCTTGACCTGATGATGACACTACATGACCAGCCATGGAATAAAAAGGATTTCAACTCAGCCTTAATAAACAGAAAGTTCAACAACGTGACATGGTGGTGTCAAAAGTAATCGTTTAATCTTTGGCTATGAATTTATATTTCAGTGTGGACCAATCTTGCCATCATTATGTTGCTGTTTAAAAAAAAATAAAGCAGCTGATTTAACAAATGAGCACACTTTGAGGAGAAGGGAGGAAGAGAGCAGTGATGCATGCTCGCAAAGAGATAAAGCTCCAATTAGGTGAATGGAAATGGCAAGTACAAAATGTATAAAAAAAGGTTATTCTACTCTGGGGTTTTACCACATTGCTGGTAAAAATAAAATGTTTAACTTGGGTTAGATGGATCTTTGGCTCGGCACATTAGCATGGCTTAAATAAAAGTTTTTATATTGCAGTTTTGCTAAAGATGAAAGTTGAACAATTAGTTATTTACAAAAAACAAAACCAAGAAAGAAAAATAAATATGTGTGTAAAATTCTTACAGACTTGTAAAATTGTTCACTGCCATAAGACTATGAGCAAATGGTTTGATTACCCTGCCATGTTGATTTATATTTTCTCTTTGCAGCACGAAGTCTTATCTGATTTATGAACAATGGTTTACTAATGATTATGCTGTTATTGTTTAATAAGGTAGATGGTTTTTTGTTCTATTATTTTGTTGTTAAAAAATGAAGAGATTGTTGATCATGCATGAGAAAATGAAATTGCCGACATTTGAGAGGCAGGAGACAGCTTTTTATTTTATTTACGGGTGTGATCATTGAAACAGGTTCACACTATGTCACAAGTGAAATCATTAGAGCTCTAGGTTTCAATAGCGTCACGTTCTAAGCTCGTTTTTTGTCCAATAATTGTGTGAAAATTATTTAACACAGAAATTGCATGTGTCCGTGATTGTATGGATCAGGATAATCATTTCTTATACTAAGAAAGACATTTTAAATTACTAAACACCTGTGCTCAAATAAATGAAACAAAAACTCATTCCAGGATGGTTCTTTATTTTTATTTTTTTACACAGGAGGAAGCCAACAAAATGATTCAAATGTTATAATCATGTATTTATAAGTTATTCCATTAAGACTGTATTTTCACATTTGTTATCATTATCACGGATCATGTTATAGGTTTAAAGTTTAAGGATCATTCACCACTCAAAGACAGCAAGACTGCAACGAATGTTCAATCAAAAATAAGAAAAACAAAAACTATCCCTTTTGTCTGCTGCTTCACGGCAGTGTGTTTCCCAGTAACCGAGTCCATCTCTTCTTTGTTTAACTTGCTCCTGCACACACACAACTGTTTCACACACACTTCTTATATTCTGCTCCTTTACATTGTGTTATAGCAGCCTTCGTGTAAAGAATACAAATAAAATAACTTAACATTTCAGGATTTAAGAAAATAAAAATAAATAAATAAAGAGGATCGCTCCCCAATGAAGGCGGTTGCTCCATTGTGGTTGTTATGACATTACTTCTCGGTGAGTGACAGCTGCAGGATCCTCTCCAGCTCATCCTCTTCCTCCTTCTGCTTCCTACAACACACACAACAAGAAAAGCAAACAGAACAGTTTTTACAGGAATAATTGTATCTTTTTTAAAACAACATGGCTTCCTTACCATAACTGAGGTTGAATTTCAAGCCAAGAAATGAAAATATTGTTTATTCTACCTTTCTAATGTTATTCGCTCTTATCAGTTAGACGGTGTAACTTTTTTTATTAACAGAAAAACCTTCGTCAAAGTACTCACAGTACATTTGCTGTGCCAACCCTACAGAATGGTTAGAGTTCTCTTAATGTCCTAATTTTAGTAGATTGTTCATTACACCTTCATAGACATCCTCGGTGTGTTGTGTACTAAAGTGCAGGACGGTTGATTTTGTAGTTATCCATATCTATGGGTTATAAATGGATGGCGTCTTGTGTTATTAAGTCCATTTTAAACCCTTGTTAAAGAAAAATGGTTTACTGGTCAATCATACCCATTCTCAAAAGACAGCTAGAAGTGTAAGCTGCCATGTTGGAATCATTCAGAAGGAGAAGAAACCACTGAAGGTCAACAGTTGTTCAGGATTAGAGACGGTGTCTTTGTTGCAGCATGTATGAAAGGCAAAACGAAAGTACTGATTAAATTAAAAACAATAGGTTCCTGCAGGGAAGAAACTTCTGTCATCTCAATTGAGCACTTCTCACAGAACACAGAAGCTTGTGCCTGAAAGTGGAGGAGAAGTGAAAAAGAGTCATCTCAAAATAAACTGTACCGGGTCCCTTCACAAGTAAATCAATCTCTCTCCTTTTCTCAAAACTGACGTTAATCAGTCAGCTATTACATGTCTCTCAAACAACCCAGGGTAGGTTCCCACTTGACAACCCAGGTGATGTCATGGCTCTTGCTGCCCATCAGTGGACACGCTTGAGTTGAGGGGGCCAGAAGAGGCCATGCAGTAGTTTATGTAGTTTTAGCGTTGTCACTACCTGGTTAGCTAGCATAAACAGAGCCTGGGTGTGTGGAAGGTTGCAACGCTGTTTTGGTTGCAGGGGCAACTAAGGGCCATAGGTTAGGTTCTGTAACTTATCAGTAGGGCATAGGGGCATCATTGGGATGAGGGGTTTGTTCACTGAGCGATTATCTTTTCATTAGGGCACAAGTACCTTGTGTTTGTTTCAAATGTCTCTCAAACAACCCACACCTCTGGACTACTCACACTTGTTCACAAGCTTGTCTGAATCATGACTTTATTATTCTGTCTGTGTAGTAAAATGCTCAACAAATAAAATGAATCAGACAAACAAGATGTTCTTTCATTCTCCTTGGATTTGGATGTTGTGAGATTTCGACAGAGTCAGAGTGTCACTCGACTCATTGAGAGCTGCAGTCTGCTCTTCCATCTCTGACAATGCGTGGTAAATATACACACAAAGGAGGAGGCAGAAAAGAGGGGAACAACGTGCAATGTCGGTGCAGTGGGGATAAGTGGGCAGATTAAAACTCTGGATGTCAGACATAGCTCCTTATTCTTAGTCATTCACCTCTGGGCTTGACAAAGTCAAGCTGAGACCGAGCTGCATCAACAATTACCATTTTGCCTCAGTTAATATCACTGATGTCACATTGTCCCAATTTCCTCAAAGTATTCCTCCCCCTTACCTGTCCAGCTCCACTTGCTCTCGACACGACAGCTCCATGGCGATGCGCAGCTGTTCATCAAAGGTGGAAGCCATACCTAAGTGCCCTGACAACCGTGGATCCGTCACGGCGCTGAAGGAGAGCGGGGAGTTGGCGGTGGGGTCCACGGGGGAGACGGAGGAGGTGTCTGCTGTGTCTTCTTCCTCTCTGCTGGCCAGTGAGATGGACAGAGACTCCTGGATTGCCCTGAGAGAAGACATAAATAAGAATATTGAGACTTAAACTGAAGTATCATTACATCTTTCTTAAGAGGAGAGCTAATTGCTTCACTTCATTAGAGGATTCTTGGGAGTTGCGGATCTCTAGAGAAGGCGGAAAGAAAAGGCTAATCACTGAACTCTATTTAGAGATGTTTAATTAAATGAATTCTAAAGCCAGAGCATTCCCTGCATAGGCGAAAATATTGAGTTAAACCTCATTCACAGAAGAAAATACAACTTCCCCTTAACTTAAAAAAAAATCTGATACTGAACAAAATCATTTCTATAAACAGATGTACTGTTTATGACATTTAAAAATGAATCTAGTATATTTACCTGCCCGTCTTTGCTACTAGGTAACATGAAGGACGAATTAATATTAAACTGGATTTCACCTCGAATCTTCTGTCCTGCTTGAGCAGTTTGAACATGCCTTTGAATGGAACAAAAGAGGTAAAGTATGAAGTTCAGTTCACCTCTCCAGCTGAGAGTCATCCTCGTACAGTGGACTCTGGGGCACTGGGCGACTGTTGGTCAGGGCCTCCCAGATGGTTACCTAAAATAAGAGTGAAAAAGAAAAGGAGCATTTCCTTGCACTGACAAACATTGTCCAGTACTGTTTGTTAACTTGTCCTGTAATTTTGTCAGCTTGCAAATAACCAGCAAATAATCTTCTGAGGCGTTACAGAGTGAAAGAAAAGGCCAAAAGAAGGTGAACAAAAATAAAAAAGTAATAATCTCTCATGTCCGAGTCTGACCTGGTCACTCTCTGTGCCCGCGTCCAGCAGGCTCTGCTGGATAGCAAACTGCAGCAAGTTGTCATCTTCGTCCCTCATTGGCTCGCTGCGGCCTGGACCGAGGGTGGTGTACTCTGCAGGGGGCTCGAACACTGAGGGGTCCACTTCACAGTGGAAGAGAGCAGGAGACTGACCTGATGGGTGGTTACAACATTAATGTTACAGCAAGTACGGTTTTATTGATGTCAAACAATTACTTTAAAGACATTTTTCTGTTTTGAAATGGAAAAAAACACATGTTGGCTTTACTTCATATTCTTGAAAATTAAAGACTAAAGTAAGTGCCTACTACAAATTAAACATTACCTACTCAAACCTGTTCTGCTGTAAAAATGTGGGTTTCACAACCAGGCAAAGTTTTAATGCTATTATTGAAATAATTCAGGTATGTATGTCTTATTTACAGAGTTCAAAACAAAGTCTATATTTACCAGCTTCCTCTGGGCTCTCAGGTTCGGTCACCGTCACAGAGCTGACTGGCTCGTCACAGCCACAAAGGTTACTGAACGTCACTCTGGCATTCAATACATGAAACAAAGGAATCTCTGGAGGAAAGACAGGAGGCTTAATAAGATTCTTAAATGGCTCATTATCTTGAATGTCTCAACATTCAGTAAAAATCATTTCTCATTAAAAGCTGGTAGGGGAATCAATAGAAAAAAAAACATGGAGCCATACACAGCCAAATCTCTAACACCAACCTATCTTGACAGGGAAGCCTGGCGGTAGGCGGAGAGTGATGAAGTCGCGCAGTTTGGCAAAGTGGGCGTTGGAAATGGCCATGAGGTCGATGATGGGTGTCACTTGCTCAGCCAGAGACAGAGGGTGACTTTCACTTAACCACAGTGTGGCTTTAAACCTGCAGATTACAAAGAGACAGGTAAACATAAATGACTCTTATTTTCAGAGAAATGGTCAATAAAGAAATGTTTAAACGATGAACAGCGTTTCCACAACTGCAGCCTACTTCTGGACTTTGCTTGTGAGCTCGACGGGACGTCCGATGTCCCGCCCATTCAGGTTGAACTCTGGGTTGAAGTATTCCTCAGCTGTGATGGCTGTCGGGTTGTGAGGACTGGCACACTGGGACACGTTACTCTGATAAAAATATGGTGAGGGAGTTACAAGTGACGAGTTCATCAAAGAAAGCTGTAGATAGTGTGGGTGGCATGTGTGGAGACTCTTACCCCGTTGTGAGCTGTGTGCTGTTCAGCAATCCCCAGGAAGGACTGCAGGGGAGTCTTAGAGCCTGAGTGGGAATAAAACAGAGAGATCATAGTCATCTGCTGTGAAAATGTGCCTGTACTCGAACTCTAAACGAAGAAAAGAGATTCATAATACAATGAAGGGAAACTGACTTTGTACTATGAGTCAGAGGCTCTGTGTTTACCTTTGCTCCTTGACTTGTCCTGGTCTGATAGATGCTCTGTTCTTGACCGAGTCACCAGCTCCACATTGGTGGCACTGTAAACCTGTAAATAAAAGTAAAAAAAAAAAAAAACATGACACATTTTCTTGGTCCAGTCCATTGTGTACATTAAACCAATCTAGTGCTCTTATTGGTTAATGGCTTGGAGCTTGTTAACCTTTCACTTCTCTCCAGCTTCACTCTGACTCCCAAATGTGGTCACTTCTAGCTCAAGAAAACGTTCACTGCCAAAATGTCTACTTCAAAATGGTACATAAAAACTTCATTTGTGAAAAAATATATATGTATTGTACAACTTATATTTAGAAATGGTGTGCTTGTGAAAAATGTGTATGGTTGAGTATGTGATGACGCTAACTTTGATCAGCAGTCGATTACCTTGGCTTCATACCCACTGACCACTTCACTCTTTTCTGAACGCCAGCCCCAGATACCAGACTTGTTCCTAAGCAAGCAAAGAGATGAAGCACAGCACAGAGATGATCAATTTAAAGCCTTAAAAGAAAAAGAAGAACCTGAACCCAAAACACTTTCCGATTGGGTTTGCTGCTCTATAAAGCGGAGTGAAGCAGATATCAGCATATGACTTGCACAATCACAAACATTTCATTTCGTTATATCAATTAAATTTTTGGGTTTGTTACCGTTCAAAGGCAATGTTACGTGTGTTGAGGTGCGTGGAGACAATGGGTGATGTGATTCTCTGGGCTGTGTTCTCCTGCGAAGGCTGCATGGCTGCCAGGAGGGAAGGTGCATCGCGGGGAGACAACACAAGAGGCTCTGTGTACACCACCTGCTTCTCATGGTCCACCTCCATCACCACTGCACCGTCATCTAAGAAGAAACGCAAAAATATTTAAAAAACAAACAAACTTGTTTTGAGGCTCAAATGGTTTTACAAGGTGTTTCTTTCCATCTATTAATCTCATGAGTTTAGGGAGCACACGCACCTCCACCCTTGAAGATATAGCTGCGTCGTCCTTTCAGCCAGGTCATGTGTTCAAAGCCCAGGAGGGTGGTATCCACACGGAGGCAAGAGCCACTCTTCCACACTCGGTAGACGTCACTGGGACACACCTTCGAAACCAAGGGCACTGAAAAGAAGATTGAATAAAAGACACAGTTTCAAACAAAATGCAAAGACAGTGAGGGAACCAAACAGCAAAAGGTCAAAAGGTGTGAGAAATGAAAAGGCTGGATTCATTGAAAAATGAAAAACTTTTAAGAAACCAATTATTTAGCTAATTAGCACCTTAGCTGATTAAAACCATCAGGAATAACTATCTGACAGTAGTTTCAGAAAGACAAATGGCCTCCATGAGTAAGGAAGTAATATATCTAAGATTATCTAAGTTTTCAAAAACAATAAAGAGGGGATTTTATAATGTTTGCAACAAGGCCCGCAACCTAGGGGTCATTTTTGACTCAGAACTATCTTTTGATACCCAGGTGACAGAAGTGATGCAGTCCTGCTTCGCTCAGCTAAGACAACTAACCAAATTCAGGTAATTCCTTTCTCCTGGTGAATTAGAAAAGTCATCCATGCATTTATCTCTTCCAAACTTGACTATAGTAATACTCTTTATTCTAGCATTAACAAACATAACATCCTAAGACTGAAGTTAATTCAAAATGATGCTGCCAAGCTTTTAATGTGCACTAAGAGAAATTACCTCATTACACCTGTCCTTACTGCCCTTTACTGGCTACCTGTGATTTTCATAATTGATTTTAAGATTTAATTTCTTGTTTATAGAGCCTTAAATGACCAAGCCCCACCCTATATCTGTGACTGCTAACTCCCTGTGAGCCGGACGGCTGCCTGAGATCCTCCTAGAGGGCCCTACTCGCGGTTCCTAAAACCTTGACTGGTCACAAAAGGTGAACAAGGTTTTGCAGTTTGGCCCAACCACAAGCTGTGGAACTACCTACCTGGAGATGTCAAGAAGGCAAATTCCGTGTCCTATTATAAATCACTTCTTAAATCTCACTTTTATTGGTTGGCTTTTTTTAACCGCTAGTGTTGTTGTGTACTTCTTTAAAAGGGTTTGGGTCTCGTTTACCAAAGAGAAATAAGAGTGTGGAGCAGCAAGCCTAACCCAGCGAGGTGAGCCCTAGCCTAATCAGGCTTTTTACCCTGGCTCTGCCTTCTCAGTCCACTTTCTAACATTCTTTCTAATCTCATGAGTGTGGATGGGGGCATGGGGGCGCTCTAGCCTTAACTGGCTTTTCACCCTGGCTCTGCCAAATTATTTGTTTTATTATTTGTCAATTTGTGTATTTTTAAAAACTATTTCCCGCTTTTTTTAATTTGAAAGCACTTTGTAACTTGTTTTTAAAAGTGGTAAATAAATGTAGTTATTATTACTACATTGAAATCCTATCAACATTGCAACATTTCTTTCCCTTATTTAACAGCGTTGTATAGACAATACATTAGAGAGAATATTCTATTGATATGCTATCTTTGTTGTGAATATTAGTTGATGATGATAGTAAAGTTTAAACTACACCTGAGCATCTTATTCAGATTGAAGAAGGCAAAGTAATCCAAAACAAGAAACTACATTAAAGCTGTGTAAACGTCTTGTGTGAATGCCTTTGTTTCAAACTGATAAGAGTAAATAGTCATATCACTCAAATCTTCCATCTAACAGCTGGGAGACAGCTGCTGCATGCGGAGCTGTCCAACTCGACTGGAGCAGAAACTAACCTCTGGGAAAACACATACATGACCCACACTCACCCCAACTGGTAAACTCCCACTTCATCTCCACATAGAAGTCCCGTGCCTGACGAAGAACATGGAACATTTTATTAACATAAACAAAACAAAATATCCCGCCATGTGATGTCTGACTCTATCAGGCTTGGGATTGTGTATAGTTTTAGAGCAAACAGTTACTAAAATGAAGAGATGAATTTGGGACAATAACGTTGAAAACTGGGTCTTCTTGTGAAAAGCCTTTCAACAAATATTTACCAAATGTCTGAGGCGTGGCGGAGGATCAGGTGTATTGCTTTGGGAAACAGGAGAGTTTAAGAACTGGAGGCTTAAAGGTTTTAATCAAACGTCACATTGTGAGGCATTTCTACCTGTCTTAGTTTGCTGAGCAGCTCTGGGATGCCTGACAGTCTCTCTGTGGCACGTTTGAAGTCTCTGTACTGAAGCACTAGCTGAACCAGCTCAGGGTCCCCTGTGCTCACCGCCTCCTGCAAGACTGAAACATGCATCCGCGTTATATGACAGTGGGGGTTACTTATTCCATCAACAGCCTAAACAAATGAAACTGGTAGCTGCAACAGAGCACTCACTGGTCCATCCCTGTGCGTTGCAGTATGTCGGGTCTGCGGTGTGCCTGAGCAGCACCCGGGTGGACTCCAGGTGGCCCAGACACACAGCCAGCTCCAGCGGGGTGCGCCCCCTCGCATCCAGGCGCTCAACATCCTGCTGCGGAACCAAAATCATAAGCAGCATCAGCGCAATGCAGTGCGACCTATCAAAAGCAATTTGTAAAATCCCCGTCAGCCATCATCTGCTCTTTAGCCCCCCTTACCTACCTCTTTCTTCTGCAGCTCTCGATCAAGCTCCAGGTACTGATTGTTCCAGACCAGAAAATGCAGGGGAAACGCTTCTTGAGCCATTGTTGTCGTGCGCTTGGCAGTTTAGCAGCAGTAAAGCTATATTTACAATATGATTTCTGCAGCAGATTGCACTGACACCACAGCAGACAGGAGCAGTTCAACGCTAAACAGCTGGTTAGCCGGCTAGCTGAGTTAACAGCAGAAATAGGTAAACGTTGAATTGAAGTGTTTCACTGGAAAAACTTGTCAGTCAAAAAATCTAAGCAAATAGAAAAGTGTTGTCGCCAACAATATTTATGTGACTATTTTCCGTGCCTATTTAAATTAGTGGGCTGAGTTAGCCCAGCTAACCCAGCCCACTAATTTGATGTAGTTAACGTTAACTAACAGCTAGCTGAGCTACCGTTAGCTAACTTGCTAATAACAACAGTGTTTCCTGGTCTTCTTGGCACCTGTTTTCCATTATTCACAAAGCAGGGTAATTAATAAATTCGATCAAAAATGTACTTCCAAGTTCCTCCATATTTTCACAATAGTTAAGAGTATTTCAGGAAAAAAAGATACCGCCGTATATAAAGTTAGCTAGCTCCCCCGCTGCTACTGCATCCATCCACTGTTTATATCTCAGGGTTGTTACAGTCTGTCAAAATAAAGCGAAATACGGCCTTTATTCCAGTTTCACATCCAGGTCACACTGGTACGTGGCATCTGGTGCAATGTTAGTAATGAGCTGCTATCAATAGTACCCAGTCATACCTGGGTAAAGATAATGAAACCCATCCACATCTGCCTTACTGTGCAAAACGCAGCGTCTCTATGGTCGAAAACCCTCCAACAGCTGTAGCAGCGTTATTTATTTATTTATTGGGCGTCGCTTTATTTCCAGGTTATGGGGAATAGCTGGGTGGAGCCAGGGAGAAGCTGATATCTGATCTGACCCTTCAATGCAAATAACTATTAGAAAAGCAATGCAGATATCAAGAGCTTAGTTTATCATTTTTATTTTTCTTGAAAAATAACACAAACAACTTAAGTGGAAAAAAAGGCTACTGAAAATACTTACAGTGCAACAGGATTCCCGTTTTGATAATCGAAAAAAGGAAAAAAACATTTACACAAAAGTATATTTTGATATACTTATATTCATTTGAAGGGATAGGACCGGGAGACCCTGTCTGGGAGGAAATCTTTGATACAGAACCAGTACACTAAAGGTAACAAAGACATGAGCAACCCCCCCTGCCCCCAAAACGAAATTATACATCTCTATGTTGAAGCATATAGATCATGAAATTCAGTGAAAAGTTCTCACATTTTTTAACCCATGAAAAGAAACCAGAGTCTATCAAAGAGGGGTGGGGAGCAGTTTCATCAAGAATAATAACATGTTTACTCTAAATGTATTCTCTGTACAAAAACAAAGCAAAAAGAGTTTGGAAATAATAGCACCTGAAGACTAACATTTGTTTGAAGATGCACCATTTATCTGACACCTAATCCTTGGTTTACCCCGAACACTTAATGCAACCTGCCCTCTGCTGGGGTGAGGTCTTGTTGCCACATTGATTGCTTTCTCACACTGTCTTCTGCTATCCCCTTGCTCCCACTCAGTATTTGTGTTTACTTCTCAACTCTACCATATGACTACTATAGCACCCAAGTGCCTTATTACACCGACATAAAACAGGTCAACAAAGGTCACTCCAGTCTCTCACTATAGGTTGTGATGAGAAAAACCTGTGACCTTCAGTCATCTGTAAAAATAAACCTAAACGCTTAGATGTTGTGCAGATAGCATCAAACATCATAACGTTTGCTCTCTTGAATCTGACAAAGATATTCATTAATTTGGAGCTGCCAAAAGTAGCCAAAATAAAATTAGTCCGCTAATAATAAATAAGACTTTATGGGGCCCAGCTAAACAAAAGAATGCAGGAAACTTAGTCTTTTCTTATCTCTCTCTCTTTGTCAAGGCTTGAGTTTATGATGGAGTCAAGACTGGCATCTCTCCAAAGAAGAAGCGATCGCCTTGGTTATCCGAAGGATGTGAAGATTATTTCAGTTTATTAATTGCCCATGTTGTCCCACTTCTGCTGGCATGTGAAAAAAGGTTTTCTTCTCCACATTGCAGTAATCCCAAAAGAACATAAAAAAAGCTCCTTAGTCTCTTTATTGGTACACGGGGAAAACATGTATGTAATGCTGGTCCAGCTGTGAGGACCCCGTTTAACACCACTTAAGTGAGTTAGCATTCGCAGTTTAGACCCCACCCTTTCGTTAACATGATACAGGTGGATGTTAACTTCCCTGCCCACCTGTGTCGTATGTGTCACACAGGAGCCACTCTCTTGCCATTGCATCCCTGCAGTCAGAGGAGAATTTAGGATATCCTCTGAATCAGCTTTTCATCTGACAGGCAGTAGAGCGTGTTGACGGACAGCTCAGAGATGAAGGCCTCGCAGGCCTTGCGTGAGACGCCTTTGCAGCCTCGCAGGTCGAGCAGAGAGATGCAAGAGAGACGTCGGAGATACTTTAGACATGTGTCTGTCAGTTTACTACAGCCTGGGAGAGAAAGACATATAGAGGCATCAGAGCTTGTGCAATAAAAAATAATCCAACATTTGTTGTATTACATAATACAGAAAATATCTCACCTCCCAGGTTGAGTTCTGTGAGAGTGTTTCGAGTGGACGAGCCCACTGCAGTCAGCAGGTTGATGGAGTGGTCTGTAAGGCTGTTGCAGTGGGAGAGGTCTAGTTTTGTTAATTGGGGCATGTGGCGGATCACCAGGCGCACAGTGGAGTCGCTGATGTCCAGGCCCGCTAGTCGTAAACACTGCATGGTCCGTAACTGACTGCGATTGTCACAGCCTGGAACATAGGGGTTATTTGGGAGGTGAAGAAAAAAATTAGAGTTTGTGTAAAAGCTGGACCAATAGGCCCACACACAAATAATAAAAGCAGAGCATGGTGTAGAAAATAGAAACAAAAAGAGGCTTCAGAGGTCATTACTGAAAAAAATGGAAAGCTGATGAGACGGAACTTTAGCTAACAAGCACCCTGTGAGGCATCTCTTTCCTCACCTGGAGGGCTGACTAGATCCCTGATCTGAGTGTCTTTGATCCCGTCTGCGTACCGCAGATCCAGAGAGCGGAGGAGAGGGCAACCGGAGGAACAGAGAGCTGAAATAGATGACCAGGAACAACCTGCCAGCATCAGATCCTTGAGCCCTGTGAAATCAACAACACACAACTTAATGGTGCGAACATGTCTCTTCAAAACGACATACAATACAAATATTTTGTTCCATTATGGCATTTATTAAATATCATTGAAGATATATAGCATAAAAAATGTGTTTGTGTTGTTTGTGATTACATACCAGGCAGACGGCCAACAAGCCAGTTTAGCTGCTTTTTAGAGATATTGGTCCAAGAGAGATCGAGTGTGACCGGCTGTCTCTTTATGATGCCTGTTAGGGCCTGAGGAGTGATGGTGCGTTTGATGCTCAGGTCGATCCGTGACCAAAGCCGCTTGTCTAAACACCTATGAACAAGAGCAGGCTGATTAAGAACACCGTCATTTACCCTGTCAGCTATACATACAGCCATGTAACACTGATAGAACTTTACAAAAACAAACACTTTTAAGAGCTGAAAAGGACCAACATTCATAAGCTACTTCCTCAAAATACTGAAGGTCCTGATCCAAAGCTATGAAGCTGATCCAATCAAAATGAGAATAATAAAAAAAAAGTTAAAATGGAATTTATACATTTTTTTCTGTAGGGGCAAAAGTTACTGTGACCCTTTGTTTTCCCTTCTCTCTCTTAAATAAAAGTCAGCAAGGAGAAAGGTTTGAGTAGACCTTTCTTCCCTTGTTAAAATTATATTAAAGAACTTACCATTTGTACCAGTTTTTGCAGACAGCCATGCAGACACAGAGGTCTGCTCGACTTAAGTAGCGGAAGACAGATACCCACACCTCCCTCTCACAGCCTGGCCCGCTCCCACTGCTCTCCCTGTCTGCCTCACCCCCTCCTTCCTGTAGGGCGGACAGAGGGACGCGGTGATGAGGAAGCTCGGAAGAAGAGGAACAGGAGGCTCCATTGCTCAGTTTAGCCGGTCTGCTCAGCTTGGTTCTTTTAGAGGCGTCCACCCTCTCTGGGTGGGAGCTATGAGTGTCTGTGTGCCCACTGCGAGTGAGCGGTGGGGTGTGCCTGTTGGAGTGCTGTTCCGGACAGGGCCTACGATTTCTGATTGGAGGTCTCGCGAGGGCCCTGGTCTGGTTGTGTATTGCGGAAGTGGTAGTTTGAGGGGCAATAGCTTCTAATTTAGGGACAATAGCTGATGGATCCTGCTTGGCCCTGGTTGGTCTTTGAAGTGTCACTTTTAGATTGGAGCCATCTTTCCCCCCCGTTTGACTGTCCTGTTTCATCTCCTCCTCCTCATCTTCCTCCGCAACATTTTGGTAAGCCACCTTGCTCCCTTCCACCTCTTTTTCTTTGGCTGCTCGTCCCTCTCGCCTTGACTGTGGCTGGTTCTCTTTATCCAAACCCTTCACACTTGTCTGTCCCCTGTCCTCTTCCTCATCATCGTCGCTGCTGCTGCTGCTATTGCTATTGCTGCTGCTGCTACTGCTATCCTCACTCTCCTCCTGCAGTTCTCCATAGCTTCTACCACTTCTCATTCCTCTCCCTGCTCCTCCTCCCCGCAGCCTCACCCCTCTTCCTCTTCCTCTGCGAGGCTCTCCTTTGGGTTCAAGAACCAGATCGAAGGAAGACGGCTGCTGCTGGATGGGCGCAGTCCCTGTTGGAGAGCTGTTGAAGGAAGAGCCACTTGGCCAGGTGGTACTCCGGCCTCTGCCCTGAGATACTCTGCTGGTTGGAGAACGTAGTCGGGACAGCATCCTGGAGCCAAGCAGCCTAGGAGAACGATCTAAAGCTGCTTGTCTCTGTTGGAAGGAAAGGGCAAAAATGAAGGAAGTGTGTACAAAGTAAGGCATGTTCCAAACTAAATCTACAGCTCAGAGCTCTGAGCAGAGATGCATTTATTTAACAACACCTGAAATAGAACTTGAAAGTTTTTCTAAAATAAAGAAATGCTGCCACATCAGCCATTCAGGGTTTTCTAACAAACAGTACTCACTGTAAATGTAAAAAAACATGAAGATATATTTATTCGCACTACAGTCATTTTATAAAATAAGTGCATTTCTTACCGTTAACAGTTTGCTCCGCTCCAGTTTTATCTGCAAAAGACAGACAAGTGGTTGAGGGATTAAGATCAATTCACTCACAAAGAAAGGACCCTTTCATGAACATCTAACTTGGTTTTGTAAACTGTATTTTTGCCTTTACTGCTGTAACAATGAAAATTCTCCTATTGTGGGACTTGGAGGATTATCTTATCCTGTCTTATTACTAGGTCTATATAAATATACTTTAAGTTCATTAGACTGGCTAATGTAAATGATTTACCATGTTGAAGGGAAGCCCTACTGCTGACCCTACTCACTGCAGTCAACTAGCACGAGCAGGTAACACATTAGACTTACGTCAACAAAACTAAAACTTTTTTTACTGTTGTCTTTTTTTCACAATAACATTTGTTAACAAGGGCAAATAAACGATCAGCCTTTTTGTGTATTCACATAAACTTCATGCCACCCCTGAATAAGTCAGGGATAGTCCATCGCAGTCAAAAAAGTCTGGCATCGCCCATGCTTGTTAAACTAAAGCGCTTCCAAGTACGTCATGTTTGGCCAGAAGGAGGACTGTGGGCTCTGTTAATGGACAGAGGGGGACAGGGACTCAACTTTAATCAGGTAAAAGTCAGACAACTTCTCAAGGATTATAATCTTCTCTCATCGATTCCATCTGCTGTGACTGACACTGCTTCTGCTGAGAGTCACTGTCTGATTTCATAGCTCTAAAAACATTTCATATTGAGCGTAGACTTTAGAATTCCTTTTATGACTTTATAATTAAAACTTAAAGATCTGCAGGAACCCTAATTTTAATTTAAGCTCCAAAAGCTTTAAATCTAAAGATTGTTTACACTACTTCTCTTAAATCCTGAATGGCAAAGTGAAAAATTGCATCTCCTGTTTGGATCTTAACTTTACCCTTTTCTTAAGTCTGAGCTCCAGTGCACTTGCTCTCTTGCGATTCTGTTGATGCTGTAGTAGCAGTTTCTGAGAAGGTGGTGGTGCTGTGGGTCTGGAGGTAGGTCTACTACGTCTCCCTCGTCTCACACCTTCTCCTACACCTATTCCCTCCCGGTATGCAAGTTTGGATGGCGGCAAGGAGGTGAAGCCCTCTGACTCTCCACTTTCTTCATCGCTAAAAGACTGGTATGAGAGGACAAGAAGAGTTAATCAGTGGGGTTTAAGAAGAAAGGGCGTTATTGTAACAAAGAGTTGAGTTTTAATATCAAGCAAAAGGCAACTGGAGTAAGTTACTGAAGAAGGTAAAAGTGTTGATTTAATTACATTAAAACAAAGAGGGAAAGCGAGAGAGTGAAACGAAGAACATGACAAATGGGATATGGGTTTTATACCTCTGATTCGGAGTCTTTGTTTTGGTAACATTTGGGACATTCCCAGCAGCTGGGCAAATCCTTATTGATCTTCCCCTCACCAGGTTCCTGAAACAGGGTAAAGTAACACGCTTGAAAAATCCCCTTCAAGGTTTGACCAAGAAAAGCAGCTTTATCAAGAGGAAAGCAATAGCAGACTCGGTTACCAGCCTTCACACTGTGTCGGTAGCAGCTCACCTTCATGCAATGATGATGGGTAATCTGTGAGCAGACGGTACACTCCATGAGTGAGTGAGTGCTCGGATCGGATTCCTCTGATTCTCCTTCTCCACATATGGCACAGCGTGCTGTGTTTGGCAAGGCGGGCTGTAGGAATATATGAATGTGATTTAAATTGACAGTAAATTAAAAATAAAACTCTTCATTCCTTTTGAAAATCCGCTGATCTTAAGCTGCAAAAGATTGTTAAAAATCCTAGAAACATTTCATTTCTGATATTTGCTAATTATCGTTACATGTAGAGATTTGGAGCATCATTTGGTCCCCCCCCACAAACACACACACATACATAAGACAATAATTACTACTATGGGTCTCACCGCTAGACACTGTCTCATGACACAGCCCTTCTTCATGCGTCCAGGCCCACCAAACTTCCTCATGTCATGGCAGTACTGGCAGGTACCACACTCCTTCCTGCAACAGGCAGCACAGCGCTTACACCTCACACGTCTGCGCCTCAAGGCAGAGATGGAGGAGCGTTTGGTTGGCCTCTGTCCCAGAGGCTTGTGGAGGGTAGGGCCCAAGCGTGGGCGGTAAATGACAGGGGGAGGGGGAGCGGGGGGCTGGTACCATGACGGCTGTTTCGGGAACATAAGCAGGGAGAAGACAAAAAAAGTTAACAGATTGTCCTGTAAATAATGAGCCACAATGACATGCTTTGTTCTCTTCATTGTATCTTTTCTACTGATCCTGACAGTGTATTTTAGTATGAATTATATTCAAGAAAAGAAGCTTGATACTATTTGAAGCTATTATTTTAAATATACTATGTGTGCTCAAAAACTAACATCATCATCTTAACACACAAGTATGTTGCTACTTGCTCCTAGCTTGCAGGAGGGGTTAAAATGTTACATCTGTACTCACCCTTTCAGGCCACTTGACAATGGGCTCTCCAGTGTAGGACAGCTTAGGGTTCTCATTAACATGCTTCTGCAGAACAGTCTGGACAAGCCGAGAAAAAGAAGAAGCAATAAGAACAACAATTTCACATTTCTGGACATCTCCAAAAAAACATTAGGAGCAAATCGTCTTTGACATTGATATAGCCAATGTTTATTGAGAGATGGAAACCTACCTTCATGTCCTCAAGCAGGGCTACAGCGTTCCTGATGCCTGCAGGGACACATTTTTTGTGGGCAGGCAGTTCCTCCAGCTTCCCTAAAAGGTTAAACAGGCCCTCAAGCTCAAAGGGAGTAAGCATGTGCTGCGGTTTGGGAAATTCAGCTGCCTTTTCTTTGTTGTCATCGTCTTCTTCCACCTTTATCTCAACATGTTCAGTGTCACTGTCTACCCCATTTGGGGCACCATTCCCAGTGTGATCCATGGTTTCAAGGTCAGCCTGGGTCAGCCCTGAAAAAGATCAAGTTTGTGTCAGCAATTCATTATTTTGTGCGTCTGTGTAATAAAGACAAAAAGCAACGGCCAGAATTCTTGAGTTCATTGCTTCTCACCTATGCCTAGGGAGTACTTTTGGAACTCAGGAGTGAGATGGGAGATATTGGTCAGACAGTAAAGATATCTCTCCAGCACATACCAGCACATCTCATAATAGAACGGGTAGCGAAACTTTGCTGGCACCTAGAGGACGACAGAAACATAAAAGAAAAGGAATGCTCTGTTATATTTGTACACTTATTATCTTGTTTATTCAAATACCACACTAAGACACAATACAATGCATGCTTTGTTCCTTTGAGTTAAGCTGATTTATACTAACGACATATGTTCTGTTTCTTTAATTTACTGTTCTCAACAAGCACTTCTTAGCGAGACTCTTGTCACATCTTTGTTGTGGTTTGAACTTCTGCTTAGGAAGAGGTGAGAAAAAAGGTCATATGGCACTTGCCACCCACGCCCCTTCTGATCATCTACAACTAAGCAGTGTCAATCTCTGAAGAGTGCAGAGCTGCCATGCACAACCAAACTTTTACAAGGATTCAAACAAAATGCCTTGAATTGTCCCACCAAGGACTGCTGTGTTTGCTGAAGATGACTCAACTTCTTGTGACTGCAAAAGACGGACTAACGTGTCCACATGTTGCACCATTGAAGTAGGATACATTCATGTAACTTAGGCTTTATTATATGACTGTTCCCTTTATTTAAACTGCTCAATGTAAAGATGCACTCATTAACAACTCAAGGTCTGTAACTAAATGGTCAGCTACCAGTTTCTGTGCCCACTGCGAATGTGTGGTTATATATGCCTTCAAAATGAAAGTGAAATTGTTTTAAGATGATACTCTCACCAGTTTTTCTACCGTGAGTAGTACCCACAGAAAAAGAATCATGCCTTGCATCATCTCAAAATGTAAAGCAATCCCCAGTCCGTCAAGAGGACAGCTACTTTCAAACAGCAGAAAAAAGTCAAAGTGAACGCGAGGTGGTACTTACTCGTGTGCGATCCTCAATACTGTAGATGTTAAGCTGCATGGGGATGTTAAAGCTGTGGAGGAAATTTCCCCCAAACACCAATGTGTCCTCTGGGGTGTACACGGCATGGATCCACCCTACAACATACAGGGCACAGGATGCTGAACGCATGTATAAGTGGAAACAATGCATGTAACTTTGTATGCTTCATACCAGTATGTGTCACTTTCCTGCGACAGTAACAAACCTGATGGGATGATGAATGTATTGCCCTGCTTCAGCTCTATCCTCTGGCAGTCATGACACTTGTCCCCCAAGAAGATGTCTCCCTGTTTTCCTGACAAAACCCAGTTCTCATACATCTCCAGGTTCTGTGGTGAAGGTGGAATCAACCAGAACACCTGCAGGGGTCACAGGTAAAAGGTAATATATGTCTATATATGGGATATTATCATAATAAATAATAAAAAAGTCAAAATACAGTAGAAAAGTAAGATGGATCACTTTCACTTGCATTCTGAGATGTGACTGAATAAATGGCTGCCCCTTATTACAACTTGTGTCCACTGGGTCGGTACAGGTAGCATGAATCTACAGTTCTTTTGTGAATGGACACCCAGACTGACCTTTCCTCCTCGCAAGATGTGGTACCAGACCGAGGTTCCTCCAAAGTCAATGTGGAAATCAGTGAAGCAGCCCTGCACACTCATGAGACAGTACCTGAGAGGAACAAAGTCAGGAGGAAAAATGTGATTTAGATTTTTAGATGGGAAAAAAATCAAATAAACAATTCTCCTAGCTACAGTAAAGTTAATATTATATATGTATATACTCTTGATTGCTTACTTCTGTACTTTGGGATAATGCATGTCTATGATGGCATTAGTGGAGTCTCTCTGCCGTTCCTTGAGATGGCGAGGCCACATGTTGTCCACCCAATCAATGAGATCCACCTGAGTATTAAGGAAGTGGTATAAACATAAAACGTCCCCCAACACTCTTTCAAAACAAACAACTTTCTGTGGGTACAAATATTATAACCTTTTAACAAACCTAAGCTCTTACAACATCAAAGCAGCAGACAAATAAAGATCACTTCTCAGTCCCTTTACTGAATTGTCTGGTTTTGCTCCTATTTTGACACACACGTGTGCCAGTAAATGTTTTAACATGCTTCATTTTAATGTGCCAGTCTGGGATTTTGTGACACCCTGAGGTGTTCTCACCGATGCCGGTCGTTTGACCAGATTCTCCAGTCTTGTGTGGCTGAACTCCAGGCTGATAACATTGTAGAGTTTTTCTCTTTCTGATGGAGGCGTCTCATAGTAGCGTCGCCACTGAGCCATCGACATCTCAATTCCTTTCTGGGTGTTCACATCCATCACGTCGACAATGCGTCGACTACCTGTAAGAGAAAGAAAAAGGGGTTCAACAACAAGTGAGACCAGTGTAATACAATCCTATTGCATTGCCCTACAACGGTTGATTTGCATATTGCCAATTGATTACTTTGACGTTACAGTTCAGTTAGAGCAACCTCTCAGTTCTCTCTGGTGGACAAACAATGCTGAGGAAAAAAAACTCGAATCAAATGTAGTATTTCACATCAGCAACGCCTTATAATTATTGTCCAAGTATTCACATACATACCTTGGAATCAACAACAATATAACCCTCAAATGTATCATCCTGGCATATTTATTGGTATAGCTCTACAAACAGCAAAAACAGTAAAGCCATTTATTCTGAGCGGTCATGAAAAAGAAACGTACCAACAAACAGCTTGACATCACTCACACTGAACTCAGGGTCTGGCATTCTGCAAGAGAAAAGAAAAAGAGATTTCTTGGCATGTGCTTTTAAATGATCGTCATTGTGTGTTTAGGAAACAAATAGTAATCTGGGGTAAAAAGGTGAGAATTTGACTTACTGTATTCCAAGGCCATCAGCTGTCTCAAAGACAATGGGGTCCCTGAGCCCTTCTCTCTGGATGTATTCAAATGTGAAATCTAGAAAGGAGACATACACAGCATGTAGAACAAACATGAAATATGGTATGATTTTGCTCAAGTTTAACTCAAAACTCTTTAGTTAACTTTTTTAACTGCTCACCTTTACCCTCCATGTGTTTGATCAGTTCAGAGTTGAATCTGACGCACTGTAACTTTTCATCCAGGTCAAACATTCGTTTCCCCTCAATTTCATCATCTGAGATTCCATCATCCTGATAGCGCCGCCGCGTGCCTGTACGCTGAGGACAAAAGAACGTTTCTTTTCACTTCTTTGTTCGACGTTACCTTTTCAGTTTTGCAGAGAGCAACAGAAAGTGTTGGAGAATAGTGCAAGACTAACTGTCAGAGAGAAATATGGGATGCCTTACTGCACTGAAGAGATTAAGTGCAATGACAAAGCTGGGATATAGCAGCTAACGAGACATGCAGCAATGCTAATGTCAAGATTATACTCGGAAAAAGTTGTACAACAAAAAATAATTTTGGGATTTGCCTGTGAGGTATATACAGTAATGTAAGCTATACATTGTATGGGATGGTGGCATTTCTCAACAATGAACACTGAATACTTCACCAAACTTGTCTTGGTGAGAAAACTTGACTTGTTCTGATGCACGACCCAAAGCTAGTGCTTTCCAATCTATCTTCAACAACCCTCTACAACATTGCTTGAAGTATTTTAGGGATATACCTTGTGGAGTCTAAAGGCAAATAAATGGAGTGACGCCAAGATTGAAAAGTGGCCTGTGGCGTGTACATGTTAGTTGAGCAACATGGCATAATAAGTTCTTTGGCATCTGTTGTAACTAATGGCATGTCTCCCCCGGGGCCAGGGCCATGTACCACTCGCCTCTCACACCAGTATGGCCCCTCTTCAAATTAATAGCGTGGCCTTGCTTTACAATATTTTCTACCGTAACTTTGTAAAAAAAAAGTGTCTTTATTGACAACGTGAGTACAACAAAGTTCTGTTATCAAACGAATGTATTCGTGTCTCTGTCTTTTCTTTTTTTATGTACATTGAACATTTTTAGTCTGGTATCTCTGTGATCACATAAAGTAATTTACAGTTGGCGATGATACCAGCAAGCTCTGTAGCCAATCAGAATAATCGATAGCAGGAAGAGTGTGACCCCACTTCTACGCATCATAGAAACCTTCGCCATGAGAAAATACTTTCAAGGCTAATCTGTTGATATCAACAAAGCATTAACCATTTGATTGCAATGTCATGATTTGTATAGACATTGGGCTGCATATTGATTACACGTTATATAGTTTCACTGTAAGATCGACAGTATGAGTATGACAGCTTAATTTTACATAGGTAGGTATCTGCCAGGATACTATAAGGGCACTATAATTACATTTAGTAACTTCTTCTCATTCACAGCTTTTAACTGCTACGTAATGAAGACAGAACAGTTTTATTAAGAAATGGCTGGAAAACTGTTCTAAATTCATACGTTTCATCAAGGGCCCATATTAAGCCAGTTTTCACTTGTCCAGCACCATGTGTCAATCTGACTGACAGTGACACGCGACAGTTCTAGTCACGCTGCATGCAAGTCAGACTGGCACATGGTGCTGGATCTGAAGCGCCATATGCCAGTACCAATCATAAACGAAACTACTTGACTGTCATCACGGAGATACAGTAACTAAAAACGTTCAAGAGGCGAGAAACATTTGATAACATCTCTTTGTTGCACTTAGGATGTCAATAAAGACAAAAAGTACACAATCACAACAGTTAATGTCATAAAGCAATACTTCTGGTATTAATTATACATACAGTATGCATCATTGTGTTGGAAGATGGGCAATACTGGTGTGAGAGAGTGGTACATGGCGCTGGCCCCCTGGTGGCATACCATTGGCGACAGCAGATGCCGCAGAACTTACTGTATGATGCCATGTCACCAAACAAAGTGCACATGGCGCTGGAAAACTTGCATGCCATGAATGACACCGGTATGCTGGTGCTCCCAAAGTGGCAAGCCACAGGCCACTTTTCCATCTTGGTGCTGTTGAAGTAATGAGTTAAAAACCACAGTAGCTGTCCTTTATATCTATATAATAAAAAGTTGATAGTGACAAACGTATGCCTAAAAGCACCAATACAAGGATCAAGGATATTACAATAATTCAACCCAAGCTAATCAGTCAGCCGACTACCAAATCACTTCATGTGGGAACCAAACAATATGGCATTACAATAGCAGGGGTTAATCTTCCACAGACCGCCCCCTCCTCTAACTCCCCCTCTCCCATTCAATCTATGCACAACTGCTCGGCTAGACAGATGGATAAAGCACAACACCCCCACACTTAGATCTCCCCACCCCCATCGCTTTACTACAAATGTGGTATTATCTAAACTCTGGTCCTCCTCCTTTCTATCACCAGAGACTGCACAGTATCAAGTAAATTGCAAATTAACAAAATTTAATATTACAGAAGCCACCCAGGGTGTTGTTTTCACATAGTGAAACTAAAATGACAAGGCAATCAATTACTTACAATTAGGAAACATTTCATACAGTGTTCCAAGTTTTAGTGTGAACAATGACTTCAGACTAGCTTATACCTGTAAACGGTGTCATATAATGGATTTTTTTTTACACACACACATCTATACAACCAGAAAGGTAGAATGTTCTCATTTCCACACAATATCGATAATATTTGTCTGATTTTTGAAACATTGGGGTAAAAGCTGAGTAATATAAGTACTTAACACCTAGCTGCTAAGATTGTAAAGGGTTAAAGCAAGGTCACAGTACAAATGCTGTCAGGTTAGACGGCGAACTTGACCCTTTGGTGAACCTTAAGTCTTTAGACAGGTTCATTACCGTAATAAAACTGGCACAAAACAGAGGAACACTCACAACTATCACACAAAGTGCCCAAGAATGGACTATTCCAGATACATACAATGATTGACAAACAAAATACTGTCGTAATTGTATTAGGAAGACTTATGAAGAAAGACGCAGCTTTGATAAAAGGCAACTATTAGATGTATTGTTGCCATAAAACAAGTGTTCCGGGATGCTAACAGTTTGCTCAAGTTACTCACCAGGCGTTTGCTGTACCGTGTATGGGGATCCTCCATGGCCCCTTGAAGAGACACAAAGTTTCAAGAGCAGCATTCAATTACACTGATTAAATAGACATTGGGGCTAAAATGTTCGAGTGTGTTTTTACATGCTGTCCGACAGAAACACACACCCCTCTTTGAGTAGAGCCTAGCAAGGTAGCCGTGGCTACCGTTAGCCAACAGTGTTGCTTTAGCCTACAAGCTAAGGCTAGCACTACAATATTACAAACATTTACGCTGAGCATACATCACTGTATAATGACAAGTGCTAAGTAGAGCAGCTACTTTACAATATGAATATTTTAAACCAGTGTGTCAATTTACTATTGCATTTTAACTGGCGTTGTCGCTAAACATAAACTAGCATTAGCTCAATTGACAATCCCTTTATAAATCGTCGGCTAAGCTAGCTAGCCAGCTAGTTGACATTAGCCTGTAGACCGCAGTTGTAAGCTTCTTTATCATTACCTTTGCGTTTTAACTCCTTCTAGCCGTGGTGGTCAAAGTAATGTCTCCCAACTAGAGCGTCCGGGGCCTCACAGTAAAGTTTCTCCCCATGTTATGTGATAACAGCTGTGTATATTGTTATGTTTATTATTGTGCGATAAAGTTAGGACGATTCGACGCTTCGAGCCGCCATTTTCAGCTGGTCAGAAAACACACACACACATACACACTCGTGCACACACACACACGCGCGCGCACACACGTACACACACATTAGAATAAGAAAAAAAAAAAAAAAAAGCTAACGACCCACCCCCTATTTAGTCCACCGCTCCGTGAATGATCATAGATCCCTCATTGGACACAGTATGTGCCATTTAAACATGATTACAATATTATATTATGTTGTGTATGTTAAAGGTAGAGTGAGAGTAAAAACATTCCATGAGTACACTTTCTTGGCTCTTGCAGATGATGTGCAGAGCCACGTTGGCAGCAAATTGGATTATTATTATTATGCAATAATGTAGAAGTAATCCTGATCTATTGTTTTACAATATGCCTACTGTAGTCTACGGTTTCCATAATGCGTACCGTTTCTTTTCTGCTATTTCTATATTGGCACTGCCAGGGCTGATGTGTTAACTAATCTAGGCCAACATAGACACTAAAAAAAGCTGCGCTCAATTGATGTGTTTTTTTATATAGGCTACTGCTGATATATTCTAGATACAGTAATAGTTTTACAGTATTAATATGTCGATATTTTCATACATTCTGCATAATTATAAAAATGGTATAATTACTTTTTGAGAACTGAAAGTATTATTAGACGTTGGCGTGAATTGCCAGAAACATGCAGTTTGCTTGTGGATTCAATGTATGCATACACATCAATATGATGTATAAATCTCAGTTTATCATATTGTAGACTATCGTATTTTCATGTTCAAACTTTCGACTAACCAAATCCAAAACATCTTGTCTGTGCTGCTGTTGGGCTACACCTCATTGGGCAACAATAATCCTATTTTTTTTCTCTCATCTTTGTAACTAAATTCAGAGTTCTGTTCCGCCATTGCACACCAGGAAGTTAAAACGAGCGTACCCTTATGTAGACCCCGCCCCTCGGGATGTTGTTGAGTTGAGCCTGCCTCTGGTTAGGATGAACAGCGAGATGGATGAAATGAGGTCACGGAAGCCTTTATTATACGGATGTTCTGTCGTGCATCGCCATTCGCCATACACTAATGCTGCAGTTTTCACATAACAAAGAGATTAAAACACCCTTTACTTTCACAGCATATCTTACTCCGTGTTTAGTAGAAGAATGGTCGTAAGGGGTCTTCCCATGTACACTATCGAGTACAAGAGGCGATGGATAGACACCAACACTTGGTACAACGCACAGAAATCTTTTATTACATAACAGCTTTGCTGGGTTGACACACAGCCATCGAGTGATTAACAGAAAGACCATCAATACATACGTTTCTGCAGCAAGGAAGCAAACAGATCACACACACAACAAAAATCACACACAATGTAATCCAATTATGACAACATGCAATTCAAAAAATACTACTTCAATGGATATTTTATACCAGAGCATAAAAACGTGTATGCTATGAATGTTCGGGGAGGTGGATCGGGGGGTTACTTAGAATGCACAAACATTTCCTCCATGCATTCTTACTACTTTCACTTTAAATAAATCCTTAAAAATTGTCTCCTGATTATTATTATTATTATACTGGTTGTTCCCTTTATGCACCGCCAGAAGGCAGTAAACTACACTCGAAAAAATAATTCACACGTTAAATCATGCGGCTGTGTACAGGCAGACTGAGAAAACACTACACATTTATAACACGTTTTCAAACACTTTATACATAAAGCAAATTAATCAAATTTAAGTGATTAAATGTATGGGATTACAGGATTGATAATGGTTCTTTTTTTAATACTTTGTAAGATTTTATTGCAGATTCAAAGATGGTTAGGGTAATAAAATAGGGGAAGCACCTCAGGGAATGTTCTCTTTTTTTTTAAACCAGTTTTCCTAGAAACACAACACGAAGACAGAAAAAAAGGGAATCATCAATCATAATATTCCGTGTGAGATCAAAGTTCATAGAGTTAATAAGATGACGCAGGTGTTGTTACCTGTGTAAACCCTTTTATGAGAAGAAACTGTAGAGATAGGAGAACCCAACGATCCCAATGATGGCACAGCACAATGTAATCATCATCTTTTTCTGTTGGTTTGATGAAAAAAAACTGTTATCAGAAAGCAGCCACTGAAAATAAGACTTTATTTCACATAAAGCAGGAAATCCCATAACGTAACAACTCACATTTATGAATCACTTTTTGAGGGAATAGATTAGGAGAGGTGGGTCACAAATGTCAGGATATGTGTGTATTTGTGTGTAAAGAGAAAATAAGGGTGTGGAAAAAAGACAAACCTACCTCCTTTGACACGCGTGAAAGCTCTTAAAAAACTGTACTTTGTAACACAGAGGTTAACAAGCTGCATCAACAATCTGCTGACAACAGCTACAAGCATCCTATTAAAGCAGTCATACAGTTCTTCCTTAACAAACAGTCATCAAAAGTGTAGAAATGTAGCTACATATTTATAATCTGTCAGTAGCAACACAGAAATGCATAAAAAAGTACAAGTCATTGTTTAAAAAACATAACATCTTTATTTTCCTTTAAAATCATCTTAATTTAACATTTACACTGTACATCTTGAGCTTCTCATTGTGTTATTGCAGCACGTGCTCACTGCTAAAGTGGTTTGAAGAAAAAAAGGGGTGTATAGAAACCTTAGGACTGAATGGTTAAGAACAGGAGCCAAAAGAGCAGACTGTGTGGTCAAAAGAGCAAGCTGAGGGAGGCCTCTCACTTTCAAGTGCTCCCCAAACAACCAGCATTAAAAGCCCCATTCAAACTGGGATCTGACAGAAACAAAGACTTCTCTCAGTGGAGGTGCAAATCATGTAACCCCTTCTTGACTGATAATAATGGACTGTAAGAGTAAAAGATGATCAACCGAAATGAACCGCTTTGCATTTGCAGTCCGAAACAAAAGCCTCGCCATACATCACTTCTGTCTGGTTTGCTGTGGTTTATTGATATACATGATAGATTGAACCTGTCTGACTTCATCATAGATGGTTATTATGTTCAGGTTTTGTCCAAACTATTTAGAAGTGTTGATTCAACTTTATGGTATTTTTGAGGGGTTATATATATTTTTTTTTATTTCTATGGGAACATTGTTTCCATTATCTGTTCATATCAGTGTAAGTGGCAAAACTATTTGACACACCTCTTTTTTAATATGCAACACAATTCAAAAGCATTACAAACTGCTGCCTCTAAAATGTCCATGAAGTGTTGCCAACATATCTCCACAGCACTTTAAACATAAAAGGAACTTTATAACCTTCAAGAACATACAGACTTAATGCAAGGCAGTTCTATTAGACTGTATGAGGTCGAAATAAGGCAGGACTCCAGTATTTAAGAGCAATGGAAGACCTTGCTGTATGTTGGAATGTCCATTTACACTTATTGTATGTGCACCTTTATTTGCAACATGTCATCAGCAGTTAAATAAATACAAAGACTAATCTGGCACTTGAAGGAAAAAGGTTGAGTGTTACTTTACACCATCTGGCTTTAGTACAGTTTTTACAGCCTTTTATGTGTAAAAAGTTCAGATGGCTGACATTATAGAACACGAGCAAAGCTACAAAAATGGAAATGTTGGCATTTATCTCAGATGATGTAGCGGTTAGATAAATCATAAAGCAAGGAATGCATGTTTGTCCCCCCACGCCTGAATTTTGTGTGATTTTGCTTATCTTAGCTCCACCTGACCATGAAATGTTCCCATGATTCACATTTTGAAATCGAACCGTCAGAAAGAATAAAAATTGAGCATGGCGATACTCTTCAAGTTTAAAAACTGATAAGTCACAAAAAATAGTTACATAATTTACATTAAAATCTGAACATAATTACAGGATTAGGAAATATTTTGAAACGTGGACGTTCTGGAACTTCCCAAAACCAACAATATCCCGATACAGTGAACATACAGTAGCTAGCTTTTTAATCACAAAATGTTTCAAGGCTCATTGAGGCATGAAATGACGATGAAGGAGGTTCTTTGACAATGAAATGTTAAGAGACAGTGGAGTGACATTCAATCAGTTATTTTCAATTCCCTTTTCCCCTCCGCAAAGATACAATAGGTTTTTTTGTACCTCATGTCAGCTTCACTCTCATTTTCTCGTATGCAGCATAGCATCCTCAAACTGTCCGAGCAACCTGAGGGAGTCAAACAGAAACTCGCAGACCACGAAGGACTGTTCTGATTGGACAAAGGTCAAAAAGTTTAAAAGTTGAGTCAGGCCTCGTAGGTATTCTGTTTCAGGAGAGGTCATATGAAGCCCTAGACCTCCAGAATGGAGAGATCAGTATCATTTGTTTTCTTTTTGGTCAGCTGGCTAATGGATGACAGGATGACGAACTAAGTGAGTCAGGGTGAGGATGATGGGAATGAGGATGACGAGAATATCCACAGCACAGGCTTCTCCAATAATCTTCTTCTAAACAGAGAGAGAGAGACAGATGTGGAGAAAAAAGTGAAAATGAGGATGGGGAACATGAGAACTGAAATGAGCCCGCAAACCAAACACCAGTTGAAAATTTGTACCACTAACTCACCACTAGCACTGCTTTGTTTGTCCAGCAGTAACCAGAGGCAAGAGAAGGAGAATAGGAAAAAAAAAACACACGCCTAAGAAATTCAAATACACTAAGCACACCTCTCTTGAGCACGCAGGAGAGGAAGAAAACACACAAATATTCAGAGCCTTGAGATAAAGAGCGTGCAAAGCCGTTTCCAAAGCAAGCCTCACACCCAGACCCACCCATTCTGGCATTACAGAGATTATTTACACCAGAGTTACTCACCCTTAGCTCTCTTCTTGTTCAACTAGCTCATCAGCTTCACTTTAATCCCACTGACAACCCGATAATGAGAGCTAGTACGGCCAGTAAGATCACCACAACCACCACTATTATCACAGTTTTCTGTTGGGAACAACAAAGTGCACAGAGCATGATCAGGGTCATTGTTGGCGGGAAACATGAAAAAAAAGTTGATCCTTCATTAATGCACAAGTGCGTTCATTATGGAATCAAGTACAGCATGTCACATATCTAGTAGTTTGGTATGAGGGAACATGTTCAAAATACAAAAACAATGGCTATATCAAATATCAATAATTAGTTTGGTAGCTTGGTAACAGCACACACTCAGTGTTTCATTATTTGAATGAAGTAACAATCCAGTAAGGATGCTAATCTGGAAATAGAAAAGTTATTTTCACAGACATGCGTGTCACAGGCGTAAACTAACCTGTAATATTGTGAAACACACACACACAAAAAAAGAAATATGCAGTCGTCATGAGCTAGCTGTAAAATTAACAAAAAAAGTTAAGACACAAGAGAAGAGGCAGAGAGAAAAAGAGTGTGTGGATGCTGTTGTGTGTGTATGTCTAGGTGTAAATTGGGAGGAGAGGTTGTGGTGATGGTGCCGGGCAGGTCAGTGGGTTTTAAAGCACGGGGATCAGACCGACCACAGAGCGGAGGACACTCATGAACAGAGGGGCCAAGAGGGATTTGGGGCCACGTGGTGATTTTCAGGGTTTTGATGATGTTAATAGTCTTCTTGTTGTCAGGCAAGTTTCCCAAAAGCATTTTTTTCCACCTTTAACAAACAAGGGTGGACATTGTGCTGTCGTCAGTCCTGGTGAAACTAGGACATGCAATCTAGCAAGGTTAGGTTGAGTGACAGATGCATGAATTTGAAGGCTGATTAGATGCTATGATATTTCACAGCGGGGCAGAATTTCCCATCTCTTAAACAGAAATAATCATAACAATAATCATTTTATCTTTTCCTGTCATAGTTTAAAAGGAAAACAAAGATGGGCTTCTGTGTTGCAAAATTATCAACTTTGAAAGTGTGCCAGCGTGAACTTGCTCAGCTGACACATTGCCTTACCTAATATGCCACATTGTGTTGTGGCAAAGACTTAGCCACATGGATTGTTTAACTTTATGATCCACTGTGTCAGACTTGTGACCTTGAGTCTTACTCAGTCCTTGCCCTGGGTATGAACCTTCTTTGTACCACCTATTAAACCTAACACAATCCGAATGTCAATTTGAATAGCATCCATCTCAAGGTCATCACTGTTTGTTTCTGTAAACTATAACACAACTATTTCTGTTGCTTTTTGGGAAACAGGCCTGCTCTTTTCCCTCCTGTGTTCACTCACACGGCGAGCCTCCTGCTGAAACTTTGCAGCTTTCTTAGTGTCCGCTACAGCCCGCTCCACAAAGCCCACCGATTGGTCCATGTTGCTCTCAATCCTTTCAATCATTCCACCCTAACAGGGGATTGTGGTGTTGGAGGAAGTTAAAACAAATATATAATAAATTGAACAGCATAGAGAGAAGAAAGACAAAGCGAATCACACAGAATGCAACAGTTGACAGTGACTGGCATTGTGTCCGCTTTGGGAGGGAGTGTTATCTGTACACAAACTGTGTGGCTTAAATGTGACAAACTGTGAAAACAATGTGCGTAGGAAGTAGGCAGAAAAATAAAGGAAGAGGTCAAGAGCAGACGGGTGCAGCAGTCGGTTCACTAACATTACCTTTCGTGCTTTGGTCTGGTACCTTACAGCTTTTTTGGTCTGTTCCTGTGCCACTGTTATATGGTCCACTGATTTGGATACATTCTGCTCTATGTTGTCTACTATTTCTCCCTGAAAAACAACACAAACAACAATAAGATACAGAGCAGAAGAAGATACAGTACAAATAGTACAACATGTTAAGATGTGATGAAAATTAAAAGAACAACACTTTAGGAGTTTTTGATGGTGGTGTAGTAAACACTTGTGTTTTGCTTTCAGTGTCAGATTGGATTTCACATTTATGATCCTGCGCTTCAAACTAAGAACAGAAAAAGAAAACAGGCGTCCTGGGATAATCAAATAACACACATAGCAGGAGTGTCGCCCTTACCTCAAACAAACGTTCCCCTCAGAAAGCATGGTGCAAGCAGCAAGAAATATGTGGTTAGACTTTTGATATTTATTCCTAAGTGCGTGGCAAGTTAGCTCTAATGTGTACACAGAGGCTTTTTGAACATCTTACTGAACGCTTTCACGATGGTTCAACCATGTTGGGTAATGAGATGGAGGTGGCAGTAGCAAAGGAGTGTGAAGAGAGGAAAAAGAAAGGCATGGAGCTGAAAAAGAGGAAACAGATGGATGCAGATTCACGGTCAAAGCACAACAGAGACAGGAAGACAAAAGAAGTAGAGAGACCAAGGTGAATGCAGGTAGAAAAGAACAACGGTTGAGAATAAATGAAAGGAATGGAGAAATGAATGAAGTAGATCTAAAGTTCATGGGAATGAGAAGTGAAAGGCAGGTGGATGTAAATCACTGTACCTGGCTTTCCACAAGCATGGCAATGTCTACAAACATATCATGGAGCTCCTTGATGCTACTCTCCAGGCGGACAATGTCTTTGTGTCTGGCTTCAATCTCACTTAGGGCTTGTTTAGAGATGCCAGAGTCGACAATCTGTGAAGAGGAGATGTTTATTGATACCCAGACAACCAGCAGAGTCAGATATCTGTTTGTAGATCAAAATCTGTCTGTGGCCTGGGCCATATTTAATATATCTTAAAGAGAAACAGAAACATGTGTACAGTTCTCTGCTACTGCTTCTTTAACATTAAACAAGAGTTCATAAAACATTGCAACCATAGTTAGCCTACTGAGCAAAAACCACTTTGGATAAAAGAGGAAGGTCATGGTTTGGTTGGCAGTTGAGAAAGGCTCAAACTTCTCCCAACAGTCTCACGTATCACACTTTATGTGAGAACTGAAAAGCACCAATATATGATAACAAAAGTGAGAACGGTTTCAGTAACTTTTTTCGCAAATAAAATGTTTAAACAAGTGAATGAAGGTCTTCAGGATTATGCTTATCATTACTTAATAATGAAGTTTTGTTTGACCTGCGTTTTGATTGTTGCGTAGTACTGTTTTATTACTCCTTGTTTATATTTTAAAAAGTTAATAAATGACCTTTAAAAAGAGGAAATGGAAACTGTTTTTGACAGCCTGTTCTGAAACTCAACCCATCTCACAGACATGAAACACAAGCGTTTTAATTGTTATATGTTTGATTTTCAATTTATCATTATTGAAACGTATCAATCAACAACCTCCACACGTGTTAAATCAGTATGACGCAACCATTTTTATCTTTATGTCAAGCACGTGAGACCTTTTGTTGTGATCAAATCTGTGAATATGAAGACAAGTTGTGTTTCTTTGTGCAAGGAATTTTCTCAATGTTGGAAAATAGAAACGATCAGGGATGCACAGTGAGGCTTTCCCGCCAGTTTAAATGCTTGTCTGATCATTGTAAACAGTTTCAACAGTTCTAAACTAAACATTACAACAACCTCTGTCACAGTGTGCAGGGATTTAATAAGTCCTTTAAAATAACAAATCAATAGTTATCCTCCCATATTTCCATCTTATCTTTTTTTTTTTTAAAGAATGTTTATTAGATAGATTGTCAAAAGACGGTTGAAACACTCAGCATGGAAGAAAACAGCCAACTGACTTTTAGCCCAACAGGCTTAATCATGAACACAGCTAATCTTTAAGCAGCTGAGACGAGGAGTTTGAACTTTTACTGAGCAACTAACTACTTGGCCTTACTCTCACACACACACACTTACCCCTGCAGTAAACACTGCTGAATTGCCACTCTCCAACATCTCCTCAAGTTCATCATCTGTTGTTGCTTTCCCAGCTGTATAAGGAAAGGAAAGGAAACGTACAGTGTTAATGACTTGAGCGAGCGTGAGACTCTCTGGTCACATGTGTGAAGAGGTCACTCACTGATTTCTAGCTGTCTCTGAATACGTCCTTTACTCCTCTCTCTGAAGTCCACCTGGGCTTCATTATACTTTGTCATTACCTCCACAAACTTCCTAGACAGCACTGCATGCTGGGGGAAAAAACAAAAAAGAACAAATTAGCACAGAGGTAATCCAGACGGGATCCTGGTAGGGTTATGAACATACTTTTAAAGGCTGTCAAAAGTCAAAAATACAATCTCGAGTGATAAAGAAATGTTTAAAATAATGATGTTCAAAGATGTTGCATTTGTGGATGTAGTGTGGTTTTACAAGCACATTGTTTTATTATCAGAATTGTTTAAAAATTAACTTAGGAATGAGCTTTTACATTTTCTTCTGGTCTCCTTTATTAACCTTCACAATCTTATGAACATAGTGCAGATCTCTAGTATTCATACAGAGCTTTTTGCAGTTCCTTATCAGAACATGATCATTCCAATCATTCAAATGAACACTGCCCTTTGAGTTTTAGGAAAATGTTTTCCCAGAATAATAACTGATGAGAGCGCACACTCATTCTCCTTTAAAAAGGTTCCTAATGAAAGCGGACGAACAGTAGAGAACCTGAAACGTCACACTAATATTATTTACCTGTGATTTACGTATCCGCATGTCAGCCGACACCCTCTCCTGCTCCTCAGACTCCAGATTCCTCTCGATGGCTGGGGAGAAATCGGTGATTTAATATTCAGCTCCAAACCAAGTGCAAATAACATAGTAGTTAAAATGTGTTGTTGTGTTGTGGGATACTGGCAGGCGGACTCACTCTTGAGTTTGTTTCTTGCATTGTTGGCCATCTTCTTTATGTCATTGGTGATTGCTTCTAAGTCATCCTGTGTTTCTGAGAAGACAGACACATGGGAATAAACAAAATAAAACAACCTGATACCTCAAATGAAGACATCGTTTGACAAAAGCAGAGAAAGATGTGCCTTCTTAAACATGCAGCTGCTTTAAATGACAGATTTCAAAGTCATGCTTTAAGAATATGGTATGTTTGTGACTGGGTACGACCATACTTAGCATAAAGTTTCACTTTTAAGGAAACATCATCAGCTGAGTTTTCTGTTTCTCTATGTAGGTCAGTCAGCCATGATATAAAAGCAGGAAGTGATTAAGCATCTTACTCTGATCTGATGTGGGAGCAGACAGGATGACAGAGAAAAGCTTTTTGACTTCAGCGACATTCTGGTCAATTTTATCAATACTGTTCCTGATGTCCTCGATCTGAAACAAATACACAAACCATATACCTCATTGGTTAAAAAATGGCAATCACAAATAATCTAGCGTGTAATACCTCGTGAAAGACACGTGTCGTAATGCACCGATCGTTGTGCTGACCTGAGAGAAGAACTCGTCCATGAAGGCTGCGTTGTCCACAGCGATCTCCACCTCGTCATCATCTTGATCACACGTCTAACAGGACAAAAGCAAAGGCTGTGTCAAAGGATGCATGAGTAGGTTAAGCTATACTCAGTGGTCGTGTGAAGAGTATTAAATGTTCTTAAAAAGCTCAAAGATCAGTCATATTTAAGTTTTGATACTGGAGGCCACATGAAGCCTTAGATACTGTAGAGATACCCCAGTAATACTTGTCTTCAGTGTGTGAATTGAAGGCTATCATTGTGTTTGGAAACAAAGACATTACAGAGTTAGACACACTTTCTTAAAGTGGTAGGAAGACTTCCTGGAGTTTCGTCATCATTATACGGTCGTAAGGAACCTCACACTCAAGTTCTACCTGTGAAACCACAACCTTTAGTTTTCACTATATCCTTTTTGTAAAACAAACAAGATAGGTGTTAATGAGAAGCTCTAAAGATGCTGGTAAAACTTGTTAACTGTGGATACAGTTACCTATGTCACCTATGGCTATTTGTTTCCCCACTGTGTTCATTCTTTAAGCCAACATGTGCTCTCCAGCAGGGCTTTGTATTTATCGAACAGACATGAGAGTCAAATCCTTCTTCTCAAATCATCATCAGTAGGGGGAAAAAAATGGATTTCCCAGAATAAATAATGCTTTATTACTTCCCTCACATCTCTGACTAGCGGAACTAGCACAGCATGAAAGGGGGCTCTCTGATTGGCGACTCAGCAGACCAATCAGAGAGTCAACAAAGGGTCAATTGATATATTGCAGTACAATAATATAATGATACATTGCCATGACAGATTTCTAAATCAGAAGCAAGGCGGTGATGACGAGTCATGACCCCTTTACACATTACTATTTTGCAACAGCGCCGTAACAAAGTGCCGTCGTCATTATGACATACTTTCTTCTTTGTACTTACACATTGCATTTCACGTTGCATTGTGGTGTTTCGGAAGCACAAGAGGCATGCTTCACATACACACATTCTCATGCATGCATACACACAACGCACTGTTCCGCCTTGCCGAATCAGACTTTACACATTAGGGCTGGGAATCTTTCTCACGATTCGATTTGATTTCGATTCTTGGGGTCACGATTCGATTCAGAATCGATTTTCGAATCAAAATTATTCTGTCTATTAATGAATTAGTACATACTTCAGGATCTACTCAAGTCATCTGTGAGACTGGCTGAATTTCTTGTTGCTCTATTTGGCATTCTACTGAGTTAAAGAGCTAGCTTTAGCACTTATCAGGGAGTGACTGATTGGCCAAAAAACGATTTTTGCAAGTTATTAATCAATTTTAAATCTTAGAAGAGAAGAATCTCGATTTTTACATAAATCGATTATTTTCCCCACCTCTATTACACATCTTCACCCAATGACATCTCTGATACCTACAATGGTGGATCAGAGGCAGAAGACTTCTCCCCCAACATTACACTTCTGTGCGTTACACATTGCAGACAAGTTGTAAGTCAAGTATCCCGCCATGACTGGCAATATGTAAGGACAATGAACCAGCGACGAGGTCAGTCAAATTTACAGCGACTTTTATCTTTTAATCACAAATGTCAATATTTGCAAGCAATTGGATAATTGTATCACATGAGCCAGGATGACGATATATTGCCATGTTGATTTATTGTCTCACCTGCATCTCAAACCGGGTGGAAATGCATAGACAATGAACAAACACTAAGTCATGAAATTGCTTCATAGATATCAGCATGGTGTTTTATATGAGTGTGTGATATCGGTCGAATCCTCAGTCCACACCCATTACATTTCCATCAGGAAGCTTCACAGCTCTGAAGTCATAAGTACGTCACACGGGACACTCAGTAAACACTGCACTGTGCCTCAGGTCGGCCACAAAGACCTCAGAGCTGCCGGTGAATATTTACACGGTGAGGGACAAGGGCCAGGCTCCAGGAACTCAACCTGTTCCCAACTGTCTACAAGAAACCACAGCTAAGGTGCTCCGTGTGTAAACAGATATCACGGGGCCGTGCTGGGACGGTGTTCGGAGAAACTTTGTTCCCTCCTTTTTAATCACTTCTGCAATTCACCAAATCAAGTCTGTACATTAAGCACCTGAGGAGTGAAGCCAGAAGACTTAACAAATGTTGGGTCAGGACAAAAGTCAAATTGTTGAAAATATTAGTCAACACACCTGCAACATACCAGCTTCTTCTTATCACCTGACACAGCCTCTATCTCTGAACCAGTAGTCTCAATTAACATCATCATCATCACAGCTCTTCTACAAGAGATCTGTAAAGTTCCCCAAATAGAGTTACATTGTTTTCTGGTGTGTTGTTGGGTTATTTAAATTTAGTTGTTTTATATGTTTGTTCGTTTTTTTATTCTAAGCTGCTAGAATGAATCCATTAATCCAGAAGACGTTTTTCAGAATATTTATCCCCATATATTGATCATTGATTAATGGAGTTAGTCTGACTCTGTCATCAAGTAAAACTGACAAACATGTGGCTGTTCCAGGATATCAAATTAGACTCTTTTTATTTGCCTTTCTTGGAAACATTTGGTAGTAAGAAGAGTTGTTTTCTTTTTTTCCTGGTACACGGAGCTATAATTACCTTTGAGGTGAACAAATATTTAGTATTTGCAAACATTTCGGTGTCAAAGTTTTATAATAAATAAGAAACATCAGTGTCAGCCCTACTGAGAAATCACATCTGCAGCAAAGGCACTAAGGTGTTTTTAAATCCAAATACTTTAAGTTTCATGCACTCTTTAACCTTCTTCTCTCTCATCTGAAATTTGAATTGCAAAAGAAGTCAAGACTAGTTCAGGCAGCTGTAACTAACAACAGGTTTGAAAACAGACTTTACTGGAAACACTGACACATTGCTTGTTACTTTTTACACCTCTGTGAATAATTCACTGAACTCACAGCTGTAGAACTCCACATGTTGTGTTCTCTCTAACAGCACATCTGAAGCAGCGAGATAAGAACAGGCGCTCACTTCCTTCCAGTGTCTTATATTCAGCAAAAATGGTGGGTAAGGGACTGATGGGAGTAACAAACAGACAGAAGGCCAAACTCTCACACACACCACTACACACACACACACACACACACACACACACACACACACACACACACACACACACACACACACACACACACACACACACACACACACACACACACACACACACACACACACACACACACACACACACACACACACACACACACACACACACACACACACACACACACACACACACACACACACACACACACACACACACACACACACACACACACCACACACAGTCAGAAGGAGTCTTTTAATCAAAGTCTTGATAGACACTTTCAAGTATTCTGCAGCCTTTCCTTCATCACGGTCCAATCATAAGAAAATAAACCCATTGGTTCATACATAATCAATCGACTGCTTAATGTTGACTGACAGAGAACACCATGAAGCAGCAAATTAGATTTCCTCTTCTTTTTTTTTACCCAAATCAAAAAAATGAAATAGTTATCCAGATACTACATGAAGATTGTTAATCTAAGATTACACACCAGAGAACAGCTGGACATCAACCGTAGAAAATAACAGCAAACACGCTGGACATTGGTACACATCTGATTGATATGTAAGCATGTATGCTGGTTTGTTCTCTTTATTCAAATCGACCTCTTACTCTTGCTCTGCATGCAAAGCACCATATGTCAAGTTGCATAATTCACAAGGCAATGGCTAGCAGAGATCCTCAGCCTCTCTTATGCAGCTCACTGACTAGCTCTCTTAACACACAGTTTCGTTAGAGTCCAGCTTAAATGTGCAATACATTAAAGAGTGATCAAAACCACTGCCACATAAAAAACTCTACTATGGCAAAAAAAAAAATCATCTACAAAATAAAGCACAAACAATCCAGCAAGTTTGACTCCAATCACAGCCATTCTTCATGTCCCCCTCCTCATCCATACGTTTCCAGTGACTCTGTCACCTTAAAGAAGGAGGTGATTTACTGTTAGACTTTGTCTCCAAGGGTCATAAATGAGAAAACCATAGCCCACGATAAACACACACCAGTAAACAGTTGGCAATGGTGTATGAACACTGCAAAAAGAAGGTGGTTGAGAGTAAAATGAACATTTTTAAAGCTAATAAATATGAAAAGACAAGTCTTTATCTTTTTTGTTTTGTTTTTTATAATACCAAGCTCTTTTTCTTTCATGCAGACATTCTGAAGGATTAAGTGTTTTCCTTGTCATATGACTGAATGTTAATAAACTGGAAGGACAAAACAATAAACACATTGAGATCATCTTTGGCTAAAGTATGACTTTATGCACCACATTTTCCCACAGCATGTTTCAGAAAATTAGCAGCTAGCTCCGACACCAGCTGGGTGCAGACCTGGGGGTCAAATTTTACAGCAACATGCTGACAGAAGCCAAATACTCCCATCATGACTTGTGTTAATGCAATGCTAAAATATGACAAGGGATTTAAAAAAACTCCATATGCCAGTGCACACAGATGAAGCCACGGTAGCTCTGTTAAGACTTTTCTACATGTAGTGAGCTAATACCTGGGCATCACAGACAGATAGTTCAACATTAGATAGGAAACCTTAAGGAGGACAATAAAGGAGACGTGAGTGTGGATTAAAGAGGTAAAGAAGGAGAATTTAAATTTAGAAGGAGGCAAACAGGACAAGAGAAGCTAGTTTTGACAGGTGTTTACATAATGCACCTTCAACTTTACAACAAATGACTGGCCCACCTCAGTGTCATTATGTAGGCCTTACTTCCTTTCCCTGAAAAGAAGGCAGCTTTGTGAGATACATAACGCCTGAGGGAAAGCCTACTGCAGTTCAGCAACTTTAAACACAGCAAATATTTGGCCAGCAGTGTCAGGGAGCTATGGCAACACATCTCGACTTAGGTTTCAACTGAATCAAAGTGTTACCCCAGCTTGAGTAGCCTATTCACTTTTATGAATAAGATGTGTAAGCTACTTTCTTATTGTGGTTAACGATTTGTGATCGTACTGTTGAGTCCGTACAAAACGTTAGAGAGGACTATGGGTGGATATTTCCAAGCTGTGGATACTGAATCTTTTTCTTACATTTAGGATATACTTTTAGTGACTTCGTGTGTTTTTACTATAGCCTACTACAAACGAAAAATATTTTCTTCTACAAAAAAATCCAACTGAATCTTTAAATAGGCATTGGCGGCAGTAGCTCAGTCCGTAGGGACTTGGGTTGGGAACCGGAGGGTCGCCGGTTCAAGTCCCGATGCGGACCAAAATATGGAAGTTGGTCTGGTAGCTGGAGAGGTGCCAGACCACTTCGCGAGCACTGCCGAGGTGCCCTTGAGCAAGGCACCGAACCCCCACCAGCTCAGGGGGCGCCTCCCAAGGGGCTGCCACCGCACTCTGACATCTCTCCAATAATGCATGTCCACAGGTCTCGTTGTGCATGTGTGTGATTCAGGCCTGTGTGTGTGAGAAGCATGTCTCTAAATAACAGAGTGCAAACCACAATTTCCCCGTAGGGGATTAATAAAGTATATAAAATTAAAATTAAATAGCTGGAACTTTCCCACAGAAAAACCAAAGATTAAAAAAAAAACATATTCAGTTTCAAATTCATACACACTGTAAAGTCAGTGAAGTTGAAAACAGAATCGATCATGTTTAAATGTCCTACTGAGGAGGCCCAGAATGTAAACATCATATTGAACTAATCCAGAACTATATTAATAGGCCACTCTTTTTTAAATTCATATTTAAACTGTTCATTTAAAAGGGTTAATAAAAACACATTTATTTTACTGCATAACAGTAGCCTACATCTCTGACACGGTAAAGAACAGGTGAATGATGTCTCAACCACTTTGACCTTACGGCCCCATTTTTAATCATTTTCTAACCTGCTGTGCAGATCCATCCATCAAATCATCACATGATACACAGTGGTTTGATTAATTAACTATGTTACGTCTCAACTATTACAAAGGGTTTTAATTCTCATAATCTTTCACGTATTCCTCTTAAAACATTTTTAAAGGGCATTTACGGGGTCCATTGAGACCATAGTAAAGAAAAACGGACTGTAAGGTTCAATTATATCCCATTTCCTGGAGACTACTTACCGCTTTAAGTTGCTCCAATCGGTCCTTCATCGTTTACACTGTTAGTTTTACACCTTTAGACAAAGACTGATCACTACAATAATGTGCAAAATAGCTTTACAAAAAAAACCCAGTCCCAATCCCTGAATTCCTCAGCCAGCTGGCAGGCTAGCTGTCCGGTAGAAACAGACAGCCAGTAAAAAAGAGAAATTAACTTCCCAAAAGTCCTGACAGAGATGTCCGAGAAAACGGCTTTTTCTGAAAAGATGAGTCTTTCCGTCGTTTTTTCCATGCAATATGGCTGCTGGGTTTAAAACCAGTGTTTTTTCTTTGCTAAATCTCCTCGCCCGGGGGATTAAAACAACAGTTGTGTAGAGCTGTATAATCTGTCTCTCCGCTGGCCACCAGTAATCATTCTAAAACGCACTTTTCTGCCTCACGCATGCGCAGACAAGTCCTTCTCCATTGAGGTGAAGCCACGCCTGTGCCACCTGCACCAGTGATGCGTTCAGGTGTTTTTAGGAATAATAACTATTTGAATACTAAGCTTACTCAAACGACTTTGACAGTGACCTGCCAACGCACTGGAAGAGCAAGAGACAGGAGTACATCAATGTGGTGCCAATAATCATACACTGCAGCTGAACTAACCATTAGATCTTTAAAAATGACCTTGGGATCCACATTTGGAGCTTAAACTAAATTCTCTTTATGTGTTGTTTTCAACTCTTGTTTTTAAACAGATAACTGCCTTACAAAAAGAGAGTGAAAAATGAGTACTCATTTCAGATATCTGCAGCCCAATTGTAACCACTCATAATTACAGTTTTAGATGTCCAAACGAAAAATTATTCCTGATATCCTTAATGTGATTTTGAATATCCTAAATAACATATGTAGGCCTATTAACAGTTGTTTAAAATAAAATAGTATTAGCAATTGGACTGTGGATATTTGAAGCAATAGTTATTTCTCAGAAGATCTCAATTGCATATATCTGAAATAAAAAGACCCATGCACAATTATTTGCAAAAGTGACATCACAAGTATAATTCTTACTATTTAGAATACAGGTTTGACTATGACAAATACTAATATAGATATCTAAAATAGTATAAGCAATAGGTAGGTGTTTACTTTAAATGTTAAAACGGCTTGCCATAGGGACTTAAGTGACTCCAGATATTTCCATATTCCATTCTGACGAGTACGAATTTCATTTTAACCAGGAAAAATACTCTCATGCATATATAAAATAGCCTATAATAGTTAATAGTCAATTATGTATTTTATGTTAATAAAACAGATATCCACATATATTTACAATACTTTTTTAGATATCTGAAATGGAATTTTTTTTGCCTTGAAAATTGCCTTGGCCTGACAGCCTTTAAGGTAATAAGTGGTGACAGCTAGTCACCATGTATTTTTGAGTCTACAATATGGATGGATGGCCTTTTTCCTCATATAATAGAATTAAAGTATGACTAGTAACAATTGGATTGAAGATATCTGAATTTGGAGATTTTCCTATTCTAAAGCAGATATCCAACAATGTTCATTCTGGATAGAAAGAATGACTTTGTGGATATCTGAAATTAAAACCCCAATACACGACTGGCATTTTAAGGACTTACCAATATCTTCAATTGAATATTGACTTGGACTAATGAAGTTTTAGGTGCACTGTGTAGTTTTGGTAGAGAAATGTGAATGTTGAAGAAATGTACAGATTCTGTGGTATATGTTCATAACTCTATACACAAACTGTCCTCAGAGGAAAATGTGGTCCCTGGAACACTGTTTGAAGATAAAATGCTATGTGAGAAGTTATGGAGGGGGGCCGCAACAGTGAAACCGAAACTCTCCTGGTAGCTTTTTAGCTCCAAACAGTGTTCTTTGAGTAAAGTTTGTGTATTCAGTTCAGAAAATATAGCATAGAATTGTTTCTCTTCTCCAACTTTCAAATGTCAATACCAAATCTTCTTAGTGCACCTGTCATATAAAATGTCATTTCATAAGAATATCTTTCAAGATATCTATGATTGTCATTATGACAGGTAAAACATATATAATTGTTTTATTTCACAAGGAGAAATATTTAATTCCCCCTAATATAATTGTGTATAGTCAATGAACTATTAAAATGCTAAAATGATTCACGATTTAGCCTCAATTGGATCGTTTCAAGTGATAATTGAATTGTAGGCCTAGAAATCTAAAATTCAACTTGCCCTGGTCATAATGCAATATATTGATACCCATTAACACATTTTGACTAGTCGCTATGTCACTATATAAATTAAAAAAGACATTGTGGTAAGCTGGATTTTTTATTTTGCACATTTATTGGCTATGACTACCATTTGTATTGTAGAAAGATGAGTAGGCCTGATAGGAAGAAAAATTGTGTTACAGAAATCTTAAATATGAATTACTTGAGATATTTATCATGCTCATTTGAACTTGGAAGAATTTAATATCTGCAATGCATATCTCCTTGTTAAAACTGCTTGCCATAGAAACTTGTAGACACACGTCACAAGGAATGTGCAGAGTAAAACTGTTACGTAATGTTGTTGCCAACTCTACAGCGCTTTGAATAGAAGAACATGGCTGACATCTGGTGGTAAACAGCAGGATGCCATGTAGGACATGTTACAGAAAAGGTCCTTCAAATTCAAGTGTTAGAAGTTTAATTTTTCCACGTGTTAATCCTTTAGTTTCATCCCTCTCTGCCATCTACCAAGAAGAGTGGGGCTGCTGGTGCAAGGCAGACTACACAGCTTTGTTGTGAGCGACTAATTTTATTCCAGTTCACAAGGTGCGCAAATTGATGTTTTGTGATCAAGTGTTTTTTTGGCCAGTTCGATATAAAAAAGGCACCGATTGAGCATAGAAGACAGCAATAGAGATATGTTTGTTATTGACACAGAAACAGATATTGTCCTAAACCCACTGGATCAGAGGCCATGATTTAGCTTCCTCGGTTTCAGGATCTGTAGAGTGATCTACAGAAAAAAGTCCTATTTGAAGAAATGGATTTATTATTTAGCGGATAGTCAGAAATCGGGGAGAAAGAGAGGAGTGTGGGGTATGACATGCAGGAAAGGAGCCAGAGGACAAACCCAAACCAGGGACGCCTACTTGGGGGACCACAGCCTCCGCACCAACCACCAGGCCATTAAAAAAACCCAGACATTTTAAATTGAGAATGTTTTTATTCAAAGTTTTCTTCACTTAGTGCCTCCATTACACCATACAACAGCATTATGTGAGCTGGGTAAGTGCAGTGGTGGTTGCTTGACGATGGAGAGTAGCATGTTGCCATGCCAACGACAACACTAGGGTGGGTGTGTCTTAAACAGTGAAATTAGAACAACAACCATTTCACCAAGTTTTTTCTTAGCTTTAAAACAAAAAAAAAGTCAAATAAAAAATCTGAAAAGGGATTTTACAGTAAAGGGGCAAAATTCCAACAGCTTCCTGTCCACGGTTGAGAGGGATAGAGGGACAATGCAAGTAACAGGTTAAAGGTCATCTTCTTCATCAGGGAGTGCGGTTTGTGATGCAACCTATAAGGACAACAAAAAAAAAAGGTCACGCCTGTCCCAATGCAAATTGATACCCCACTAACTAAAAAATTATTCATTGTCATACTCACTTGAAGTTCTTCCTCATATCTTGCAGCAAGGACAGGGTCCATTTGGACCTCTGGGGGAGCAAGTGCGGGCATTGCCACAAACTCCAGATTAGGATCGCCAACCAACTTCCTTGCTAGCCACAGGAAAGGCTTCTCGAAGTTGTAGTTACTCTTTGCAGAAATGTCATAATACTGGGGACAGAGCAGTAAACCAGGAATTAGAAATGCAGACTAAAAACAATGCTTTCTACAAATTAAGCTGGAAACAGTGCAGTTGTTACCTGCAGGTTCTTTTTGCGGTGAAACACAATGCTCTTGGCTTTGACTTTTCTGTCTTTGATGTCAACTTTGTTTCCGCAAAGGACAATGGGAATGTTCTCACAGACACGGACCAGGTCACGATGCCAGTTGGGTACGTTCTTATAGGTGACTCTTGAGGTGACGTCAAACATGATGATAGCACACTGAGCTGTGGGGGCAGGTGAAAGATTTAACACAATTTTAAAGGGCACAAGATTAAAAATATATGTAGCAGTCGATGAAACTTAAGCTTTAAAAAATGAATAGCATGTTTATTATTTAGAATTGCACCTTGAATGTAGTAGCCATCTCTCAGCCCTCCAAACTTCTCCTGTCCAGCTGTGTCCCAAACATTGTACTTGACAGCTCCTCTGTTGGTATGGAAGATCAGCGGATGCACCTCTACACCAAGAGTAGCTGGAAATACAGGCAAAGACAATTTGTATAAGAGCTGGAGATACAGTAGATATGAAAATGATTTATTGAGTGGAACACAGGTCAAGTGACTTAAGTGTTTTAAAGAAGATAATTTAAAATCAAATCCCACTGCATTTATTATAATGGGTTAGCTCCTTTATTTTCTCTTTCTTGAAATTATCTTGTTTAAAGGAAACAATTTAGTGCAACAAAAACCTCTGGATGGATAAACAAAACCTCAAGCACAAACAGTAAAAGCAGCATTTATTTTTTTACCAAACATACTGAATTTTCTTGAGGCTGAAGAAACGTATTTGAGAATGAAAATGTTTTATTAAATTGCATCTCAAAACTAAATGAAAAAAATCTGTAAAAAATAATATATGACCTTAATCTTGAAATGTCAACATCTGAAAGTTTACTTGTCAGTATAAACTTGTGTTATAAGACATCAACTTCTAAAGTATAAAACCTAGTTCAGCCTTGTAGTAATTTAATCTTTTTACATACTGGCTGTTACATGTAAAAAAAAATCAAGGGGCTTGATAGTTGAATTTCCCTCGGGATCAATAAAGTATCTATCTATCTATCTATCTATCTATCTATCTATCTATCTATCTATCTAGTGATGAATATATCACTACCAATACACAAGAATGGCAGGTATCTGTAGGTTTGCTCAGCTCTGGCACTGCTCATTGATGTACTAGTCAATTGAACATGAGATTATGGTAGTGCTACTTAATTACCTATCATACCTACGAGTCAGTCAGAGATACTCACCAACATATTTCTTCTCAAACTCTCCTGTAATGTGCCTCTTCACAAAAGTCGTTTTCCCAGTGCCTCCATCTCCGACCAACACCAGCTGTAAAAAAAAAAATGCGAGTTAGTTTGAACTGGTTGATACTGGTTGAACAACACACCAACCATTAGCACAATTTAGCGTCAGTAATGCAAAATCTAGACTCGACGGTAACTATGACGATACATTTCATGTATTTAAACTCCACATTAGGTACTTACCTTGAACTGTGCCACCCACGTTTGTTCGGTCATGATTTACCTGCGTTGAAAAGAACAAGACAGAATGGTTAGCATTGTTATACAGGCATCAACCAGTACAAGCTAGCATATGTACCAAAAACCTCAATTTAAAGCCCGGAAATGTCCACCAGACTACAGATTAACTCCGCTGTCCGTTTTCAAGAATCTAAATTCTAGAATTTTCTACCAAACCTGGCGTTTAAACCGCTGATGCTACCAATATGAGTGCGTTGTCCCCTGAATGTCTTAATCACAATGTATGCCAAACGCTTATGTGTCCCGCCTAATGAGGATATCGTCGTTTATTGATAAGCGTGTAGTTTAAACCTCGTATTTCAGAGCAAAGGACTGCTAGCTAGCTAACAAGCCATTAACGTAAGTAACGTAAGTGCGCCATACGCCGCGCGACCGCACTTTTTCTTGTTCGAATGCAACAATCGTTCTGTGGAACGTTTAATGTGTTCCATGATGCAGTTAGGCGGACAGTCAATCCAAACCGGTTCTTAACGAATCAAGCAGACTTGACGTGTTTTAACATTTTATTGATCAACAACTCATTCCTGCTATTAGAAAAATATTAGCGAATCAAGAGAACAAAGCAGTGAAAGAGGGAGAGCCGTGCTTGCTAACCTGTTAGCTAACGCGGCATGGACGCAACTCTCTTCACAGAGCTAACGGCTAAGCTAGCTGGTGGTTAGCACAGAGAAATCATAGGCCTGATCAAGTTGATCAACCTTCTCGTTGTTACTCTTGAACCACCACACGTAGTTTAAGTATACCTTAATTTTCCGTCTTATTTTCACGGGTTGCCCCGAAAACCGAGAACTTAGAAAACGGATGACCCGTTCAGAGAGAATAATAAGGAGACTCACCAGTGTTGCTGCGACGAGAGGAAAGAAGTAAATGGCTGCGTTCGCGGGAGATTCAGCGTGGCCTATGAGTCAGTTTCCGCCCTTATCACGTGACCACCGCAGCGGTAAAAATGCAATTTATGTCATTGTATTCACTAAGGCCTGCATAGGACATGATTCAGCATGTGTGCATAACACAAAAAACACTATTAGAAACACAAACTATCCATTAATTACACAGCCACGCTACACCAAGTGCTAAAGTATAATTGTATACCATATATGCTACTGTATTTGTTCGATGTATTAAAATAGAGCAAATGCACTACCTTTCCCCCATTATCTCAGAAAAACGAGTCATTATGAGGATTTTTTTTTTTATCACAGACAAATATGCAGATTATTTTTTGGAAAAATGCATTAATTCTGGATAGATATCACAACAGAAAATCATGAAAAATCCTCAGAGGCCATATTGAGTTAAACATACAAGAAAAGCATCAGTTTTGCTTGATAAATAAGTTAAACAGATAATGAATTAAGCAGATCCTTTTACAACTTTTTAAACTTCACCAACAACGAAACAAGATTGAACTTTAAAGGTTTTAAGACATCATTTATTATAGTATTTTAGAAGCCTTTGCAGCATTACATAATGCATATTCATTGAATTCCTGCTACATCAGGTATAACCACAGTCTATGGGTATAACAGGCTTTTAAAGTGCAGCTGAAAATACAACACAACATACAGTGCATTTGCTTCATGGGTTAACAGTCTGTAAGGTCAACATCCTTTATTTTTACTCCAGAAGAAGTTAGAATTGTGCATTAATTCATAAGTTTGACAACAGAATCTGAGGCTTCAAGGTGTTTCACTTTTCATAAGCAAGTCTCTTGAATATCCTTAAAGCTACAAATAATCTCTTTAATGCATAGCAGCATGATAACATATATCTTTATATATGACACATCTTTGGTGGCAGTGTACACATAAAACAGTGACTCTATCTGTACAGGTAGTCTGCCTGTATGTTGGCTGCTATCTCAGGCTCCCAACAGTCTCCATTGTTGAGCAACTTCTCTTTGTTGTACAGCAGCTCCTCGTGAGTCTCTGTGGAAAACTCAAAGTTTGGACCCTGAGGGAGGGATTTGGGAAAAATACAAATTTAGCTTCTGTAGGTCTAAATCCTCATAGATGATATAAAATGTGCTCCACGTATCAGATTTGATAGCAAGCAAAGCGCATAATGCCCATTTGTAAGTCTCAAAGGGGCAATTTCCCCTATGAAAGTTAGGAAATTAAATTGAGGTGAGCAATCTTATGATCAACCGTTTGTATTTCCTATAAAATTGAAAGAAAAACAAGTTGACTTTTCTTAATTTACATATTTTTCAGCTCCATTGAACGAAATATCCCATTTTTACCTGAACAATGGCATCAACAGGACAGGCCTCCTGGCAGAAGCCACAGTAGATACATTTGGTCATATCGATGTCATAGCGTGTAGTTCTCCTGCTGCCATCAGCACGAGTCTCAGCTTCAATTGTAATGGCCTGGTTTAGAGGAGATAAAAACAAAGTCAGAGGACAGGCACAACTACTTTATATTACCCACTGTAAAATCCATGTCTCCATTTGAATAACGATAACGTCCGAACTGTATCGATAAAGAATAAACAAGGAAAGAGAAGCTAAGATTTTAAAGCGATATCGCTCAAATAATAGTACATGACCAAAGTTTACAAAACAGATGCTTTTTTTAAAGGAGTATATCTGATTACCATAAACAATGGCTGCATCTTTATTGAAAAAGTACAGTTTTTGTTTACCTGAGCAGGGCAGATGGCCTCACACAGCTTACAGGCAATGCAGCGCTCCTCTCCGCTAGGGTAACGACGGAGGGCATGCTCTCCACGAAAGCGAGGAGACAGAGGACCCTTCTCAAACGGGTAGTTGATGGTGGCAGGTTCACGGAACAGGTAGCTCAATGTCATCCCCAAACCTGCAGGAAGGTGTTTTCGCAGAGCCGAATAAGTTAAGACTCACTTTAAAGACAACAGCTGTGTTATTCAACATATTCACACAGTGATTGTTTTTCTGACGTCTCAGCTGTGGTCCAGGTTTGGCCCAAGATTATTCAAAGCTAATATTACAATGAGCTAGGAATTTACCCCTTTCCTGTTGTAACTAGTAACACGATTACATGCTTAAGTTAGCTAGGAAGTGGTTACATAAGATGATGTCTAGCAGCTGCTAACGGTTTGTCTTTATCTATTTTCATTCTGAAAATGCCAAAATATTAAGAAAAGTTAACAATTTGTTATATTCACGACTTTTACACACAGCAGTACGACATTATAACAGCATTAGGGCCGAGAAAATCAGCCATCATGAAAATATTTGGCACATTTTTATTGTCAGGGAACAAAAGCAACAATGCAATGGGAAGACTTTAGATGCACTGCCTTCTCAACACTATCTGGGACACAGCCTTAAGCTTTCTTAATTACAATCAAGACTAAATCTCAAAAACAGGTTGATTGATTGATTGATTGATTGATTGATTGAATTTTATTTAGGGGTCATAAAGACATGCCCAACCCTCATAGTTTGAGAAGACATCAGAAGTACAGTGGTTCAACAATTCATTACATTACAAAGTTGCATGCTCCTTTTACAGCTCATAGATATATTTGGTAACTTAAAAAAAGGGAGTCTCCTGGGCACTTATGTCATGTCATGAACCTGTGGATTTTTTGGGGGAAATACTGGGGTAGTATTCATAATGTAGGTATTTATTGCACCGGCACAATTTAATGCATTTAATGCACCGGCTTGTTATTGTGCTGCTGCTACCTGATCACAATGAGAATGAATCTTCTCTCTCTTTACAAAAAGGGCTACAATAGAAAGTGTTAGTCTGATGCAATGTGATTTCCTCCCTCTCATAGTATTAAACTAAGTCAAGACAACTATTTACTGTATGTGGCGTACTATTGAGTACTCGTATCAAAAGGAACCTGTTGCCCAATGCAACAATTTGACAAATGTTTGTTTTTATTATTTTGAGTGAGCCATATCAGGCTATGAATACACAGATAACACTCGTTTGTAGTGTAAATTTAGCAGGTTATAAAATGAATTGTTACCAAGGACCTATGAGAGGCTGTGTTTGCCTGCAGTCAATTTATTTTATTTCAAATTGATTTTGAATGATGTGTTTTGTTAATTAGTGTCTTGTGAAAGAGGGGCAGACTATACAGGATTACTCTTCCTTCTGCTCCTTTTCATTCAAGATTTGAGATTTTATGTTTGTATTTAATTGGATTGTTTGGTCGATGAATGAAGTAAAATTACAAATAAATAAGTAAGCCTGCTTCTTTCTTTTCATCAGATTTGTTTAAACAACAACAAACGTTATCATATGTATGTGTGCGATGTGTGACCTCTAAAGAGTTCAGTCCAGAGGAGGGTTGTTGCAGCCCTGTCAGTGATGGATTTCAGATCTGTTGGCAGCTCCTGGGCATTTACATACTCTGCAAGGTGAGCAAATGAGAGGAGTCAATAGTTAGACAATTTCAAACATGTGGTCAATCTACTGAGGATGCCTCATATTAACATCACTGAATAGTTTAAAAGCAGAACTTACTGTAGCCATTTTTCTGCACACTGACACTGAAAGACCTCATGACGACAGGACCATATCCAAAAGTGCCTGAAAATACATACAAATATGAATTGACAAATCGTCATTTTGTGCATATCGATAGTATTGTGTGATATCTTCAGGAGTACCTGGATTTGCGTAGCAGTGGAGAAAACGCAGACTCAGCGCAGCAGACATCTGAGCAGGGAGCAGAGTTAAAGGTAGCCTATTCGAAACTAGACTTTTTTGAGGAAATAAAACGCATACAGAAGTAAGAGGAAGTCTCCATTGTTGTTACACATAAATCTCTCATCACTGAAACAAGAGTGGAATTAGGGAGGTGGCAACTGACCTGGCACCTGTATCCCTTGGGCCTACACTGTGCCCTAAATCCCTTTTACGTCAGCGGTTTGCTACATTCACGGTATGCCGGCAGAATAGGAAAAACGGGATTACATCCAGTTTAACTATGGACCAAACATGTAGCCTCACTTTTATATCTACGAAATGCAGACAAAGTGAAGGGCTAACATATAAAGCAATATTAAAATAGCTAACTGACTGAAGAACCGAAATAACTATAGCCTTTAGTGTCTAAGGTAGCGGGTGTTTCCTCGAAAAACGGTAACCGGTTTAAAGGCAAGTTGGCTATCATTTCGGCTAAACTTACATGACAAACTATATTTACGATTTTTCAGATACCACGTAAACGCCTCTTTACAAATGAAATAACAAATAACCGAAAGTAATATTTGGCTCAGTTCTCTCAAGTGTGTTATTTATGTAGGCTACTATTATTAGGACGCTTTATCACCAAATTAACAATGTGTGACTCCTAACCATGTGATGAACTATGTCTACGTCGCTCACCAACTTTAACTCAAAACGATTTTAATTTAGGACAGTCTACTTTATAGCCTAGTAATATAGCCTAAGCTTAATTTACTTTGGCTAAATGGTCTTATATCCGAAACCTTATGATGGTCAACAGAAAACACTGTGAAGTTTTTTTTCCCGAGGATGGCGAAGTTATCCTGAGAAACCCTTCCCGATTTAGCCCTAACCCCTGACAAGAGTGTCTCCTGCTTATTTATTATTAATGACTTTACTTAATCCCCCCACCAGTTCGCCTCTGTATACATCTTCTACTTCACTTACCTCTTTCACAGGCTTTGATGAGCAACAACCACAGACTGACGCACGCAGACAGCGGTCCCTGAAATGCGCAATTGAATTTATATCGCGTTCAAGTGCTGCTCGTAATTTGCATTCTCAGTAAGGTTTTTGCAAAATTAAAGCCCTCTTGGTTTTTCTTGGTTTTTGAATTAATTTGAATGGCATCTGGGGACGTAGGCCTATCATTGCATAAAGTAAGCTTAAACAACATTATACACATAGGCAAGAGCATAACCTTTAAAGGACAAATGAGCGGATATTATAATTTGTCAGCCTCTGTGATGTCCTTTCGCTTTGATTAATCATATTTGAGAGAGAGAGAGAGAGAGAGAGAGAGAGAGAGAGAGAGAGAGAGAGAGAGAGAGAGAGAGAGAGAGAGAGAGAGAGGAAGTTCATCGCTGGAGGATCACACACTTCACCACGCAACCAGCGATCAAACATGACGGAAATGTAAAAGGTAGGCCTAACTATACTTTAACTGAAGTTTTAACATATTGAAAAACTGTCCTGTTCTTTGTTTCTGGTTGGATAAATTGGCACTCTAATGCTAAAAAAATAGCCAACAAACTTCACTCAAAGACAGAAAGCATGTAGGCTACTTTATATTGACAATGTCGTAAAGTATAACAGAACGTTTTTATTCAGCAGTATTGATGTATTCATTTAGCAGTAATACTTTGTTTACCATCACTTAACATACTCCAGTTTGAGCAGAGTTTTTGTAAAGTCACATCAGTAGCCTACCCGAGAAAGGACTGAATGTATGCTCAACATCATTATGGTAGATCACACAGCCCCCTTCCTCCTCTCTTTAGTAAGATGTTGAGTCCATCGAGTCCAACCGAGAAGATCAGTGAAGAGGCCAGCTCTGGATCTGATGAAGGATCAGAGGTTGGCCTCGAACCTGAGACAGACCGGTTTGGATTCATTTTGACCAATGGATCCACAGCTGGGTGAGCACTTCCACATTTATGCTTGTGAAGGGTTTCTGATCCGTTATTAAACTTGGCACTGTCACCAAAACCAGGTATACCGTTTCTTAGTTTTAATACTTTTCTCAAAGAGACAAGTTTAGTTAGTGAAAGACAAAAGAGTTATGAGATATTTGTTGGGATTAATGATACATCCAAAGATCTGAAAATCATAGGTTTATATTTGCTCTGTCCAGAGAAACAGAAAATGGCTAAATCAAGTTTACAGCTCAATAAATTCACAGAGGTCCTTAAATGTTTGTAAAAAACAGAGACTTTGATATTTCCTTTAATTAATAAGAAAACCTCTCTTCACACACACGCACACACACGCACACACACGCACATATATTATATCCACAGTAGAACATAAGTCCCTAGTCTTCTTACATTATTAAGTTATACATTTACATATTTTTGTCAATATTAAGCCTACAAATGTACGTTCCTATTGTGTAAAGATTTTTATACGCATGGCTTCCGACCCCATAAAATGAAGTCATGGTTGTGAGCCTTTATCAACTATCATCACAGTCTTACAGATGACATGAGCATCTTAGCCAAAGTGTGAGTTTTCGTACTTGAATTATTTCATTAAACATAAAATTAAAATATCCAGCATTTTCAAAAAAGGAATGAGGAAGAACGAGACAGGAAGAACAACATACCGGTAGTTATTAAGGGAGACCACTATTTGATATGATAAGAGTTTTATGAGACCGAAAAAGAGTTTGGCAGCTAACAAATTACTGTCAAAAGACAGTTAGCAAATAGGTCTTCTGCTGCAGCTTCCAAACCATTTGAGAATAAATTACACAGTTTAAATCTACCGCACGGGAAAAACAAGAGAAACATAGTAAACAATAAAACTTTGTTTGCAAAGAAAATAATATTTGTACTCCAGAGTGAGAGCTTAAATGGTAACAGCGAACAAGATCTCATTAAACCGTGTGCATAAAGTGTATTAACATGTAGGTAGAGATATTCAAGTGCATCATTTTTAAAGTATCCTTAACAAAACTAATAGTCTGTTGTTAAGAGATATGCTTTGTGAATGGATCTAAATGAAGAATGAGAAAGAGCTTTAGGCACTGTTTGGTCGGTTTAAAGTCCCAAACGAACTCCACAGTTCAAGATACAAGACATACTATGACATTAAGAGACACTGTGGGTGCAGTCATAATGGGGATGTTATAATTATGTAGAAATGATCAAACATAAAAATGAACTAACTATAACATTATATGTATCACCAATAATACAAAAAAGGCAGTTAAATAAATACATTGACTAATATTTAGCACAAGACCAGCAACACTTGCTTCTACCTGCCTTCTTTAACCTCTCCCCATTGATAACATCCTGACCTGTTGCCATGGAGACCTAAACTGCTAGCGTGTGGTTTTCCTGTTTCCTGTCTTGAATTTCAGAGCACTGCATTATACAATGAAAACACACAAATGTGCATGTAGCAACTCTGCATGGTAACTTGAAGGTCTTAGTTTTACCACTTTTACGTACTGAACAATCAATGTCCACTGAACACAGATTTGTCTTCTTTTTTAAACTAACCTGGTGTTTTGTTTGTTGTTTTGTTTGTTGTTTTATGTGTCAGATGTGTGGGCCCACCTCCTGGGCTGGTCAGGCAGAGGGAGGCCAAATGGATAAGCATCATCAGCCAATGGGATCGCATCTTGTTGAAGAAGACTAATAAGGTGTTTTTTTAAGTAGAAATAAATGTTTAAGCTACATGAAGGATGAAGTATGTACATCTTCATGGAAGACATTTTGACATGATTCTGTGTCTGCGTTATCGACATCACATCAGGTCAGAGTGCAGTGTCAGAAAGGCATCCCAGCCTCTCTCAGAGCAAAGTGCTGGCCTCTGCTTTGTGGAGCGACCGACACGATGAAACAAAACCAAACTCTCTACCAGGCAAGAAACCTGCACACTGTCACTGTGGTGAATGTTTTCAGATCAGCAACTACAACCGCAGACGTGGACTCCAACGATAGGCTGTATAGTTTCATCATCTCACTCAGTGTAAAGGAATGTGTCATTGGTATAATGTTCTCTTGTACTGAATCAATTTTATGTATCAGGTATCAAGTCAATCTGATTAACAATGTGCTCAAGCTTCTAAACTGTGAATATTTTTCTTTTTTTTTTAGCTGATCATTTTGGTTTTTTACACCTTTTATACAAACTTCCTGTCTAAACAATAATTAATAAAATACTGAATATTTGAAGCACTAAGCCTAAATCAGCTAATCTTTGTGCAATATGACAGAGTAGATTATTGATACTAGCACCAATAGTTTATGAGAAAGAATGGGAAAAGCTGCATATAAACGACATTAACCTTGTTTTGTGTCTGTGTTAGTCTCTGGACTCACAGCCTGCTCTGCAGAGCTGGGTGGATGTGATCGAGAGAGACCTGGACCGACAGTTTCCTTTCCATGAAATGTTCCTCTCTAAGGATGGACATGGGTAGGAAACACCACTTTGGACCCTGTTTTTTCTTCAAACAAGCTGATGGCCACAGAAAAGTCCTGATGCTTCTTTATGCTTTAGTGTACCTCAGCCACTATATCGTCATATTCCTACTGTCTTTATTTTTTGTTGTTAAGGATTTTAAATCAAATTACAATGAAAATAACTTTTTTATCTAAACATCTTGATGTTTAAACTTGTGGTTTGTGTTTGTGTGTCTGCAGGCAGCGTGGTTTATTTCGGGTGTTGAAAGCTTACACTCAGTACCAGCCAGAGGAGGGTTACTGCCAGGCACAGGGGCCGGTGGCTGCAGTGCTGCTGATGAACATGCCAGCTGAGGTAGAGACCAATAACACAGTGCAGCTTTCTGTCCAATAAAAAAGCTGCAACCCCATCTCAAAATCTTTTTCCACAAACTTTACTTGAGAGGGATAACGAGCTTGACAGGTGTTAACTGACAGAATTTGTTTTATTTCTATTTTTCTGAAAAATAAATGAGCTGTTTTTGTTGTTGACCAAGTGTCAGTTTGTGATTCATCTCACCTCATGTGACCCTGGCAGGAGGCATTCTGGTGTTTGGTGCAGATCAGTGAGCGGTACCTGCCGGGGTACTACAGCCCGCTGCTGGTGAGGACCCACACATACTGTATGTAGAATGCAGGCACAATGTAGATGACATAGCACTTGTATACAGTATGTGTACCCCTTTCATACACAGATTATATACATGCAGGCTTGACATTGGAACCTACAGTATTGCCAGATGGCTGAATATCATTTCTTCAAGGAAACTTCATTTATTAGAAAACGACAGACCAGTGAAGCACAATATTGTCTGAAGCTGTGTTTTTTTGACATTTGCACTTCTTTAGGAGGGAGTCCTGTTTGACGCTGCCATGCTAACCTGGGTCTTGAAAAGGACGTGTCCAGCTGTAAACAAACACCTGCAGCAGCACGGCGTGGAGCCGCTCATGTTCGCCACAGACTGGCTGATGTGTCTCTTCACACGCCACCTGCCCTTCAACACACTGCTGCGAGTTTGGGACCTCTTTTTCTGCTTTGGTATGTCACTGATATATTTCCCTAAAACAAAGAAACAAAATCTTTCAAGTGCATATTTAAGTTTAATTTAAGGGAATTGAGTTATTTTTAGAACAGAAATTTAAATATATTAATGATTTTTGAAGTCATTTACAGAATTTGATGATGTGATTCACCTGGCACCTGTTGTCCCCTGATCTTTGCAGGCGTGCGGGTGCTGCTCCAAGTGGCGGTGGTGCTAGTGCGTCGGGTGCTGGGCCGGGCCGAGCAGAGACGGCAATGTGATGGCCAGATGGAGACTCTGGAGAGGCTGAGGGGAGTCAGGGATCAGATCCAGGAGGAAGATGACACCTTTATAGCAGAGGTAAGAATTTAACTAGCTAGCTACCTGTTACTGCAGGACAAACATCTTTTCTCATGTTACTAAGGATATACAAATTGTTTTTTAAACATGACTATTGAAGGTTTACTTACTGTCTGTGTCTGAACATTAAATCATACCAGACTTCAGTAGGTGGTGTTGTTATGGAGATAATTCTGTTGACATGCAGGTGAAGTAGGTATGCATAATTCCATCAACAACAATTAAACTTTTCCTTGATGTTTATATGACAGATATCGTCATTTAAAAAAAATCCAGTTTAAACTATACCATTTGTGTTCTTTACTGGACCCTTACTAGACAGATAGGAAAAACTCAAATACGTGAGTGGTGACACAATAATGTGAAAATGTCTGTGCGCACAGAGAGACAGTTTTTTAAATATAACTTAAGTGAAGTCAGTGTTTTTCTTTCCTTCTCAGGTGTGCTCAGTGCAACTCTCAGCAAAAGATCTGGAGAAACAAACCGAGAAGCAGTTAGAAAAGTGGAGGAAAGACAGACCCTCATCCTCCTTTGACCCCAGGGGTCGCTGCCACGGATACCGTATGGCGTGGGCGCAGGCTCAATACACAGAGGAAGAACAGGACAAGAGAGAGAGACAGAAAGGGAACCTGTCTGTCCCTCTTGCTCGCTCGGCCTCCACTCTCTCCCTGTCTCCCTCCTTGCTTCAGAGGTGGAGGAAAGGGGGGAAAGTCAACACAAGAGAGTGGGAAGGCGGTGGTAAAGTTGTGAGGCATCTCTCGATGGGAGCAAAGGAGGACTGCAGGAGCTGGTCTGAGTTACATTTCAAGAAGGTGAAAGAGGTTCAGGAGGAGGAGGACGACGACGACATAGTTTCAGCCGAATGCAAAACACAAAGTGAGTCCAATCTAAGAGGACAAACTGCACAAAAAGAACTTTTGGAAGTACCTGAAAAAATGGACATAATCCAAAACATACCAGCAGAGCATGAAGAAGAAACAGTGATACTTAAAGAACAGGCTGAACACTCGGGAAAGACAATCAATGAATTGGAGGAAAGTCACCTCAAAGAGACAGAGCAAAGTAAACTGCTTTCAGAACAAACAGGATCCCCTCCAAGAAGTCCAGCAAAATACCAGAGTGCTGGAAATATTCTTAACCCCTCTGAAGACAGGCCCCACTATCAGCAGTGTCACAGAAGCACACACCAAGAAACTGAAATAAAAGAGGAAAACAATGAGACAGCAAAACAAACAGCAGAAAGTGAACAACCAGCTGCTGTGGAGGAAAATAAGACTGAGATACAGAATGATGATGATGCAGAGTCAAACACAGAGGTGGAGTCAGGAGGAACTGCAGATTTAAGTGAAGAACGGATGATTCAGACTGACATGAAACCAGAGGAGAGCTCAGAAACTGAAGATGTGCAACAGATGAAGGCGGGAACAGTCACAGAAGTCTCAGAAACAACAAATGAGACAAGCGCAGGCTCTGTGACAGACAGTGGAGACGAGGCTGAAACTGTAAAAGATCCTGTTTTGGAGAAAGAGAAACATCAACAACAACAAGAGGAGATCACAGAGAACTTAAGCAGCTCACAGGAAGATGTATTTAAAGGAAAACACCACTGCATTGAGTTATTAGCAGAAGAATCAGAATCAGAAGAAGACGTAAAAGAAGAGCCGTGCACTCATGCAGAGACAGAAACTGGTGCGCTAGCATATAATCCAGAAGGAGTAGAAACAACAAATTCAGAACATATAGATTCAGAAACAGCATCAATAATTCTGTGTTTACCTGAATGCATCAATTCGAAAGAAGGCACTGAGTTAGAGGCTCATTCAGACACTGAAGAGAAAATAGCAGCTAAAAATGACATAGTGACAGACACAGGTGAAGCATTTGCTGATAGTTCAGAGAAAGAGTGTGACACTATCGCATGTGAACATACACAAGAAGAAATTTCCACTTCAGACTCGGAGGAAAAGCTTGATAACAATCAAACACAAGCAGAGGAAACCACAACAGACAGTCGAATGAATGAGGAGACTGCTGACTTCTTAAGACCTCTAACAAATGCTGAAAAGGTTAATCTCACAGTTGAGGTTGATGAGAAAACAAGTCCATTGGACAAGAAAACCTCAGAGGAACCTGCACCTGAAGAAACATTGGTCTGTGTCTCTATGGAGGACGAAAGTGTAGAAAATGTTGAGGAAAACCCAGCAGGAGGGGAAGATGTCTTTGATTCTACAGACTCTGCGAAACCTGATAGGAACCTTCAAATCCAAGACAGAGATTCTCATGTTGCCGAAGAGGAGACTGAGCCGAGTGACAGCGGCCAGACACAAGCCTGTGAGCGTCACAACAGTAAGTCTTCTGGTGATTTAAACATCTGCATGTCATCTAGCTCACGTAGGTCCTGGTTAGGGCGTAGGCTTTCTGAAGATCTCTTCGTCATGCCACAGAAAATCAACCAGTCACAATCAATCCCCAATCACAAAGAAGTCAAACCCACTGAATCAAAACCCCATCCGATAGCTGTAAACCCAACACAACCCCTAGAAGTCACCTCGTCACTGCCTGCAGAAGTGACTAAGCCGTCCGACCCCCCTAAACGTTTTGGTCTCTTCCGCAGACTTAAAGGAGAGCAGCCAAATAAGGCCAAAGCAAAAGGGACACCAAAAATGCAAGTGCCCAAAATCCTGATTCAGGACTTTAGCGATGGAACAGGGATGGGGAAACTGGTTAAAGAAGACGGGCAGGAGAAACTAAGCTCCAGGGAAAGGAGGAGGCAGCGGAGGGAGCAAGAGAGGAAGGAGAAAGAGGAGGAGAGGCTGAGAAAGAAGAGAGAGAGGGAGCTGGAAAAAGAGAAGGAGCGAGAGAGGAAGACGAGAGGAAAAAGTTTCCAGGAGCAGAGAAAAAAAGGGAGCATTGATGAAGCTCAACCTGCAAAGACTGGATCACAGACTCTCAGATGTACTGCTCCTTACGATGAATCTTACTTTTGACAGGACATTTTTAAAGGCTTTTTTAAAATCTGAAGTGACGAGGGTTGTTTTTTTTAACAGACTAGACCACACATTGGTTAATGTTCAGAGATTCCTCATCCTAATTCTTTGATACTTGAACTTCTTGACATGTAAATAAATAAATACTTTTTAAAACTTTGAAAGTTATGTTTTCTCTTTATTGTAGGAGGCACCTTGATCACTTCTGAACAAACTCTAAATGAAAATAAACAGGAAGTGCTTCATTTCCAGTTTCACATAATCCACCTGAAACATTATAGTCCAATAAAAGGTTTGAAAACAACAGCGGTGCATTTCCTGTTCTCTGCTGAACACTGTCTTGTGATTTATGTAAAAGAACAAGAGCCCTGCACTCATTTGAACAGGCCTGTAAAGATGGAAAATAATGTTTCGGGATGTCCTTTTCCTTCCTGGCGCTGCAGGTACGAACACATTCACTCTTTTTTTACACAAGTCCATCTCTCTCTCATTCTTCAGTCCACTGTCACTCTGCATGAGAGTCATCTTCACTGTCACTGGCTAACACTTCCTGACTCGTCACTGGTTGAGTCGTCATCTGAGAAGACGGGGGAAGCACCGATCCAAAGAACAGGGAACAGAACTGTAAGAGAAAACATAGACGAAGAGTGAGAATATATTTTTTGACAATTACTGTTATTGAACTGATGACACTTTTTATATAGCAGGCTACTCAAACCTTCGAAAAGCATTCTAAATAAAAAAGATCAGGTTTATCATCTTGTTGTAATTATTGGAGGTGTAACAATCTGTAGAAAAAACGTATATGATCAAAAAAATATTTTGGTCAATTCAAAAAACGATCCAATCCACGACATAAATCTGAGATCCGATCAGAACTTTGTGATTGAAACTAATATTGTCAGTTCAAATAAGTATTGGTGACAATGGGGCTGATCGTTGGCAAATCTATTCGACTTAATTCTATAATGACATCTCCTTGTGTTATGTGTCAGCATCACGCCTGACAGCCATTGTTCTCAAGCTATCCTGCCAGCACTGAAGGAGCTAAAGTGCGTACTTTAACTACAGTATCTGCATAGCTGTTTGCGTCTTCTTTTACAAAGTAACTCAAGTGTTGTTTGTGAAAGTCTGATGTTACTTTTCACAATAAAGAATGATCCCTGTTTCCTCAATGCAGTGAGGCACACAGATTTTAAATTAAACAGAAGTATTTTTAATGGGTAAAATAAAATAAAAATAAAGACATGACTGATATATTGGATAACATAAGACGCAGAAACACAAGAAAACTAGCTACAGCTGACAGCATGTAGGTACCTTTGTTTTTAACTTAAACACTGAACAAGCTGATACCAAAACTGGGATCCCCAGTTTGAAATGAAAACAAACACACAAAAAAGGTAATTTATTTAGTTATACAGAAGAGAAGTTAGGAGACGACTCTCAACCTCGTCTAAGACTGGAAGTGCTACATGAGAGGGCAATATTTTTTTTAATATATCATCTAATGATTTTCAATATATAATTCAATATCATCACATGCAAACGCAAGAAGCAGTTGTAGATTAAAAGCCCTGGAGGTGAGTCTTCATTGGGATATGTGTAGTTTCTAATAAGATCAAAACAGGAAACCAGGCGTGGAGAAGGGGCGAGGCTAAAGAAACACTCATATAAACACAGTGACTTCTTGGGTGCAGTATGTTTTTGATACATAATGCAATCATTCACTTTAGTCACAGATCTCAGATGGACTTGTCTTTTGATCAGGATGCCTTGTGTTAGATTTTTAAATATCATGGTTGGGTGTTTTATAATTTATTGTAATCTGTCATGTGTCCTTGAGCAGAGGATTAATCATTCTCTTGGTTAATAAAGATTTGAAACTAGTTAAAAAAAAACAATGACATATGATGCTGCTGATAGATGTTAATCTGGAAATAGATCTAATGTATGAATATGTTAACTTTACCTTCTTATTTGGCGGTCTGTCCAAATCTTCTGTTTCATCTTCCTCCTCCTCACTGTGTAGTCTCGGCCTGTGATTAGCTGCAGCCAGCTGTTTTGAACACGTGGACTTGTCGAAGGGGGCAGTGGGTGGACATGTAGTTGAGGGACCTGGTGCCATGCTGGTATCCATGGCGATGATATACGAGTCCATGTCATCATTCATGAAGTCGTCAGGAGGGGGCGGCGGCTGTGTGTGCGCTCTGAGGAGTGGCACAGATAGTTGGAACACAAATGTGACAAGAATGAGGAGGGGAAAGGTGAAAAATGTCTCTCTGCCTGCATGATGAGATTCACTGACACTGACAGCACACTTACATGTAAGTTCATGCAAACCCCTCGACTGCCTTTCACTAATAATATTTCAATATCAGTGTTACTGTGACTTTATTGCTCCTCATGAAACATTCAACATTATAATGAAAAGAGTCATGATGATGTCAAAGATGACTCAATCTTTCTTTGTGCAGCATCAGATTATAACAAATCTACTAAATTAAACCCAAGGTATTGTATTTTAGGGATAATTAAAAAAACACTCTGTTGCTGTGAAGATTTAGGATTTTACAGAAGGAGGTTTGCAGCACATTCTACCAACATCATCGCTTGATCTATTACTGAACCCCTGCTGCATTAATGAAAAGTGAAGATTGAAAAAGTGCTAAAGATTTAGCATCTTATCGTTTTTTGAGAACTAGATCATTGTTTGTCTCAATATAGTGAGCTTTAACAACCAAACTTTTTTTAGACCATTTCACAAATAGTCCCGCACCTTGCAGTCAGCTGACTTTCCACTCTGAGGATGTCAAACATGACAACATTATTTTGTCCACCAGGTGGCCTCGCTGCCCTGAAAATGATTGGGATTTCCTGTGTTAAGTCATGAGAGGTGAAGCAACCTTAAGAATGGAAGCTGAAACACTTTTGTTTTGCTTTGCCAGTGCTCTTATTAAAGTCTGGCTGACAACTGACCTAAAAATAAATACTTAAATACCATACCACATAAAGCAAAGGTCAGCTTATAACGTTTTTCCTGCATTGTTTACACATTTACACAACACAATGTGTTTGAGTGTTACCGTCTCGTGTTGTTTTTGCGATGGTTGGAGTCCTCAGAAAGTGTCGCCAGCACAAAGTTTCCCTCGAGGACGCTGTCTGTTACTGAAAGCACCACAGGGCTGACACAGACACACACACACAATTATCAAACATTTTCGATAATAAATGTATATATTTTTGGTAATTTTTCAATCAGAGATGTAAAATACTTGCTCGCTTTTTTGGGGGGTTTTTAACAGTTGGTTGGAAAATAGGGGCAATCTGAGGATGTTGCTTTAGGCTCAAGTCATCATAACTGTTTTTATTGTATTTTATTAATTAACATAACGGATATTTAATTAATCTTGAGCATAATTTGAAGATTCATGGATAGTGAAAATAACTGTTATGTGCCGCCCTACATTGAATTAAGCATGTGATGACCTGACATTTGTATAGAGGCTTGCTTACCTGCCTGGTTCATCAAAGTACATAGAAATAGGAAGACCAGTAGACTCTGCAAACACCAACAAACCCTAAGAGGGAAATGACAATATGTAATCACTTATCAAACCTCCTTGTTGAGTGTTTCAAAGCAAGACATGTTTTGTTCTAAAAAACCTCAAACACTTCAAATGTTTGACTGCCCTGCAAAGTTCAGTCAGTCTCTTTCCCCTCAAATAACGTTTCTCCCTCTCTGGTCCCTCTTCCCCTTCTGGACTAATTCTCTAGATTTTTTTGGTTGTTGTTGCCCGGTTCTCCCTCCCTTCATTATCCGTCTTACCCGCAACTCCTTCAGACAAAAGGTGACGCTGTTGTGAGCTTTAACAGCGAAATGGTCAAACTCGTCTGAAGCCAGACACAGCTCTGTCAGCATGGCCCTGGACTGTTCTGAGAGGGACACAGGAAGAAAACAAAGACAAGTGTCAACTTGTGTTTTTGAATTAACTTATTTTGTAAATTCTGTCTGCTAGCATTTTTCATTTTTTTATATACTTTATTAATCCCCAACGGGGAAATTCTGGTTCGCACTCTGTCTGTTATTTAGAGACATGCTTCTCACACATACAGGCCTGAATCACACACATGCACAATGAGACCTGTGGACATGCATTATTGGAGAGATGTCAGAGTGCGGTGGCAGCCCCCTTGGGAGGCGCCCCCTGAGCATGCAGGGTTTGAGAAACTTCTTATATATTTTAACGGCAGTGATAACAGTATAGTGATATTTATGGAATACTTTTTACCACACAGAGGCTCCACTGGGCTTAATTCGGTCTTTATTTCCTCTTATGCACGAATTCTTACACAACTTTACTTTTGTTATAAAAAGCCAAGTCAGGGAGGTTGAATAAAGAACTGTGCATGTTACCTTTAATTAGTGACTATTGTCTGTCTAAACGACTTAAATATTGCTCACTTGATTAAGATTTGTATGAATAAAAAGTGTTAAAACTTTGTAAAAAAAAAAAAAGAGTTCACTGGTTTCACGAATCCATTTGCGTTCAGCAAGAACTGACTGTGTTACTGTGAAAATCGCAGACTACAAAGTCACCTGCTTCTTCCTCCACGTGGTTCCTGACCCACATACGTTCATCGCTCACTGAAACAGTCACTTCATCCACAGACTGAGGGAAATGAACGACCGTGTCCACCAGCAGCCTGAGAGCAAAGGAAAATGAAAAGTGATCTGTGACCGAGGATGGACAGAACCAAGTCAAGCCAAGAAGAAGTAGGACAACATAACAGTTTACCAAAGTTGTGAGTCAACACTGGCCTCAGTGCCTTATCCTCTTTGACAACACCAGCTACATGTTGTTTTTAACAGCCTTTTTTTCTTTCATTAAATGAACACACTGTTGTCCAAAATACCTGTATGAGCCATAAAAATCACTTACTTTTTTAACACGACAATAGCAACGAGTACAAATATTTATGAGGGATCAAGGTTGAAAGAAGGCTATATCTTTCTTTTAATGTAGAATGAAGAAAGATTTACAGACCTGGGATGGGACCTGAATTCATTGGCACAGCTGTCTTTATCAAACACTGCTTGTAAGCTTTCACTGTCCTGGAAAGACAGGTTATGTGTCTTCAGGAGACCTGCAGAGAAAATACCAACACTAAAGCACATAGAATAAAATGCAACGAATGTCCTACAATTAAATAAAGTGTGTCATTTTAGAAAAAGGTTATCCTCTTGTACAACATTGTGAACCATCTAGAAAGGAAGTGAAACACGAATACCATGTTTGCAGTGCAGAGTGAAGGTGAGGCGGTTCTTCTGCTCATCCAGCTCGATGTGACACTTTTCCACTGTCTTCTCCAGAGACGCCAGAGACCTGAACACGGCCTGCACACTCTGGCTCACACAAAGAGGAACATGGGAAGGGAGAAAAACCCACAAAGACCATTACTATGTTGATATGCACTAAAAATATATTTCCACTGAGTATATGGCTAATATACTACAACAAATCTGCTATGAGAAAAAACATTTTTCACAAATTTCAGTAAAATTTAGACCTCAAACTACTAAACTCTCATAGTTAGTAATTATAAAACTGCTCTAATTATGACTAAGTACAAAATATTTTAAAAAGAGGCAAATAGGTTTTGAAAAATTAACATAAAGATAAAAACAAGGCAATTTATTATAAATGGGTGTTCTTCAGATCTCTAGTATATTGTACATCACTGTAACCATACACCTACCACTTGACCTGATTAAGTTGTTAACCTAATTACTGGCTGAGACTTTTGGAAAACCAGTGAGCAATTAACCATAAAGGTCATCAAATAGTAAATAATAAAGGCAGAACATATTGTAATATTGTACATAATTTGTACTGACAGCTTATTCATTGTCATGTTAATGCACTGAGTATGAGACATAAACTATATATTTTATATTGCGTTAAAAACCGTAGCTCATCTTCTCCTCTTATATTAGCACACCTTTATTGCCATCTTGCAGCGGAAGGCAGGCCCACTTGGAATAGAGTATCTGCATAAGAAACAGAAGGCTAAGTTGAGTTTCAGCTCGACAAGCACGCAAAAAATGTGTTGCTCAGTGAAACGCTTTCTATTTTACACACAAGCGCACAGACACATCACAGTGCCATTTAAACACACGCACACTGTTCGCACCTGCTGAAGAAGGGAGGTGCAAACAGGAAGCATGCATATGCCGACCGAGAGGAGTTCACAGACCGCAGGGCCAGCTACAAGAGAGGTAGAAAAAAACAAAAGGGTATTTATCATTGACGCAAAGTCTGAACCGACAGGAAGCAACAAGTCTGTGTGCATGGCAGGAGGAAATGTGATTGCATTTGACAAAGCAGCTTACCCCATCCTCTTGAGGCTCCACATACAGCTCATCACCGATCCTTGACAGAGAGTGGATGGCTTTGGCCAGCACTGGACGGTACGTACATAAATATAAACAACATTATTATTATTATCAGCTTAGCATTTTCATACTCATGTTCTTGTTATAGACACGCCCGGACACGTTTAGATACCTTTTACGTTTCCTCCCGTAACGACGCAATCCATTTCTTCTAATACTTATTTTAGTTAGCAAACTTTGCTAGAAGTTAGCCGAAACCAGCGGCTTACTGCACCAAGACGAAAACCAGGGAATTTAAAACTTTAAACGCCGAGAGATCATTCTTGAACTGAAAACATTTTCTATTTAAGTTGCATGTGTATTTTAGTTTTGATTTACATAGCGGCTCGACAGAAGGAGCCTCTCGTTCGAATCTTAGCGTTGTTTACGCCGCCATTACCCGCTTCCGCGGTGCTGACGAATCAGAGGGCCAGAAACACAAAGGGGTGTGGTCTTGACTCAAAGCATGCGCAATGGCCTCTTACGTTGACATATTTACAGCTGCATGTTAGACAAATTATGTGTTTAGGTATTTTCATCTGCTATCTGTCTGATACCGGATGGATCAGTTGTTATAATAATAGCAATATTTGTTTTTATTATAAGTTGTGCGAGTTGAAGTTGTTGTTTTGTATAATAATAATAAATAATAATGTATTTGTTTAAAAAATAAAGTTGTATTTGGAAACAACAAAGCTGAAGATCAGAAGATAGTGATTAAAAATAACTGCAGAGAAGCATTATTCAGTTTCCAGAACAGTAACAGTGTCATACTACTAGAACTTAATCGTATTTTATTCCTACAGCAATGATAAGGAGCTGTTCATACATAAAACCCTATAAAGAATCTAAAAGACTAGTTGTTTCAAAGGTCATCCCTGGGGTTTTCATTTATCTTTCATTCTAGGGACATATATAGAAGCTGTGCACTAAAAATGCCCTATAATTACCACTCATGGGTCATGGTGGGAAGAAAGAGGGCGTGAGCGCACATGTGTAAGTCAGGGAGATGGAGAGAGAGAAATGGGAAGGAAGGGAGGGCACAAAGAAAAATGGGCAGACAGAGAGAGTCACTCCTCAGTACACAGTTATCTCACCTCACTGGTCTTTCTCGTTTGCCTGCTTCAGGGTGTAAGATCTGAGGAACGTCACACCGTCTCTCCTCTCTTCACCATTGATAGAAATGTCTGTTACCGAAGGGGGGTGACTCAAACGACCTTTGTGCGCTGAAACCACGGATATTACAGGAGAGAGAGTTTGAAAGGACATGACAAGAGAAAAGTCCTATTTCTGTTAAGAACAGAGAGAGACTGCTGCTGAATCTTTTGAGGTTATGGAGGAGAGGAAGAAGTGTGAGAGTGAAACATCCATCCAACACAGAGAAAAAGAAGAAACGGAGTAATATAAACCTTAAGAGATGGATCTGTCTTGATATTTACAGGAAGAAACTATTGAAAGAATCATGGCAAAAGATTGGAGAAATCAAAAAGAAGGGAACATCCACCACAGGGAAATAAACAACAAAAGGACAACATGGTGAAGTTTTCTACACACAGGTCATTTCCTCTTCTTCGTGGTCTCTTTATAAAGCAACTCTTTACAAATGTCTGCAAGGAATCCACCACTGTTTAGAGGACTATATTGTTATGTTTCAACACAGTCATTGTTGTCATGCTCTTCTGGATTAAATACGCAGCAGATCTCTTCCTAGATGTCTCAGTCACCTAATCCGAAAGACACTCAGGCTTTGCTGCAGTCCATGCTGCAGAGACTGAAGCTCCAGCCGGGGAGAGAGGGCCAGGTGTACCTGAATGCACCTGCACCCAACACAGCTGTTCACACATGGGTGCAGGATGGAAAGAGAGGAGCCTCTGACTTCCAGGGAGAAAACTGCGGCCCTGTTAATGGCTTTGAATTTGGTACAAATGGTCTCCCCTCAAAAGAGCTTGGGATCTCTTCTGTGGAGATACATCAACCAGGTCATGTCTGTGAAGTGGACCGGGGTCTTATTTCCTTCCCCACCCACAAAGAAAACACTGACAGAGACACGGCTGAGAACAGGGTGATGAGGCAGAACACACATATCCCAACTACAGAGCAGCTGTATCCTGCTAAATCACTCAAAGATGTGGATGTCTCTTCCTCTGAGAGAACAGATGGGGGGAATTTTGTCAGTTCTGCAATGATAAGTCACACCCCTGATGATAAAGATGCTGCAACAAGTACAGGACAGGGTCAAGGTTTCACACCCAAAGTTTACATGTGGTCTTTGAAGCCGACAGATGAAAATATTCACACAGAAAGTAAAGAGGACAAACTGTTGCACATGGGGAACGGAGGATTTGGAGCTAAAGATATGCAGGTTGAATCAACGGGGAAAACAAACAGCATCTCCAGAAGACAACAGCGATCAGCTGGGAATAAAACGAGAAGATGGACTCAGAAGATTAAGGAGAGATGGAGAGATAGGCAGGGCAGTTTTGGCAAAAAGGGAAAAGAGGAAGGAGGGGAAGAAGACCAGAAGAGAGAGCAAGAAACTGGAGTGAGTAAAGTTTTTTTTATTGTCAAAACTTAAAAGGGAAACATGTAAGTGATACTGAAGTTTGTTTACTGCACAGATTTTACCTCAAAACCAGCCGATGACAGCAGAAACTCTCATCAACACGCCAAATAAGGAAGATGAAAGAACGCCCCCTTCTCTGGACAACAGTGACCCCAGTAAAACCACTCCTGCACACACAGAGGATGGCATCAATGACGGATACATGAGGTAATCTACTTACAGGTCTTGTAAAAAAGAAAAAGAAACAGTACTTCATTTACCAAAGGGTGACACATGCTTAAAGTTCTCAGTCTGGTTTTGGTGTTTCGTCTCTCTGGGCCAAAAGCAACATGATCAAGATATGTGAAGTATTTCTGAGACGTCTCAAAGCACAGCTGTGATATTAGTTTGGTCTCATGTTTTTTCCCTCTAATGTGCCAAACACACCTCTGTCACTGACAGCATTTGTCATTACACCATGTACGACACACTTCAGCATGGAGAACAGTCTCATGAGATGTTTTAAAACATGTTTGATGAGAGAACATCATCAGTGAAATATTCTGATGCTTTTTAACAAATGGAAATCAGAAAAATGCACATGAAGTCACAAAGGATGACGCTCGTCAGTGTTGTTAGATTATACTTCATATTATTAATAATAATACTTTAATGTGTACGATACATTTCACTGATAGTACTGTTAAAGAAGGAGCGACTTACTGTTAGGGTGACATTACCGAGACTATTTGAACACAAGCTGTTCTCTTAAAGTCTGTAACATCTAAACACCACATACTGTCATTGATTGTGAGCATTCAGACTAGATAAAAAGCAAAAAAAGCAAATAAATGCACAATTGACTACGAAGAAAATCACAAACCCAGGATCAGTGTGAGTTGTGAAAATATGCTGACGGGCAGGACACAACAATATATATATTTAACAATATATCCACCTTTGCACAATTAGTTTCATCTAATTTCTGTAAGAACCGCGGGATAGCCGTTAGGTCACGTGTCCCATGTACAGAGGCTATAGTTGTTGCAGCGGCTGTGGGTTCAAATCCGACCTCGGCTCTTTGCCGCACGTCATCCCTCACTCTCTCCTCCCAACATGTTCAGTTTTTCTTCATCTGTCCTAGCCAATAAAGGCAAAAATGGCCCAAACAATAACTTTAAGAAGGTGATGGTTAGTTTTTCCATGAAGAGGTATTTGAGCTAAATTGGTAAGAAGTTAGACGTTAATGAATTGTTGTAGGGAGTGATTATGGCCTCAGCAGGAAAGTGTATGAGAGACTGAGTCAAAAAACCAACAACACAGTGGCCATTCTTTTCAGGAGAAGAGGGTATGTGACCCCTGCAATGGTTGTTGGTAAGATAATCATTGTTGGTTCCAGAATTTTTCATGATTCGTTCCAGTTGGAGAAATTGTGAATGTCAACGGACTTTTTAGCCCAGTGTTGGATTTACATGAAGCTCTTCTCTCTAGAATTTAAGCTAATTGAGGTGATGGTGCATTTTGCCTCTACAGCGTCGTTCTCCTGCCTGCTGACCAGAGATCTATTGAAACTTTATGTTTAATATTTAAAACACTGCTTTACTCTGAATGTCTTTGGCAGTTAGCCTTTCTTTGTGTATGTACATGTGTGTATGGACTTATGTGTTTCTGCTGTAGTCCTGTGCTCTATAGGAATAGGTAAGTAAGGGACTATAGGAACCTAGTTATAAATATGAAAATGGTTGTAAGGGTTGGTGCAAGCCAAGGTTATTTTCGTCATGAATATTCAAACCTTATACACACGTTTTTGAATTAATTCATTTTTTTGTTGTTTAATTTTGTGTCTTTTTTTTAATCTTTTTTTTTTTTTACTGTTAATCATATTTACTTTGTCTGTGTATGAAATGTACAAATACAATGATTAGAACTGATTTGAATTCTCTCATAGTAGGTCAACAGGGGACTTTGAGTTGGGCCTGGGCTCATTCAGTCTCCTGGAGGAGATTGTCACGGGTCAAGAGTGGGCAAAGTTCCTAAAACCACAACTATCAGCCACCTCGGCCAATCAGAGACCATCAGAAGAACTCCAAATCGCACAAAATCCTCCCCGTACCCTGATTTTGAGCCAGCCTGGAGGTCAGAACAAGCAGTGGTCAACACCTGCCTCAGATTTCAGCATGGCACAAACATCATCAGAAGGTGTCCTGCCCTCTGAGGCTGACCAATCAGAACCAATGGAGCATGGGAACAACCAATCAGATCTACAGTCAGAAGAGAGTGGACAGCTACAAAAAGCTACCTTTCTTAGGGTCCGTTTTTTATACCATAATACAGTAATTTACTATTTGTTCTATATCAAGCCAAGAAAACAAAATCAAAAACACCAATGAGCCCATTTTTTTCTTCCATTTTGTGTATTTAAGTTTTCATTTTAAATGTGTGCTTACCACCCTAGCCTGCTGATCTTCTTGACAACTCAGCGTTGAAGAGCAGAGTCCAGCTCCACAGAAAGAGGCAGCATCAGTCAGCTGAGAGGAGAGACCAGAGGCTTCAAAGACACACAATAAGGGATGGGATTACAATAGGCAGAGGTCAGAATAATTTAATATTCTGGGTTTAGTTTACACAGATGAACTTGATGAACAGAGATGTTGTCTTGTTGCTGAAATTATGTTCTCTAAAAAGTTTTCTTGTGTCTCGTCTCATAGAGGGGTCCATTTCTTCAAGCAGCGGGTTGATGAAGGAGACAGGAGAGGAGTCACGACATGCTGTCCTGCCTTTATACATCCTAAACTCTCCTCAACCTCTCTCTCCTTCTTCTTCTGCTGCTCCCCCAAAGGGTGTCCTCAAACACTCCATTTCCCAGGATTCAGAGTTCTCGATGGAAGTACAGACAAAAAGGGTACGTTTCAAAACAGAAAAGTTGAGAAGGCATCGCCTCCTTGTGGCACAAAATTGTCAGGTCAGGTCTGTGTCCCACATCAATACATCAGGCAGGCGTGAGTTTGCAGCCAGTTTGAGACACTTAATAGCTCAAGAAAAACAACAAATTGATGAGACATCTCCACCACAATGCAGAAAATTATTATACAAATTATTTGAGAAACAACTCAAAGAAAAAAATAATAAAATATTATGTTAAAATAATATGTTTTTTGCTGTGTCTCAGTTAAGAGTTTTTTGGCCTTTGTAAATGAAGTGTTTTTTCATAACTCGAAAAAACATGACATTTTTTTAGGTTTTCTCAGAATCAATGTTCATGAAAGAGGTTTCCAAATTGAGTTGGCGTACAGCACTTTTTTGTGTGTAAGAGATGTGTACATTGTAAAAACAAAACAAAGTTTTGGTATCTTTTTAAGTGAAATAACATTGTTTGATGGAGGAAGTTGTCTGTTTGTTTGTTTTTTTAAATGTGGGCAACACTAAACTTTTCAGTTTGGTATGACCTCAACAATTTCCTCATCATTTCAAAGTATCATCTCAATTACATTTTTAAGTGATAACAACAAGGGAACGCGATATCGGCACACAGCTTAAGTTAAACCCATTAAAAAAGAATGTTCATAGTTCTTGTTCATGAATGGTGAATTTACTTTTTTGTGTTTAGCTGCTTAAACTGAAAATACTCTCTAGGTTACGTTTGCGAACTTGTGATTTGTATCAAATTACATAGTTTGTTTCTAATTACATTGTTCAGAAATAAACTACTCATAAAATAAGTTCTACAGCAATATTGAATAATCCATGTTACATAGACAAATGAAACCACTTCAAACTGATTCTACTGTATATAATGTTTTTTTTAACTGTTGTCTGTTTTTTGTTTTTGTTTAACCCACTCTATATCAGAGACGAGTCGAGGAGAACCGGCATGTTCGCTTTTCAGAGGAGGTGCAGACCATACCACCCCCAGACCTGGATCTGGCAGATTTGGACTCAGAGGAGGACTCTGAAGCAGAGGAGGACTCTGTCATCGAGCAAGACTTTGAGGTGGAGCAGGAAACTATGGAGGAGGTGGCACCGGCTCGTCGGCCTGCTCTGCCTGCCTGGATTCTGGCTCTGAAGAGGAGGAACACTGGGAGGAAGCCCAGATAGTCAAGGCTCAACAAAACAGACACTTAAAGATCGTTTCATCTGGTTTGAAGATGTTTCAGAAACAGACCCTTTGGACCGATGGTTTAACAGTTATTCAACAATACAATATATTAATACATGCATCTCAGGAGTGTTTTAGATTTCTGTCTGGACGCTACAAGCACCTCTGTGCGACTTATTGTCCTCTACTTTCCACCAACTGTGACCAGCTCCTGGTCCTGCCTTGTGAAGTCAAAAAGAAAAGACATTAGAGTGGCATGTCAGACTTTTTCTTGCAACGAGACTTTCTGACGAGAGGCTCAACCGACCCCATGTTAGGAAGTCTCATCTCACAAGGACTTTGATGTTTTTTTACTCTTTCTGTCCATGCTGTCTGCTCACTCCCTCTAGAATGGATTATATACCAGCAGTGTCGTACATTGTAAAAAAACTGATAAGTCCACTTGGTGTCTGGAGTAAAGTTTCTAGCAGAAATGAAACAATGCCTCCTCCTTCATATTCAGACTCCTCTCTATCCTGCTGTCTGTGACACTTAGTCGCTCTGTCTCCTCTTAATGGCTCCTTGTCCATTTGTCCAGGAAATTAATCCCGGAGGAGGAAAGAGCTATGAGACTATAGAGCTGAAGCCGAGGCTGCAGAGCCCAGTGGTTACTTATGCCTAAATATTATATCATAAAAATGTATTCACAGACTCTATAGTATTATTTTTATAGAACAAGCTTGTTCCATTTCTGTCTACATAAGCTGTAGAGTTAAGAGAAACATCAAAGAAATAAATTATTATTTGGGGAAATCTTCATATTTTCTTTCTTTTTGTAGTTTCTTTTCTAGTTTTGTTTGTGAAGAAGATTAAAACCACTCTCAGTAAGAGTTTGTGCTTGCTTCCAGGGAAAGCACTGTGACCCGCCAAAAAGCAGACTGCTCCACAAACCCTCATTAAACTTTATTAAAAAACTAAATGTGCAAAATGTGAGAGTGTGTGTGTGCTGATAGAAAAGGTAGGCTGAAGATAGACACAAACTTCTGGTCAAACCACTTTATACTTTAACCAATACTACTTTTGAATTGTTGTTTACTTTACTACTGTTATTTGCAGCTATAGTAGCCAGTTACTTCACTTATATTTGGACAGAGTCTGGCAGCTCTTTCCGAGTCTTAGGTTAAGCTAAGCTAACCCAACTGTAGGTGGAGCTTAAGCTTCATATTGATCAAACATAAGTGGTTTCCTTTTATTCTTTTTATTTAAAGTCATTATCCTGATAGTCATTATCCTCCATATTGTTGTCCTCTAGCAGTGCTGGAATATGTATACAAACATACGTCTGGTATATTGTCCCTTCTAAATGTTTCATGTGGGTGAGGACAACATCCTTCAACTCCATAATTTGTCTAACATTTATTAATCTCTCCATCTAGGGGAGCCTGTTCATTCTGCCCAGACAAGAGAGTGACCAGGCATCATTCAGAGAGATGGAGAGCTTTCTTGCACTGTTTATCGTATTCTGATATTCCCATTACATGCATTATATTGATTAGTGTGATAAAATTAGTTCATCAAACTTTGTGGCTAACTGCTGTCAATTCCTCCGTGGCCTCCCTTCACAGCTATCCTCTCTTGTAAATCACTGTCAGAGCCATTAAGAGGCTCTTTAGCTTGTCTTTTAGTGCCCTGGTCACAGTTTACAGCATAACAAGGGTGAGAATAGAGAGGAGGAGAAGGAGGAGAGGAAGGAGGTAATACTGTATATGTGTGCAACAGAGGGATAAAGAAACAGAGAATTGTTCATGTCTAATATAGAAAGAGAAAGTATACACGAGAGATTTAACAGAAAATATTTGGGATCATTTGGAAAAGTCTGGACTTTATTACCATAAGAAATACATGAGTCCATTAGTCTGAGCAGTAACTTATCTTACTGTACGTCATCGCCCAGAAGTGGACTAATTTATAAACCACAAGCCACACACGCATACATTTATCCTGCGCCAGCCCTCTCTAAAAACAAACACACAAACACACACCGTCATTAACCATGTCTTTACACCAATGGGAGACGCTTTAGTGCTTTTATTTATACAGGATGGACAGCATTGTTGATGTTGAACATGTTGTACTTTTTTTTATCCTTAAAAGTTTAAGAATTGCTTTGTTGGTATGAGAAGAAGATGTATTCAGCTTTAAGATTGTACAAACAGTAAAATTCAAATAATCACAGTTAAAATGCATTACAATTAAAGAACTTGCATTCACTTCATGGATGCTTTATAACTGTTGTTTTTTTCTTTCAGAGTATGACTGTAAATAAGCGTAATCTAAGTGGATAGGGGTCAGCCATTCATTGAGTTACATTGTAAGTCTTTCTCAGGGGAACTTTGATTGAGGCTAAAACACAAGGAGAACACAGTGTGAAGGTTATTCTGCATCTTCCTTTCTTCTAACACTTCCAGTTAAAGAAAAGAAAACATTGCAATAAAGTTGTCTTCATTGACTAAACAAAAACTGAAAATGACAGCAGGATACAAAAAACCAGAAAAAGCATCATTTATCTCTTCTGGAGAGGTAACAAGTGAAATAGGAAGAGAGTTCATGTCTTCAGGTTGTTGTTGTTGATTTGTCAGTCAAAGTTGTTGGTCAGAGGCGGCGAGGGAAATGGCTCCGGAGTCATAGGAGCTCTTGATGCCTCCTTTCAGTGACAGTGGGCTGCCGGGGCTCTGAGCAAGGGATGCTTCTATCTGAGCGTCCGACACCTGGAGGGACAAAATAGTGAAGAAATATTAGGGACGCTCTAACAGAAAAGTGAAAGTGGATTGGATATTGCAGTCAAAGTCACTCTGCAGTCAATGTAAGGGTAAATTCAATACCTCTTCAAACTTCTTGGCTTTGTACTGCTCCGCCCCTTTCGAGAAGTTCAGCAGGATAAGATCACAGAGAACTGCACCCTGTCAAAACAAAATAAACATGTAAATGAAGCTGACAGCAACAAGAAACATACATGTTTAATATATTTTCCTGATCAGAGGTTTTTTTTTTTTTTACCAGTCCAATAGAAGTGAAGGCAGCAACCAAGTTGATCAGTGTTGGGATTGTGTCAAACTTTCCTGCCTGGAAGAGACGAACATCCAGAAATGAAGCCAGTATGATTCCAAACAGTTCCAGTATGAATATGATAAAGAAATATTTACCACTACTTTTACTTACTGATTCATACTATTAAAACTTAAACTATGAAAAGAAACTTCTTAGCTTAGCTTAGCTTATTTTAGGAGACTGGAAAAATGGAAACAGCTAGCATGTCTTCAGTGTGTTTTAAAACGCACCTTCTAGTCACTGTCACTATTCTACAGGCTACACGTTAAAGGATATTCTGCACAGAAACCAAAGTACATTTCAATATAATAATCAAGTTCTCATTCACAACTCTGCAAGAAAGAAAATCAATGTGTTTCCCCAAATTGTAGGACTTTCCTTTTAAGAGGCATATTCTCTCTGCACATTTGAATAACGTTATGGACATTTTTAAGAACTTAAACAGCAAACATTTTCTGCCTAACTGACACTTTTTTCAAGAGTAATTTCTAAAATATTTCTTTGTTAGTTTGAAAAGGTGATTGGCTGCAATCTTCCATCTCTCCACGACCTGTACACCTCCAGGGCCCTGAGGCGTGCAGGTAAGATTGTGGCCGACCCCTCTCACCCCGCTCATGGACTGTTTGAGACTCTCCCCTCTTGCTTTTTTTTGGCTGTTTTTCCCTGTTAACTGTTTTTTGTTTTTTGCACCAATACACCAAGACAAATTCCTTGTATGTATAAATGTACTTGGCAATAAACACAATTCTGATTCTGATTCTGAAAAATTCATATGACTTACATTGCCAGTGACCATTACATCAAAGCGGATAGCATATGCTTTGTGAAGGGTCCGAAATTCAGTCCCATCCTCTGTCTTGAAATATTTGGCAAATCTGCATTCAAAGAGTCAAAGATTGGAAAAAAAAAGTGACCTAGAATGAAAAGTTAAAATAGTGAGTAGATGTTGAGAGGGAAAAAAACAGCCTCACTACCTGAAGTTGTAGCCTTTGGAGACGGCATTCTTTGAAAATGGTTCATCCAGTCGTGTGAAAGAGTACTTAGGTTCACAGTATTCAATGTTTAGGTCCAGGTTACACTTCCACTCAATGTTTATTCCTATTTCTCCACCCTGAAAGAGAATGATAAGGAAAAACTGAGCACACCTTGAGGCTCTACACATGTACCTAAATGGTGGAGGGATATGAACAGCGGAGTGAAATGTACTGTTTTGGGTTGGTTTAACCTGCACGCCGCTGCGTTTGGATCATCTGCAGAGCTTTGATTGGGCATGCAGGAAGACCTGAGAGGAGCTGTCAGAGCATGCCAATCTGATCTCAGAAGTCTGATCTTCCTGATGCTGTATAAGGGAAATTGACAAGACCGGGCAATCGAGGCCCGGTGAGCCTTAAATGTTAGCTTATCATCAATCATGACATCTTGGTAGACTTTGTAGGCATGAGTTTGGTTGTTCCAAGCTGGGTATTGATCTGTGGTTGTACTGAGGGAGCGATTGGGATGACAAGGAGCTCAGTCTTTGTTAGGTTGAGTTGAAGGTGGCGTTCATTCATCGATTGAGAGACATCAGCAAGGCATGATGACATTTTTGCAGAAACTGTAATGTCATCTGGTGGAATGACAGTTAAGAGCTGGATATCAACAGCATAGCAATGGTATGAGAGCGGATGATTTTGAGGTGGTGCATTTTAAGAAAAGAAGGAGACCAAGCACTGACCCTTGAGGCATCCCTTTTGGTGGGATATAAGCAAAAGGGGAGATAGGACCTGGCATATAATTGGCTAAATCCCTGCAAAGAAAATACCTCATTAAACAATCAAAGATTATAAAGTGAATAAAAATCCAAATGGTGGTCAAAATGAGCCTTTTTCATCATGTAGGTTGAACAGAGGTTTTTTAAAGGTAACCACAGGGATATAGTGGACAAAATGAGAACTCCATCTGAAATCAGGACAATGGCAGGCTAATGCTAAAAGTTAACATTTGGTTATTCACTCTGATGACGGGATAGCCTCTTATTTAGAATAAGCCTGCTGTCTGTTTGCTAAACCTCTGTCTTGAAATACTCAGGGTTTAGTCACAGTGTAAGTGGTATAGGGAAGGTGTTCTGCACATCTTTGCAAAAATGTTAAGCAAGAAGCTCAGTGGTGTTATGAATACTATGTAGCTAGTTGATAAACAAGTTAAACTTTCAATATGTAGCTACTGTTCTTAACTCCCTATTACATTTTGTGTAACAATAAACCATGTTTTGTTCAGTAAAAAACTAATGAATCCAGGAAAATAGCTCTCCAAGTTAACAAACTTGCTAACCATCAGTTAGTACACCTATTAGCATGTTCGTTTTGATTCACAGAGTTAATTAAAAATATGATTTTTGTCTCTCGACTTCCCACAAACCATTCTTGTTGTTGGGGATCATGAATGGCGCAAGACAGCTAAAAGCTACAAAAGCTTTTTCAAGTTTGAAGGTGTCTACTGACAAAAAGACAGGTATGCATTGGCAAAGTGCACAAACAGGCATAGTGCAGGTCCTTGTTATTTTGTCATTTGTATAATGGAGTTAGTTACTCTGTTGTTTATGTAAAGTGGGTTTAAACTTCAAGGCAGTACAACCTAAATCTGTCTCTGTGTGTGTAGTCCTGAGCAGGTATAAAACATTTTTCATGCAGATGAAGAGTTACGGATATTTTAAGGAAAGAATGGAGGAAGAAGGAGAAAGAGGACAGACAAGACCTTATCTGCCAGATTTGCTATTTCCTGCCCAGTGTAGTTCAGCACGTCCCCCACACGAAAGATGGGGCAGAAAGGGTTCGTCTCAGGGTGGTAGGTGCAGCTTCTGATCTCAGCAGACGTCATGGTGGAAGGAAAGTTCCCTCTAATAGAGAATTATCAGAAAGAAAAGTGTTTCTTTTTCTTAAAGAGCATGTTATGGGATTTTCACATTGTTCATGCATTTGTTGTAACCATCAAGTTTCCAAGACATTTGAATGTGAAATGTGAGAATATGTGTGTATGCCTTCCTGTGCGTTACCCACCTGGTGACATTGAAAAGTGGAAATCGAATACTGTTTTTGATGAAGATGGTGAAGTTGTTCACATCCAGCATTGGTGTGCTGAGGAAGATGTTGAGAAGAAATCAGGTGTGAGGATAGCAGTGCAGGATTAAATAAGGAAAAATGTTCTGACTTATCTGTGTATATTTTCTGTGTTTGTAAATCTTACACAATGACGCTGTCGTTCTCAGCGGGACACCATCCTTCAATCTCACACATGCCTTTGGAGTTGTTGGAGGATTTCAGGCAAACACCTGTTATAACACCTGATGTGTAACACAAAAATAATTGATAGTTTTTGTAGACAGACTTCAAAGTTGTTGTTTTTTAATAATCTTCAACTACAAAAAAATGGCAGCCATCAGAGTGCAGACTGAAATTATCCCAACTCTGGAAATGTCCTTGACATTTCATCGGTCACTGATTGTTTTAGCCCAAACTAGTTTTTTTATGTAACTTTTCCACATAATACCCTCCATCAACCCCATATATATGGGTAAGACTCACCATTGGAGAGGATAGAACCCATATGCTTTTGGCAGTCCTCATTTGTTGTACAACCAAACCTCCACCCAGTCTAAAACACAGAAATATGAGAAGTTTTTTTTGTGCTTTAATTTAAGCAAGATTGTTTTTGGATTATTATTAAACATTTCAGTGGTACACAGGGTATCAGAAATCAAGTGAGTTTGAGTTTTGAGCCCTTATTACTTTGTTGTTTTACAAGGAACGTGGTTTTGGGTCTTGAGAGCTCTGATTTGAGACTCTTGCCTGGTCAATATAAATAATTATTAGAATGAAGGATGCAATGTGTGAGAATGTCATTTTTTATATTAAGAAATGACTGGTTACGTGGAAGCTGCTGCTTTTCCAATCTCTCTTTGATAGCCAAACAGTACTTTAACATTAGACAAGTAAAATCAGGTACACAAGACTGTAAAAACTGCAACAACAACAAAAACAAACATATTATAACCAGTAAGATACTAGCTGGAAAAATACGATTTGTGGCAACAATTTGAAAAAGGACTTAAACAGGGTATTATGAAGTGATTTAAAAATGTGAGTCACATTTACTCATTAACAGGACAAAAAAAAAGTGTCATGAGAACATCAACTGCTCGAAAAATTCAGTCGATAAATGATCAGTGTTTTGAATGTGTCCTCACCTCTGAACATTTTCCTTGGGTCTGGTTTTCGGTGATGATGAGTTTGGTTATGATGCAGAACACACCTGCACCCTGAAACACAGCAGGAAATATTGTAAACTGTGTACTTAACTCTTGCGTGATAGGATACAATGGTCAAACTGTGCCGGACATGGCAGATGGGACAAACGATCAACTTGTAAACTGACAGACACCCTGTTTATTATACAATTGATTTGAAAAAGAAGCTGTGATATAGCCAGGTTGTAGATTACTGTTTTGGAGCAGCGAGAGATAAATGATTTCTTATGGATTTTTTAAAATCTAATGAATGATGGTATTGGAGTGGTGCTCTGAGATACAGTAATTGCAGGAACCTGATCCTGTATTTGTTCGTACTGGTATCAGATGACCGTAAAGCCTGTCTGAGAGGGAACCTCAGAGATGATGTTATTGTTCAAGGAAATAGTTATTCCAAAGCCATGTGCGTGCACCAAAAGTCAAAGGTCATAGTATGTCTAAGTATGCCTGGGTGGGTTTAAACACATATTATCAGGGTCACACACCTGTGGTGGGAGAACATAGTCGGCCACATCCATCACAAGGTTGTTTTGGTACCCAAAGCCTTTCACTTTGGTCATCACGGAGGACTCAATGCCGGTGTCAGTCACCTGATAAGCTTTCTCGTGGATGAAGACCCAGCTGCAGGATGGAGGACACATAATTTAACAGCACTTGAAGAATGGAATTGTTTTGATTTAATCTCCAGATCAAATTATACTCTACATTTTATTTCCGAGACGCAAGATAGATAATCAGTTACAAATCACGGAATAGAGTTATTTTTGGTTGACCCAGTGTGTCTTTCTTTCTCTTTTTACATATTAACATAATGTCTGATTCACAGAACTTAGAACTAGATTTTCAACAAAATAAATAAATAAATAAGCAGCATTTCGGAAACCCAGTCAAAGTTATTATATTTGGTTCATATACAAATTGAGCATGGTGATGTGTCATTTCTAGTTTGGATAAGAACTAGTTTTTAATATCTTTTTTTATCTTTCAACTGATTCAATATTTATAAAATCCAGAAAGTTAAATGATTCAGAAAACAGAATCAAGCAGAGCAACAGTAAGTGTTCAACATCTTTAGAAACAGGCATCCAAAACCATGTAGCTAGTTGGTAGAGCAGGCACCCCATGCACTACAGTCTACAGTCTATTCTCCTTTGCTCTGGTTGCATGTTAAACTCCCGGTCCTGACCCTTTTTGGTTCATGTCAGCCCCTACTCTCTCTGTTTCTCTCAAGCTGTCCTATCAAATAACGGCAACAAGACCAGATAAAATACTCTTTAATAAAGTGCTATAAAGCTTGTTCCCCAAAAATAATTTGAATTGCAACTATAAAATGCTGCTTTTATATTCTTGATTTAAAATAATGTAACACCCCTGTGCCCCTCTCCTGAACAATGAGTACTAGCACAACTCTGAAAAACTGGACTATGACTTGTCTTAGACTTCTCAAACAGTGACTACTACATTGAAAATCTTGCTGTTGATAAATGTTCTAAATAGTAAAGTTCTGATTAAGACGTGAGGTTCTCACTTTGACTCTAGTCTCTAAATTTGAAACGGGAAATGGGGAATATTTGAAAATGTAAGACATGAGGGATATACAACTGTAAAGAAATGAGCTCTTCCTGGCACTCTCTTTTTAGTGCAGAGGAGTTTCTTGTTGTCTCTCTTGTGATTTATGAGTTCATGTACTCCAATCGAAAGAACATCTCTGAACTAACACTTGTTTGAGCTCAGAAGCACTCCTGCCTTTGCTTCTTTTTTCTACAGGTTGGAGTTACCCATTTCACAAGAAAATACGTTCTTTTTTAAGTAGTCGACGGTAAAACTGGGGACACTTATGAAAATGAAGACTAATATTGATTTTTCTAAGATGCAGTCTTCTTCTCTTTCATTTTTATGGTGTGGCTGCAGTAATCTCAGGGGAAGATTTCTCATATCCTGTGTTAGTGAATCACAAACAATCTGCATGGCTAGAAATTAATGGTGAGAAAGTCTATATTTAAATGTATATATACACAGAATACCATAGATTGGTAGAAATCACAAAAAAGTTACACTGACCCGACAAAATATGTGATGATGAGCAGTTGTACGACCCGGTTGATGATTCCCACAGACCAGCTCTTGACCACCACAGACTTGGTAGTCTCATAAGTGAAGAAGTCAGTAATGAAACCCCACACCATGAAGCCCATGTCTTCTTGTCAGTTCGAGTCAGGTCCTCCTGAATCTGGAGAAAAGTGCAGCTCCTGTCGAGCCTCTGCAGGTTCTTCCAGACAAGCCTGAGGGTCAAAGTGTTTGCAGGTGATGCTCCTGATTCTAATGAGAGTTATATTATCTAAAGCTTCACACTGGTCCTGTCTTTCACTCTTTGTGTTCTGTGTTCATCTGGCTCATTGCATATTTGATTTGCCTCTGTCCTCTCCCTCACTGTCTTTGTTTCATTGGTTTATTTCACTAACTGGACCTCCCCTTCCTTTATTCAAATTAGCGAGAGGAATATGTGAAAGTGTCCGTCCATTCCATCCCCCTTTTATCTTTCTGTCCTGACCACAAATCCCCATCAGCCATACCTCTTTTCTCTCTCTTCGGCTTAGTGTGACTGTGTAATAAACTATTCAGAGTCAATTCACCATGCTTCCATTTTCATCAAACATCCTTTCAGTGGGGTTTCTTTCATTTCTAGCATGCTTTTTTTTAAACTCCAAACCCCAAACCTGCCCACTTCATGTAACCATAAATAACACAATATCTAAGGCTGTTTAATAGCAGAAAACTAAATAGAGATGACTACTACGTTTGTGTCATCATATGTTTGTTTACTCTTTATAAGTCACAGGGAGGCTGTTTTTAAAAGGCTTAACAATTAATGGGGAAAGAAAATGATTATGTTGTTCACTAGATTATTTAAAGAAGTATTTTAGTTTACTGCTACATCAGCCGTCCTCTATAAGATTGTCATCTCAGATGAAGCTGTTCTTTTTTAAGGATATGACATTTCATTTCATTGTCCGATTCAATGGCTTTAAAAAGTAAATAAAAAACCCTGTTCTTTCAAAGGTTTTGAAATACAAAAAGTGCAGCTCGAGAAAGAGCTCAGATCTTTTGCTTGTGAGAAGACCACAATGTGCACATACAAGTTAAAATCCTGCTTTCAAATCTTTACATGAGAGTAAAGAGCACATGTTTGAGCATCAAAGTTGACTTAAGGTACAAAAAGCAAACATTTTCAGAAGCTAGATTAACCATTTTAGAAACACACACCATGCCTTCATGAGTACTTTAAGATGGAACTCATTTGAATGACTTTATTAATTGCTGATTAACCATTTAATTTTCTCTAAATGATCATTTATTGATTGATCTTACATTGTAAGAACTACCGGTATGTGAATGCCTAAGTAAATGAAATACATGTAGTGGAGTAAAGATCTACAATATTTGGCTGTTCAAAGAGAAGAGTCAAACTCAAAATACCTTCACTTTAATGACTCCAGAAAAAATTCACACTGGACCGAGAAAGAGTTCGAGTTGTTATGAAGTCATTGCACATTATAATGTCAGACTTTGCTTCTTTTTTTTTTAACGTAAACAGTACAAAAAATAATTAGATTCTATACTTAACAGGCTTCTATAAGAGAGCTGAGTTTAAATGTGCTGTAATAAATGACAAACTGTGGCATTGTTGACAACTGTGCAATAATGTGACATGTGATACGACCACTTCTCAATACACTCACAAGCACTGACAGCATAATTTCCTCTCACATCAGGGAGATAATGTAATGATGTGACAGTGTGTGTGTAGATGTATGTGCGTGTGTGTAGATGTATGTGCGTGTGTGTAGATGTATGTGCCTGGAGACTTTGTCATTTCTTAAGTGGGTCCATAATGTTTGTGGTCAATTAATGGTAATCTAATACAAGAGAAGACACATGAGCACACGTGCATGCCTTGGATCTACAAACAAGTGCTTCCAGGCTGCATATGACTGTAACGTTTATCACACCGATATATTGAAAGCTTTCCTGTAATGGCTGAAAATATGAAACTTATACGTGTACAGATATTAGACACTATTTGTCTGAATGTAGGAAAGGATGGAGTAGAGGACTGTAGGATGGATTTCATGGTGAAAGAGGAAACCGTCCTGAAAGTGATCATCATGTCATGGGAAGTATTCTTTGTAAACACATTTACACTCGATCCATCCTAGACCGATACATTTAGAACATGCCAGCACACAAACATCCCAAGATCACGTGAACAAAACCTCGCACGAGGGACAGAGTCACAATCACCCTCAGTTTTTTTTGTGTGCCAATGATGGTAGGTTTATCACTATGATGCAAACTGAAATATATATTTGTCAAATATGATCAAAATGTATTTCTATGAAAGTTTGTATCCCAGAGGACTTTGCATATTCACACAAACGTCTCAAAATTGACTTTATGGGTAAGTATACCATTCACCATATTAAAAGTTAGACATTTTCCTCTGACGTCATGCTCACGGTGGGAAGATCAAAGAGTGTTACAATATCATGCTGATACTTTCCAGATACGCAAGTTGTATGTACAGGGAATCCCAGAAATCTTTATCAATTTGCCACTTTTTGATTGGTCAGCAAATGAATAGACAATAGATAGAAATCAGAGAGAGAAATCTGGAGGGACCTAGAGATGTTTCAAAAGTTACTAGACACCACAGAAAACCACGAGTCCTCACTAATGACGAAAGCTGAAGAACATTAAAAATAGGAATTGGTTGAACGCTTACGTTAGATGTTGTGATGAAGCTGTCCCTATGCCTTTACAAATGTGTTTTTGATAGAAGATAAGCTGACATCTAAGTGAAAATAGGTAACGCTAGCATTCCAATCACATTTTTGCAACCAACACTTTAGCTCCCTAGCATCATTAGCTAGGTATTTACGCTACTCTTCTAGTAGCATTTAACACAAACAGCAGGAGTAACTGACCAGCCATTTTCTGACTGTAGCTACTTAGTTATCACATACATTGTTTTAAGTTGACATTTGATCTGACCTGTCCACCCAGATTTCACTAAACATTCACTTTTCTGTTGCTGATAAAAGCTCAGTTTTAAAAGGATTTAGGTAGAGCATTTTCACGAAATGTCACTCTGGGGTCACTTTCAGGACATCCGGTCAGTATTACTGTGTGAAGGTTTCACTATCAAACCAACACATGCCAAGCGGGACTGCACCACACATCCGGGAGTGTTGAGCTCTTAAAAACCACTCTCTTCGACCCTGATATGAAAGGCCTTTTACAAACCAGTGTACTTAGGCCTCGGCCTCCTTAGAAACCACCGTCTCTTTGACATTGACCAGCGTCGCCATCTAACTTGCCTTGATAACATGCACTCCAAAACCGCCCTGCCTGGTTAAATGGGCCTGATGTACACCACCAGTGTGGATGTGAATCATATTGGAATTTTATTTGCAAGATGACCGTCAGCCCTCATTACTCAGTTGGTGAAAATGACTTCAGAATATAAATTGATACGAGGTCCTTGCGCAGTGCGTTTGGAAGAATATGTAAAGGTTTGCCAGAGTTTTGTATTCATCTGTTTTACATGGTGCGCTCAGACTTTTTGCAGAACAGGCCTGTTGTTTGTGAAGCTCCATGAAGATTACAGTCCTACAACTTCAGGGTCCTCTAATTCAGTCTCAAACCTTTTTTTTTTTATTTATTTCCATTTAACTGTTGTTGGGAATTTTCTATTTCACATGAGTGTGCTTTACCATTTTTCATTCTGCTAATGCTTTACAATGAGCTGTGTAACCTTGATCTATTTACTGTTTTAAATAGCTGCTTTGAAAAGTGCTTAACAATACATTTGTGTAACATCAGTCCTGTATGTGAATCAAAATGCTACTTAAACTGAAGCTGAGCTGCTGTTTTAAATTCAAAATGAGGAGTGTGATACAAAGAAACAGATATCACATTCAGTGGGTCAGTCTTGAGGTAACAATAACCCGAACTTTTGGGTCAAACATAACCAGTGAGTCTGTTCAATCTTATGGACACCAAATTTAAAAATGTTTTCAAGCAGTCATGAAAAAAGCAATGCGAGTATTTTTATTATTAAAAATGAGCCATTTATTTAATTGAGCATGAAAACATAACATTTCAAAACATAAGCCGTTTAGCTCAATTTATTAAATGCTCGACACACTCAGAACAAAATTGTTTAGCATGTGCTCCTTTCTTCCTTTCCACATGAATTCAACAGATTACTCCTACACTCCTCAGTGCTAAGAAAAACTACAAAACCCCTCCCCATGGGTAAAATGGTAAAACCCTTCCAAGAATTTTGGGCAAAGCAGTACACAAGTATTCCTCCGTTTCACAGATTTTTCCACGGGAATTAACAAACATCAAATACTAAATGAAGCTTGAAGAGTCACGTAGAAGAAAACAAATACAACTGTCGTCTGTTGGTGGGTCTGTCAGTCCGTTTGTGTGAATCAACACAGATTGTATGAATGCTTGGTCCTTGGTGTTTGTGTGTACATGTGTGTACATGTGTGTACATGTGTAACAGTGTGTGTTTAGTCTGACTCTTCCTCTGAGCTGGCAGGTGTGGATGCAGCCTCCTCCTCCTCAGATTCCTTCTAAAAAAAGAAGAGGGTAAAAACAGTATGGTAAGGGTGTGAAGTGTGTAACAAAAACAATTTTCCGTTTCACGAATTTGTACTTGGATCCTCAGTGTTAAAATGACAACAGTTAAGATAAGAAATCAGTAATTATAAGTGAAACAGCAAAAAGCATGTTTCACAGGGCTGGGTTCGGAGTTAATAATCCTGGCTCTTTTTCGAGTCATGCACCATGTAGCTGGACTCGGGATATGCTACATGATACATTTCATTTACAGACATAATATACTAACGTGTGTTTCTATAACTTCGCTCTCTCCCTCTCACAATCTTACTGTTGGTTTTCTCTGTAGCTCTCCATTGATCAGGCTATCAAAATCCACTCAGATAAAATTATTTCACAAGTCCTCTCTTGGACTTCCTTTCTAAGCAAAGAGCATGCAGCAGAACCACAATGCAGCAAATTCCATTTAGGACGGCGACCTTTGTTGCACGTCATATTCTCCTCTCTCCCCTCCATTTCCTGTCTGCCTCTTCACCGCTCAAATGTCCATTTCAGGCAATTTAGATATCAGATGCATGTAGATACAACACAGTTTGATATAAAAACCCTGGTCCATGAGCAGCTTTGAATCGGTTTGTTTTAAATCACACACACGTTTGGTTGTTTTTCTGTTGATTATTCTAGAGAGAATAAATGAGAACTTCTAACATACAGCTGCATCACACTGTGTGTGTGTGTGTGTGTCTGGTCTAATAGTCCAATAACCTACCTACTGTTAACTGTATCACTAAGAGTGGTTATAGCTTAATGCATATATGATACACATATCTATCAAAGTGGCTGACTGGAGCAAGTGATGTCTGAATGTTGTGGTGCAACAGAGGACAAGTACATGAGGATCAATCTCATAACGGTTCCTTCTGCAGGAACCATTATCTGTATGATATCATTACTGGCTTTACCTTCTTCCTCTTGGACTTGCTCTTGTGGTCAGAGTCTGATGAACTCTCGCTGGTCTCGATAAATTCTTTACTCTTGAAGCTGTCGTTGCCTCCTCCCCGCTCCTTGTCCTTATCTCCCCCGGCAGATTTCCTCTTCTTCTCCTCCTTCTTGCCTCCAGACTTTTTACTCTCCCTAAAGGATGAGGAGAAAAAAAACGGTTTTGACTGGTTGTGACAAGAATCCAAACACGAGTTTCAGGTTTGGACATCTTACTTCTTTGAAGTGGAGGTTGATCCGCCGCCGCCGCCGCTCTCTGCGTACTCTTTCTTTGCTTTGTCGTACTGCCTCTTGGCCTCTCCAGCCTTGCCTTCCCACTCCTAAAGAGAGAATAAACAAAGCATCATGGATAAAGACACATGCTTCACACGACTTGTGATTAAGCTTAAGCTCATTTCTGACAGAGTTGTTCATGTTTTACATCTTTTAAAAAAGGATGCATTTCCAGTCTTTTTTCTGACTTTAAAAGTTTAAATTCTAGAAACACAAAGTTTGCAGCAATGACCAAAATACACCGGATATATTCTTAAAATGTGAACACAGAGAAAAACAAAACAAAAAAACAAGCACGCAGTTCTGACAGTAACAACTTGTTTATAGGATTGACTCTGCTATGAATGCAGACAAAATCCTTTTGGGAGCATGCCATAGAAACTATACGAATAAAGCTTTGCATACAACTTCAGATAACTGGACTTATTTAAGAAATATCATAATTCATTAAGATAACTAAAACTGAAAGCTCTTCAAATTACCTGAAGTAGAGTTTGAATTTGAAACGTTAACTAATGTCTTTATGCATCTTTAATAGATTTATATTTTTACATTATGGTTAAGCCGACAGCCCTGACTCTTGCTGCTTTTACATCATTAGTCGCTCCGAACACAAAGTTCCCAATATGTCACAGTCTCAGTCTCGTAGAAAACCTAAATGTAAAATGCAAACTCAGACTTTCAAAGTGAAATATCTAGTGTTGTGAGAGCAAAGGTCTATAACTGAAGTAAATTCATTAATAAAGACATTCTGAATATCTCACCTCCTTCTCTTCTTTGCCAATTTGTCTCCACATTTCTCCGGCCTTCTTGGAAATCTCAGTGACGGAGATTCCTGGGTTCTCAGACTTGATTCGCTCACGACTGGCGTTGAGCCACAGCATGTAGGCACTCATTGGTCTTTTAGGGCCATCTTTCTGCTTCTTCTACTCTCAGTGAAGAAAGGATGGAAATAGTCAGAAATATTTGAGACATTGATCAAATGTATCTCTCAGGTTTTTCCCATCCCAACTGCTCTTTACCTCTTTGCGTGGTTTCCTCTCTTTTTTCTCCTTCACAACTTTGACTTTTTTGACCTTCTTCTTCTTTGCGCTATCGTCTTCACTGTCGTCCCCTTCATCGCTGCTGTCACTTGCGGAAGCGTTGCTGTCGTACCTGATTGACGTAGACACAGAAAAGGAAATGAGAAACGTTTCTTAAGCTTAAAGACAGAGGCAAAGATGGCAGGAAGAAAAGCTGATGAAACCAACAATCTGTTCTTGGAGTAATAAATATTGAAATTAAAGGAAAAAGTCACTCACTCTTCAGCAATGTCATCATCTTCTTCTCCGGGGTTAAACGACTCATCTATAGAGAGAAAAGGGACAGAGAAGCACCCAATCAAACGGTTGTATCTCTTAAACTCAACATGTTTGATCAACTTCTGTGTAACAGAGACTCTTACTCACCACTTTCACCTCCTGAATCATCGCTGTCGTTGCCCTCCTCTCTGATCTTGCCCTCAGCCTTCATCCTCTCCAGGTAGGCGTCATGCTGGTCTTCGTCTGAGTCACTGTACTCGTCAATTTTACCCTTCATGCCCTGAAAGTAAACTGCTCTGTCAAAACACAGCACTGACATAGGGATCTATTCCATCACCTGAAATCAACCATTACTTCAATAATGATTAATTATTAGACATCAAAACGTGCTTATGAAGTTATTTTAAAAAATGCTCTTCGAAACGTTGCCCTGTCTAAAGAAAATTGCCATTGGGAACTGAACAGTGTGCGGACCGCTCTTTTTTCTGCAGTAAATAAATAAAACATGTTTTGTATTTTAAGTATTGCTCTTGAAGCCCATTTTAGATCAACCTTTCGCTTATCGTCCAAATCCTATTCAGCAAACTCTCTTAACTGCAACAATGATTTGTAAATAGCCCAAAGATGTGTGATGGAAGGCATCTGATGTTCCCATGAAGGTGCCCTTATGTGAGATTTGATAAATAGATAAATGCAGCAACCAAAAGATTACTTAAAGCTAACCAGCTCCCCAAAGTAAAAAAATTAAAGTGTCACTTCAGAACAAGTTGGTTGTCACAAGTCGTCCTTGGATGAGGCTCGACGTCTTTGTCTTCACTTGTTTCCCGTTCAGTGCAACATCTTGGACCTGTTTAGGCTGGTTGTATTGTACTTGAGTGTGAAACCAAGTCTTTCCTTATTAAGCCCCAATCTCCATGCATCAATACCTGTGTATGCGACAGTACGACCAATCATTAAAGCTTTCTAACACAAACAGGAAATGGAGAGCAGGCCCGTTCATTTTGATTGAACCTACTCTGCTGAACATGTCACCATGGCAACAGATGGCCATTTTAGCGGTAAGACTGATTTGGTGCTCAGACATTGTTGTCACACAGACCAGGAAGTGGTACGTGTCAACAGACAGCATTGAGAGTAATGCAATCAGCGCTGCCCGAGTTCAGGCAGTGGTCATGATGACAGCTGTGTCAAGTGTTAAAGCACACCAAAAGCCCCAAGGCCACTCATTAGCCAGCACGATGCAAACAAACCCACACACACCTAAACACTCAGTTATTACAGTCCAACACTCTTTCAACACCACGTCCCATGATTAGGCATAAATCACCCAGATTTGATCAGATCTGTGCATCTGTGTAACATCCAACACAGTCCTGAGTTACACACACACACACACACACACACGCACGCACGCACGCACGCACGCACGCACGCACGCAGCAGCAACAGCATACCATGCAAGCAGAGATCACTCCACACAAATAAAAGAGCCTTGTCCACACATGACGCCCATTACCATACCCACCTTCTTCTACAGGGTACACGGACAGACACACAGAAGAGGGGCAACAAACATCAATATCTCGGATGGAAGTTTTACAGAACTCGTATCATAAATCTTTTCCTACTCACTGGAGGGGGTCTGAAGGACAAAACCCTTACCTCTTTGAATCCTCTGTTCTTGATGTTGAGCTTCTTGGCGTTAACAAAGTCAAACAGTTTGCCGTACTCTTCCCTAAGAGGAAAGCAGAATGACAGGGTTATATCGCTGAGATTTTATAGATAGACTCAGAGTTGAACATGCTCTGAAATCTATTTTGTGTGCTTACATACGAGTAGGTCTCCTCACCTCTCAATGCTGCTGAAAGTGTACTGATTTCCTTGCTTTGTCTCGATCTCAAAGTCGAAGGATCGCGTTGTTGTGGTGCCTCGAGCAAAGTTGACGCAGGAGATCTCCTCGAAGCGCAGGTGGACTGGGGGCTTGTGGACATAGATGAAGCCCCTCTCCAGGGGGTAGAGGAGGCCCGAGGACGCCTTGTAGGAGCAGGTGATGCACTGAGCCCCAGAATGACTGAAAAATTGTGGCATTTTTAGAAGGATTTAAATAGATATAAAAATAATATATAAAGAAAATGTGTTTTCAATGCTTGTACTGGATGATTACCCCTGGAAGTTTCCGGGCACAGTGATCTTTCGGTTGACGAGCGCCTTCATCACTCTGCTAACCATTTCATACAGAGATCCAGACATGTTTTTACTCAGTTTGCCCTCATAGCGGCGCTCCACATCCTCCCTGATGGACACACATAGGAAAGGACAGGTTCACTATCTTAAGAAGTCACACTTTGACAGCTTTCTGGGGTTTATAAGAAGCAATACAAAGTAGAGAGGAGCAGAGCAATGATATCTTCAGAACTCTGGCTCTCTCTAGTGGACTCATGCTTCACAACACCAGAAAGAGCATCTCCAATACATACAGTTTGTGTTACCATAAAGATGGTTTACCACAACTGTAGCTCTACTTGTCCTGCTGTCTTTTACTCTCAAAAACTCACTCGCTCATGTTGAGGGTGAGGCTGAGGTCCTCTTCCTTGGAGAAGAGCAGGATGAGAAAGTGATAACGCGTCTGACCCTGCTTGATTGGAGGATCCAGACTGATCTATAAAAACATTACAAAAACAAATAACAGTATTAAAGGGTGTGAGAAGGATCAGGAGAAAGAGCAGGGAAAATGCTTATCCAGGGTACAAAAAAAGTCCACTTACAACAAAGAACATCTGCCTCTGATCCTTGTGAGGCAGCAAGAATAGACGGAGGACGGTGGTGTAGGGAATCTTGTAGTCAAAGGTCTTACCATGGAGGTGAAGGAAAGTCGGATATATACGGATATCATATCTGTGTGAAGAGACAAAGAGAGATGAGTAGCCAGGACAAGCGACCAATGTGGCTTCTATTGAAACATTCTACAAACATTTCAGGGTTAGCTGAAGCTTGAAAGAAGAATATTTAAATTAAGAAATTTGTGAATGACTTTGCTTTGTGTGGATCTTTTACCTTCCTCTGGGTGTGAGACACTGCAGCTCTTTGAAGATACACACAGCATCTCCTGTGGCCTGGATCACATCAGCCTTAGACAACACACTCTGGGCAAATGCCTGTAGCAAACACACATACACAAATGTCAAAGGAGATTTAAAAACTGACAGAAACTCTTCTAGAAAAGGAAGTAGGCCTGCCTTCTGTACCTCAACAGGGTCTTGCCTTTCATCAGTCTGACTGGGTGGGACATAGAATCGGACCTCCATGAGGGAGACCTCCGTGTCGTCATTCTGGTGAAACTCCAGAGTGACTTCGTTCTTCCCTGTGGCGCACTGGGATACGTTGGACAGCGGGATCTCAAATGCTGAATTGTCATTCACATCAAATGATAACAGCGGCCCTGCAGAGGAAGAGGGGAGAAAGAAAGAGAGAAAAAACCTGGTGTCAGTTGTAATTGTTTAACCTTTTTAGAGAGATGCAACAAATGAAACGTTTCAGGTTGCTTTTGGTGAAATTCAGGTCAGCTGGACGTTAAGAGTTTCCCAAAGGTTTACATAAAAGCTTTCAAATTCCTTCATGGTTCTCAAAAGAGAAGGAAGTCTTGATGGATAAAATAACAAGTTGAATCTTAGAGAAATAACTGATATGACATTGTAAGAGCTTATTCTCACGCTGCTCTTAGTTTTCAGAACAGCATTAGTCATTAATCATCTTTATGTGAGAGAGTAATTATTGGTCAGGTTGTTGAGTATGCATGTTTGTTTTTACCTGAGAACTTTGCTGTTCCCCAGTTCCACCCTTTTACACACATGTCTTTCTCTGTCAGCTCCACCTTGTAGTTAGTCTTGAAAAACTCTGAAATCTTGTCAAAGTCCTGATGGAAAAAAGGTAGCAGCGAAAAACAGAGAGGTGGGGGTGTGGGGGGCACAAGGTAAAGCAGAAAATGAAGTTGACAGGAGAGGAAAGGATGAAAAGCAAGAAGAAATAAAAAATTACTAACAGGCAGGTAACTAAGGCAGTATTACACTGGCACTACATGGGTCAAAACCAAGACAAACGGCCTCAAAAAAGGAGTGAGGGGATGGAGGGCTAATTAATCACAACGCAATTAGAACCGCGCCCGCCGCTGAGGCCACTTGGGAACATTGGAGGTGAATGTAATCCATCCGCCCTGTCTATCCTCCTCCCCTCCACACCGCCACTGACAATCAGCCTGTTTATTTATCCAGCAGGCCTGCTTAAAACTGGAGAGGACACACACTCACACACAGCGACAAACACATGCTTAATCACACACACGCACACACGCAGGCGGTGTCTTAGTAGAACACGCACACATACATACACATGTGGAAGTAATTGCAGTGTGTATGTGTGCAGACGAAAGAATGAGATTCTGTGGGAAAGAGAGTTTAGGCACCTGGATATCTGCCTGTCCATAAGGTTATTACAGCCAATTAGAGCGCAGAGCTAGTGTGTGCAAATGTGTGCGAGCGTGTGTGTTTTCAATACAGTTCATTAGGATGTTTGTGAGCCTGGATTAAGATGTGATTTAGATAGGAAAGCATGCGTGACCAGATGTGAGAATTCATAAAAAATATGCTGAAGTGCCTGTTTGTGTTAATTTGTATATTAAAAAAAAGTGTGCAGAAGTCTGAGAGTGTGAATATGTGTGTACGAGTGTGTTTTCATTCCCAGTGTCCTCATCAGGCCTGCTGTTGAGTGTTTCCCACCTCCTCATTACAGCTTTGGCAGATTTGCTGTTTAGCTCATTTAATCATATAAACACACACACACACACGCAGATACACAAGCAAACCAGCTCTCTCAACATTATTCAGTCTGCAATTTTAAAAATAAAAAATAAGTAATAGTTGGATTAAACAAGTTGGACAGGTGCTGAAGTGATATCTGTGTGACTGTTATTGTTTATTTATACAGCAAAGTGTTTCTCAACTATTATAACTAGTCACATTTGTTATTTTAGCTATTTTATGAGCAGCATGTTACATGTTGTTGACGGCAGTGGCGGCTGGTATATGGTACAATTTCAGTTTTGAGACATCACTGTTATTACTCCTTCTATTCTGGCACCCAACAAGACGTCGTTTTACTCCTTCATCGCCTGCGACCCTGTGGTGGTCCCGCTAGGTAAGCTTCGTTTTGACGCAGTGCTTGAGCCCGTTATTAAAAAGTTTGTATGGTTGTGAGAAGTTTAACTTTCCAGCAAATACGTATTATAGATTTACATTGATATTAACAGATGATAATGTCTCTTTGCAACCAGAACAATTCCGTTCTCAGAGTCGGTGAGACACAGAGGACTGTAATTGATCATTTCTTCAGGAGTCAGGGAGAATTCAGCTGAAGAGAGTGAAGCAGTAAACTGTTTTCATAAATTGATTAATGAATGAGAAACATTAAAAAACCTCGGGCTAAAGGGTGTTAAAATGGCTGTTTGAATCTTTCTAGCATGTGAAAATGTAATGCAGAGAATACGTTATTGAATAGATCAGTTGGTGACCAGAATCAACTATAAAGTCAAATACCAACAAGGCAATGTTTAAAACGCCAGTGCCCATAAAACTATACAATGCACATGTGCCCTGCATGAAAAGAAGTAATACGCACGCCTCTGCTCCTCCAGCTGACAGTTACAGGTTCGCAACAAAACTGACTCTCTGGCAAAGTGTCAACATCTTGCTCAAGGACACTTTATTGGGACAGATGCATCAAGGCTTCTGTACGGCTCGCCAGCAGCCAAACCTTCCGCCAACTTCCGATTACTGACACTGGCTGTGGGATCATAAACAATGACATCACACCCTACGCTCCGGGACAGGAGGATCCATCTCCCCCCCCAAAAAATATGCTGATTAACCCCAGGAGACGCAGCCACTCAGGGTCCAGGTTTTACCCGCTCCTCCATCCCAGTTTTTAACTTGCGTGCTGACAATCCCCATACACTCAGAGCAGGAGGGCAAAGAAAAAAATACAGTGATAAAAAACAAACACAACCGCAATTTTTTTCCTTGTCTGTCCTCTGAGCCAAATTGTTTCAGTGGATTGACATAAACACTGACTCACATGAGCCGATGATTACACTGTTTATGGAACACACATGCTAGCGCTGGTTTCCCTCATTAATCCCATTAGGAGCTCTGGAGAGACGAGCCGACTCATTCACATACTTCTGTTAGCAACACACACACACCCACATACACCACACTTAAGTGGTGGCCTTTTCGCAAGATGATAGTGTTTAACTCTGTGAAAATATTTGATATATGATGGAGGTTGGTCATCTGTGGTGGCCCTGTTTTGTTTTTTTTACATTACTTGATATAAACACAGCGCTGAACAAACCAGCAGTGTGTGTCCGTCTGTAATATTCCACTGTTGCCTTGTCCTCCTCTGAGTAAGGTAACAATCATTTCCCAGAAACAGAAAAATACAACCAGGGGGAAAAATCAAGAGTCTATTGACATTTGAAAACAGGAAAATGAGAACAACATGAGTGATAATTAGAGCCCTCTCAGTTATGAACCTTAAAAAAACCCCTGTAAAAACACTGCTTGATTGCACAAAGAAAAAAAGCTAACAAGCAGACTGCTGGTACTGTATGTCAGAAACATAAAAACTACACTCACTGTGTCCCTGAAGCCGTCATATTTGTAGACATGTCCTGTGCTGGTGCTCAGCTTGATGCCATGACCTAAACACACTCGTCTCCACTGGGCATGGTTGAGCTCAACAGCCGGGATGCTGTCCACCTTCCCCGTCTTGCTGCTCTTATAAACCACATTTTGTTTGCTGAAACGCAGCCGTCCATCATTCTGCAAAGACAAAGCAGGTACAGGGCTTGTGTGAAAACAAAGGTAGTGGAATTCCCTTTAAAGGGGCTATATGTAACTTTCAAAAATACTGCGTTTGTAGCGATACCGCATGGCCGTCACGCGAACTGCACCAGTAACCTGTTGCTCGCTCCCCCTCGCGTGCTCGTCATACGTGCTCGTACGTAGACAAACGAGCATCAACATCGCCCCTGAAACACTGGATTTTAACCAGCATAATGTTTACAGAGGAGGTAAGTGGTCATACACATGTGAGAGTCTGTGAAGGAGTCTGTGTGTCTCATTCTCCATCCTACAAACGACAGTCTCGGCAGGCACTTTCACATCAGTTAAACGTTTGCTTATTAATGGGCGATAAAAAACGATTTATACATGTAAAAAGTTACATATATATGTAACTTGTAGCTATATATAAATCATTAGGTCGTTAGGCAGTTCGCCTGAAGGCCATGCGGTATCGCTACAAACGCAGTATTTTTGAAAGTTACATATAGCCCCTTTAAAGTTTGTTGAAAGGAAAGCTGAGAACAGGCAGAGTACTCAATTATGACAACATTTTACAACCCCTTTTCTCAACAGAGTCATTGTTTGAGTTATTTTTGAGGTGAAACTGTCCCTTGCTTCAGTACTTTCCACGTCAACATTTTCTGGTTTTCTGAGTCATGACACTAAGCTAATGTTTGGGTTTCAGACATAACAAACAATTTAAAGCAGACAACTTAGGCTCTCGTAATTTTCCTCAACGTTACGTTTCACAGACCAGAAGACTACTAACAGCATGTTAGGCAGATGAAAAGTTAATATGAATAACTAAGTTTCTGTCCTAGTTTAAGTTATAACCTCTGAATAATAGTGATTGCAAGTTACAACACTAAACCAATTTAACTCTAAATCTGATGATCAAAAACCTGTGCTGTCTGTATCAACCATAGCTTTCTGTAGAACTTAACCCCTTCTAGGTTAATTCAATACTGCTATAAATTTGAACCTTGACCATCATCTTGGACAGCCTCAGTTAATAAAAATATGGTTAATCCCAGCAAATTCATGTCTAGTTTAAATAGAAATGTTCTGATTCATTTTTCTTTCTTCCAGGTGTTAATACGCTTACGTAGTCTTGAGTATTGGCTGACACCATGTTGCGGTAACTGCTGCCTCGCCAATCCCAAGTTCTGCATTTTAGGAGTTAGAGTAGACACTTTATGAACAATTTTTAGAATTACATCAGCTCTTACTTAGATAAGTCATTTGTTTTTGCTTCAACTACACAACATGGTGTTTCAATGTTTCACTAATTTTACAGCTAGAAGAAACCCTTTATCTATACCAAGAGTTTACTTTTAAGAGTTTACAATAAAGTGCAGCCTGTGTATGGATAGTATACTAACTTATTTCCAGCATGAATTATCTCTACCACGCTTACAAGGCAGTGGAAGTTGAATAATTTAGATTGCACTAACCTCTATTCTCTTTCTTAACAGACATTTGTTTAGGACATTTTAAATAAACAGTTTTCTAGGAACAAACTAGCAATTGAAATACAATGTGATGCACAACTATAAAACACCAGAACATATACACCTAGACTATAAATCATCTTTGTCTCATCCATTGATGGGACACTGACCCAGGAGCCTTTGACTTCCTGATAAATCTCGTTGAACTCCAGTGTGTCTCCCATCTCAGCTGCTGATGCTCTGAAGAGACAGAAGAAAGTGCATTTAAGTTATATCGAAACATTCAGAAACCTTATGTAAAGCATGAAATGCATCTCTGGTTTCCCAAACTGTATTTTTCGTTTGGGGAATTGAATTCTATTAATCTAGAAACGATCTTTTTCATTGGTTTAGCAGCTAATTTGAGCTACTTGTCAGTTCTGTGGAGACCTTTGTTGAAAACACTCAGACACGCCGTGATTGAGCCAAACACTGAGTCAGGCTGATGAATGAAAGAAAGGGAGAGATCGACCTTTTGTTCTGTCATGATGCGAGAACCAAAAGCACTCTGTGGTGGCGCAGATACCCATAACAGTGTTTTTCAATTGAACTTTTATTTATCACTGTGATATAGGGATTTCTGACCAGAAATCTCACCACTTAAAGCACCGTGTATGGTTAACAGCTAGCAAAGATAGCACAGTTCATGTCGTCGACTGTTAAAAGTAATTCCCAAACTACGGACTTTAACGTACACGTCGACTGTTAATCCTTCAGATATACAGCCGTAGATAAAGGTTAACTAACACCGTTATATCTCACTGTAATATAACATTAACGTGTTTCCTTATTCGCGTTGCACTAGTCACAATAGCTAGGCTACATTGAACAGCAGCGGGAGCGCTTCTTTTACCGAACGATGATGCACTGACTTGTATATCGGACCCATGCTCACGACACGCGCAACGGCACCGCCCCATAGAGGCACGGTGTACATCAAAACGAGCGCTCCAGCAGAGGTAGGCCGGTGTGAAGAAATCAAGTGATGTTCAGAGTACATTTGTACACGTAATAGCAAAATATATGCGCATAGGTAGACTATAATCACATGTAAGAAACATTTGTGAGAAAAAATGTACCTTAACAAGCTAAAGTATCGAATTAGAAAACTTAATGGCTTACTGTCAATGTAGCGTGCAGCTTCGCCTGTTTCCCGCGTGTAGCATCGAGAGCTAGCACTACGTCACAGGAAGAAACAGGGATGCGTTTATTTACTTCCGGTTTTGGTGGAAGATTTATTTCTTTTTAGCAATGAACCAAGAACAACGAACATGTAAAACACAAACGCTCTTGACTGTTTTGGGTCAAGACGTATACACAGTACAGGAACTCCCCTGGCGTTCATGGCAACTTCTGTCAGAAAACAGAGACTTTCTTCTTTCTTTTTTCCATTTTCTTTTTTTCAAACGGACACTTGTTCATGAGTCCACGGTCCATGCAGGCGGACAGGGTGCAGTGGCAACTTATCACCACTGGGTGGCACACAAAACATCTGATTAAATACCAGGTATATTTCTGTTCAAGTCTTTTTCACTTTCTTTTCTTGTCTTTTTTTATCCTTTATTTTTATTTCCCCTGTCATGACCAACACTGTATTCAGTAGCCTACAAGAACTGGGGGCAAACCAAAAGGTAGACATCACATCATAATGTAGTCTAAGAAACGGCTTAATTAAAAGAGTTCTTTAGTTTTTGACTTGATAAAGAGAAGACTGGATGTGTCTGTGGGAAGAGCATTGATCAAAGAAATCTAAACGGACACACATGAACAAATTATCTCGCTGTGGGGCCTTGTTGCAAAATTATTAGGTTTTACCACTTGAAACCCCTTGTTAGCCGCACTTCCCTGGCAGTAGGCTATAAGCTTATATAGGCTAGTTTTCTTCTTAGCCCTTGTTTTTACAAATAGATATTCCGACAGCGTAGCAAAGGTAAATCAATAAATTAAAATGATCAAATAGTTTATCCTAAAACAGGACAGCAATATATTAAATAATTTTTACTTCGGGTAATGTTGCGGTGTAGCCTATTGGTTTATACTTTCTTACAATATCCTAATTAATTATGACAAAACCAGTTGGCACCTTACCCTTGAGGCTTGAGGGGCCCCCTGCCATCATCGTCGACTCTGTCGTTCCTTGTAATTTGGCCCCTTTATTCAAACTGGACGCGATGCAAACAGACCAAGGTTTCTGAGTGACTGAGTGGCAAAAGGCCCATACTCCGAGGTTTGCGTAAGATTTTTTTATTTTCAATTTCATTTAGGCCTATGTCCATTTCAAATTAAGTAGGCCTACCAGCAGAGATTCTTCAGTGAATCCATTCTTAGTGCATGCGCGTAAACATGCATGGTCGTAATCGTGCACTGCTGTTAGCAGGCTATAGTCCACTGAGTGACAGCCGGAGGTGAGGAAGATCACCGTAATCCCACTGCCAGTAAAAACTAAATCTTTAGCACTGAAGCCAGAGGAAAACACAGAGAAGCAGACGCACTCTTGTCTTCACCCTAAAAATGGAAAGAAAAACAGACAGAATATTCCCAAAACAGGGACTAGGCTACAGGTTTACATGGTCCATTGATAAAATGTGTTGCAACTTTGAACGAGTTTACGAGAGGCCCTTTCATTTATAGACCCTTGTGTCCTTATATTACTGTCGAAAAATATAAACGTCACAGACTGCTCAATAAAATCTCACTTCTTCGAAGTTCCTTTGAAATACTTTTCAGCTTTTTTGTCAAAAGGCCAATTTAAAAGGTTTTACATTACATTTCTATTCATCACTTTAAGATCGCCCATGTTTCAATAGAGGCCCACTGATATTGAGGGGGAAATAATTAGCAATGATACAAATTATTTTCAACGGACTTATTTTATTCAGAGAAGACACTGCATGATAACATTTTAATGAAAAAATAAATAGCCTAAAGATATGTGTTTTTTTTAATTAAACTTTGCATTTTTTATTTTTTTATAAAACTTTGCTGGAGAGTTGCACAGGCTGAAAGAGATGAAGAGAGAACTTGTGTAATTGTTTCCTGGAGCATTGGTGGGTCTCAGGGTTGCCGGGTCCTCGTGGCCTGCAGTGTTCTGATCCAGCAGGACTCGCACCTTATTAAAGGCAAGCAGATTAAAGATCAAACGGCTGCAGTCAGATTGCGTTCAAGAGGATGACAAGCGGAGAAAGACAGATATGAGTTGTGACAAGTCCCGTGGTCCTGCGGCTCTGTCAAAGTGAAGCTGCGATGCGTCAATTCGGTGAATCACCAGCAACTGAGGAGGAGGATAGCGAAAGAAGGAGAGCCCGGGATGGAAAGGAGGGGAGGAAAAGGAGAAACGGGTAGAAAGAGAGGAGGAGGAGGTAGCCTACAAAAAGGCTCCGCCGTCATTCAGTCTGTCACACGGACCACACGCACCAAGTCAGCGGACCGTCAATATTTTAGATCCATCCTCTCTAAAATAATATATTTACCATCAACAAAAAATAATCCTTTTATAGAAGTAAAAAGCGTCACCACCTGCGTTGTCTTTCATCATCTCCAGAGTTGTACTGGGGAAGCAGAGTAGATGTAATTGGACCGTCACATAATGGAAAGTTTTCGATTCTTTTAGAGGAGAGAGAGAGGAGACATCATTATCGGTTTATTTCAGCTGATAAAATCGACCGGTGGATAAATTGAGGGAGCGCACTGAACGGAATAAAAGAATTTGGAGAAAATGAAAAGTTGTGGAGGTAAGTAGCCTACTTTACAATGAAGTTATAGCCTACTTTTTGATAGAAGTTTTAAAATAACAGACACTTCTCTATCATGAAAAAGACAACAGCCCCCCCCATGATACTCTAGTAATGAGGATATTATTATTATGAAAATTAATGTAATGAGTTGGGGAAGTCTTCAAAGCTGGTCCAAGTATGTTAATGTGAATGCTGTCTGATTTTAAGTAAATAATGGTTTTTAAATGCGCTCAAATGTTACTGCTAAAACAAAAACATCTAGCTAATGAAACACAAAAGCTCATTTCATTCAGTCTGTTTAGTAACAATGTAAAGATTGGATTGGATTTTTTTTTGTTTTAAAAAATCTAAAATTAGTTGGAAGTTTGGTAAATAATTTATTTACATCAAACTATGTATGATGGAGCAACAGCTGTTGTGACACATGAGCAGACCTAAGCGTTTTCAAAGGATCAGACATAGGTGATATATATTTTTGAGATTTTCTATGAAAATTGCAAGAAGGTCAGCAATTTACACACCACCAGAAGAGAGAGACAAAAAAGTGTGTGTGTGTCTGTGTGTGAAAGTAAGAAAGAGGGGCGTGTGGGGGGCTCTTATTCACATAAAAAATGACAGGGGTTTGAGGGGGTCAGAGGCAGCTAAAGCCCCTGTCTAGTTAGCTGTCACTGATATGAGAAAGTACATGATTCACGTTAGTCAGGGTGTGAGTAGACACACTTACACTCAAGCAGACACACACTACACACACTTTTCCCCCTGGGAAAGCCTGTTGCGGCTGCTGCTCTGTGTCCAGGCAAGGAAGGAAAGGGAGGTGAAAGAAATACGGGAAAAAAGTAAAATAAAGGAGGTCTGTGTGAAGAAATGATATGTCGCGCAAAAGATCATCAAGTTCCTCTCCTTCTGTCACCCTCCCTCACTAGCTTATTTCATAAAGATGGTCACTCACATGATGAAGCACGGCTGACCATCAGCAAATTGCTAAAAACTTTATAAGGACAATAAAAACATGTGATTGCAGGACAAACTCTCTCTGATACTCAAATAATTAACTGCTATACAAGATTGACTTAAATTGTATAAACACACAAAGTCATGTTTCCATTATTTTCTTGATGACTTTCCCTTACTTAACTGTGGAGTTAACCTTATATACCCTCAATCTGACCTTAGTCTTCGCCATAAAATCTAATGTGTACATAATGGTTACTACCTATACCCCCATTATGGTCCTTACACTGTGTGACTGTGTAATTGAGGTCCTCATGTAGACACAAAATCATGATCACTCACACACATGCAATCATGCAAACAAGTTTCTTCCTACTTTTGCACTCCTCTCTGTCTCTCTCTGTCCTTCAGCAAATACACATGCACACACGGTGGCACGATACATGCACACACCTACACACACAAACACACTTACACACACACACACACACACACACACACACACACACACACACACACACACACAGAGAGACAAGGCATGTTATTGCTGGGAGGGTTGAATTAGTGTCGGTGTGTTTCAGATAAAAGCGTTAGTGTGTGTTGGACCAATGAGCTAAAACACACAGGCCAACAGGAGGAAACAAAGGAAGAGTGAAGGACAGAGAGAGGGGGAGTGAGAGAAAGAGAGAGCAGGGGAAGTGTAAAAGAGAGTAAAAATTGAACCTTTCACATCTTTTGATTTGCTCAGCGCCATCCTCAATTCTTCATGGTACATATATATGCGGATGTCAGGAGGATGTGTAGAGGCGGGGGTTGTGTGTGTTGGGGTGAGTGAGCGAGTAAAGAGAGGTAGAGGTAGATAAAAGTAAACAGAGAGAGAGAGAGAAACTGGTGGTAGAGGGGTTAATGCAGTGCAGATTCACGATTGACAGAAGTTAGCAGCACCCAGAGGGAAAGAGAGAGAGACAGAGAAAGAGGGAAGGGGGAATGATATAAAATGAGTCGGTCACGCTTTGAACAGTTACACATGCTGTTTACATTTTTCCCAAATTAACATGGCCCCTCGCTTCAGAAAACTCTCCCCTGCTCTCTCCCCTCCACCAACTCCTTTTCCTCTCCCTTCTTCTTTTCAAATCCCCTCTTCCTCCTCCACCTCCTCTCTGGCTTGATCCTTCAAGACCCTGAAGTATCTCTCCTCAATCTCAGATCCAGATTAAGATTCATTACAGTAGTAATACCACATTGCAAAAATGTTTTAACTGTAACAAGTTCCGCATTCAAAATGTTATTTAAGAAAAAGTATATCATCAGGATTAAAAACTATTATTATTATTATGCAGGAATAACTTGCTCTTGTTGCCAAACAAACAACTTCTAGCAATCTACCAATTACCTTCACAATCCATGGATTAGTGAGGCTTTGGTCTAGAGAGTCAGAACATGAATAAATATTAGATCTTTTCCAATAAGATTTTCTTAAAGCTCAAATTTATGTCCTTATATCGCTTTTTTGTTCAACTTAAAGTCTTTGAAAAAATATTTTAACTATCCAACAAGACAAAAAAGGAGCAAAGAATAATTTTTTTAGAGAAAATGTGAACTAGAGTATTTATATATTGTTGGCTTTAAAAATTAATCCTTTAAAAAAAGTATTCTCAGAAGGAGGAAAACTCAAAGGTGTCAGAGCTTTACGTCACTACATCACTCACGACTTTTTCTCTCTTAAAGCAGATTAATTCAGCAGCACGTTATTGTCTTAATCTTGTTTAAGGTGTTTTTTAAGGGAGAATACAATGAGATGGAGATGGGGGGTGGTGTTGAGAAGCAAATTAAAAGCTAAGGGTCTGAAAAAAAGGGGGGCAGGGAATGAAAGATGTTGCGGGGAACCAGTGGAGCCAATTAGTGAAAGGAAGAGAGGGGAGCGGTAATTAGGGAGAGAAAGGAAGGAAACTTTAAAATGGAAGTTTGACATTTCGGGAAGATTTAGGGAGAGAGGGGGGACAGATTAAGCGACAAAGAAATTGAAACCAAACATGGCGATAAAGTCTGGAGCGACTGGAATCCACTGATTTAAAAAAAGACAGGGATGGATTGGCTTTATAAGGTGAAGAAGGGAGACAGACATCAGTGTATGAAAGGGAACTAAACAGAGGATACAGAGTTTACGACTAGCAAGAAATAGCTACACACAAAGTTTCTTTGCATAAACACAATTTTTATTGGATTTTTTTATGTGTGTTTTCTTTTGCCTTTGTTTTTGGGTCATTGATGTTGTTTGGCAACCCGGGTGTGTGTCCAGTGCCAAGAGGATCAATTTTAAGTTTGATCTGAACAAACTCCAGAAGAAGAGAATCTCATGGGAGGAGTGATGGGAAAAGTGTGTGTGTGTTTGTGCCTTTGGTTTGTTTATGAGTATTTATTCAGTATAAGGTCTGTGCATACATGGATCTACGCTCCACTGCACAATCTGGATGTGTGTGCACATGTATGTGTGTTGAGTTAGAGAAGGAATGCACATTTGATTGAGTACAGATTGCACATAAATCTGGCCTTTAACTGTACACAGACACACAACACTGACCCTGACCTTTGACTGTCAAACACCTCAGCCTTTCCTCACCCTCACTCACCTCACTGACTGTCCAGCTTGTGTCTCTGTCCACTTCCACTGTTGTCGTAACCATAACATCTGTCTGATGATGCGTGCATGTTTGTGTCCCTGGCATTATGCACAGGTGTGTTTATGTTTAGTGTAGGCGTTATGACAGATGGAAAAACTGTCACCAGATACAGTTCAGGGGCAGAACAACAACAAAAACAAAAATGCAAACGGAAAAAAACTTCCTCTGAGGTTAACTCTGATAGGTCTTTTCTTTCATCAGTTCTGCCCCAGAGAGCCTGAAACTCTCCAACACATAAGTGCAATGACAGTTACAGTAACAAGCAAGTCACGTTGGAGGATGGCAGCACTCTGAGAAAGTAATGTGACAAGAAGATAAGAATCTGTTAACAACGTTTACAGTTAATGACTCACTAATAAAAATGGTCCCATTGAGTTCCATTCTTGATCTCGGCAACATACTGTATATATATGTTCAACTTTTTTAACCCCTGGTTCACTTCTGACCTTTTCTGTGAAGTTTCAAAATATACCCAAATATCTTCTTCATCCAACAGAGATTTCTGAGGTGACGTCAAATGTAACGCAAGAAGTGCGTTGCATTTGTGATGCAACTTATGACACCTAAAAGACAGACGGGGACAAATTTTCAACAATGTTGCGGAAAAGCAAAACCTGAATGATATGACTTGAACCTTGAACTAGATACTTGAATCACCTTTTCTCTTTTTTATACATATGAAGCCGTTTTGAAATTTACTCATGTTCTGAACTGAATTGTTGCCAAAGTTGCCGCCCCAATAAAAATGTCGAGATAAGAAAAAATTACGTAAAAACACATTTTAATTCAATTAGATTTATACGTTGTTGCAGACTATTCAAAAGGAATTCCAAAGATGTGTCTATAAATTCACATCCAAAGCATGACATTGTTATTTTCTGTTGTCAGTTATAGTCCTCTGGTGTTGCAGGGGAGTTCTTCATAGTGCATCTATAATAACTTGAATTTCCCTCGGGATCAATAAAGTATCTATCTATCTATCTCTATCTATCTAACATGAGTTTTGGTTCCCGAAAAGACACACCACAAATGAACCTTTTTCCCTGAAACCAAGCTTAATTAATGCTAAATCATATCAAAGTTTAACAATGAATACAACCAAAAGTATGCAACAAAAATACACTTTGGTCATTATATCAAAGTTGCAATGGAAATTACAAACATCTCATTTGGACTGGATTTACAACATCTTCTACATACTGACGTTTCCTTTCTGTTTAAAGCCCCTTTCAAGTGGTTTGAGCAATGGAGGGCAACCTCTTTTGGCAATGGAGCTAGTTTTTCCTGGACCAGACTGGAGAGATTAACTTGCACATGGATTTCCCACAATACCAAATTCTGTTTTAGTGCTTGTTTAAAACCTCAAATGGTGGTATATGGTGGGAAAGATGAAATATTAGTCCTCTAGGATTGGAAGCGGTACATCGCCCACAAACACTGGGTCACTGGTTTACTAAAACACAGTCAGCAGTGTAAAATGTCAAGCATGTTACGAGACTCTTCTTGCCCCTGAACAGAACATAACACTGCTAAATTCAACCCTGAACCCTGACCCTGAGATGGTATTTTATTCTAAGTTTTACTCTAACCTAAGTGTATCTCAGAGGCTCTGGCGCCTGATATTCAAGCTCAGTTCTATATTTGCAGATGGCAGCCAGGCTCACAGTGCCCCATCTGACTTTACATGAGCAAATAAACCGTAGATAAAAATATGATCTGCTGTGAATAATGTAGCCCCCCCCATGTGTGTGCATGTGTAACCCTAATAGGTATGAGAGCCAAAATGTAAAGAGTCCCACACACATAAGTGCACAGAGGTAGGTCATGGTCGGCCAATGTAGGGAACCCCTGTGTTGCTGTAATGCAATCCTCCCACTGAGAATGTTCTGGTTTCAACCCTGCCCTGCGGAGTGTGCTTCCACTGCCAGGTACACAGACACAGCCACAAGCCTGGAGGGCTCCCCTTGAAGTTTGTCTATATGCCGACTTTAGCATAGTTACTCAATGTATTATTATATAACAACAACTTAGCTCTGGGTATAAGTTATCTCAGTTTACTCGTACTAAAGAGCAGTTGTTTTAAAGCCACAGCGCAGGATGCTTTCAGACATGTCAGCGCTCAATCAAAACAACAGGAGACTTTCACGTCTGGCAATCATCTCCGAGCATGTGGCTGCAGACAAAAGGAAACACTTTGAAACAGTTTGGGTAGATTTTTTGCCAAAGGAGAACTTTCTTTTTTTGGTTACCTATTTATTCCTCTTAATGGGATTCTTTTTTTGCACACTATTATATGTACACTGCACACTTTTCCCTCAAGGCTGTTTACTCTCATAGTCAACAACGTTGCGTTGATTGCAGGCTGTTTTGATGCTAATGGAGGATGTTTGATGGGAAGGTCCCGTGGCTTGATGAGCTCCAAATGTTCAGGCATCGCTGAAAGATGCTTATTGCTTCTGACAAGTGATGAGGCTTTTGCGGTGGAGGAGATCGGAGAAGGCTTGGCTGACAGGGCTGTCCTAGTTGACTGATTTCAAGGTGTGTGTGGGAGCGTGTGGGAGTTACCGGGCCAAACCACTGTGTTTTAGATAATAGTCTGTGAGGATGCTTTGATGTAGCCGACAATTCAGGTGGAGGGGTAATAGGTTCTAAAGGAGGTAAATCTGGGGAGCTTTTGCTAAATTTTTGTCCACGTCACTCTTTTTCACGTCATCCCTGACAAGCATATCCAATCACACTTTAATTTGAAACTGGTAGTTTCCTGATCTGTCATTCAATCTGTCATTAAACTAGAGCACAGCTTGTTTTATGGAAGCTTGAGTTTATTAGGCTGTATTGTAACATTTACTCATCATGTCATCATTTAAAGTGAATCAAAATAAAAAGGGAAACATGACTTTGGAATGACTTTTAAGGATTTGCTTTGTCTTTGATCTTCACATGACATGTCTGGCTAAGGCAAAGTGGAAGAAAAAAAAATTACAACACATTTTTCCACATTTCTCATCTGGAAGCCATATTTTCCTTACCTTTTGTAAACACAAATGTCTTGCTTACTGCAACTATAACACATTCTTATTTTAAGTTGCAAAGCAGACCTTTCTCTTGTATTGAGTTGTATATACTATATAATATCATTATGTTGCAAACCCTGTGGAATTGTATACAATACATCAAATGTAAGCAGTTGACTCAAAAAAGGGTGTTGACTGTTTTAAGTCAGAACTTGTTTTCTTTGCACCACTGAAAACATGTAGAAGATAAATATTTAGCAAGTGTTGAAGCGGTTTGCCCAAAATACTTCTTCTGTGGGGCTCGTCGCTGTCAATAGATGAAAGAAAAAGAAGAAGAGGCAATAGAGGCAAAGTAGGAGAGCTAATCGGGGTTAATTGGCTGCTGTTATTTTGACCCGAGGCAGAAAAGAGATAAGAGAGTTGAGCCGAGGGAGGGAGGGAAGAGGAAAGTTTGAGTGTGGTGCAACCTGTTAAAGGGAATTTAAAATGGTGAAGCAATGGGAATGCCGGAGGTGAGTCAGAAAAAGATAGAGAAAGAGAGAAAGCTGTCACGGAGATACACATTGTGCAATACATATTTCCCACCTGTTGAACAGCAGTATGTTTTGCCCATATTTACAAGCATGAATCACTGCTGCCAACTGTGGGTGTCAGAAGGATGATAAAGAGGATCAAAAAAGGATGGCGGAGGGCAGATAGGTAAAAAGAGATTTCTAGAGGAGGGTGAAGGAAGTGCTGGGAGAGATAAAAAGCAAAGGAAGAGAGTGTGAAATAGACTGAAAACATGGGATGAAGAGAAAAGGATGTACATGATGTTCCTTGATACTGAAAACCATCTTTCAGCTTCAATTTTCTCAGTTTGAAACCAGAAACACAGGCACTAAAAGGGTTGCATTGTTAGAACTGCATCCTCTCTCTATCCTTCTCTCACACAGACTCCCAAAACACACAGTCCCAAAATCATATACACACCACAGCGAAGTGAAATTAATCTACATCTACAAGAACTGCAACAAACATTCTCACAAACACTCACACCGTAACACAAAACACCCACACAAACACTGTGAAACCTAAACAACTAGTCCACATACAACTGATTCAAACACATTAATGTTTGTGATTGTGCAGAGAGACACATGCCTTTGTTTTTGGGGATATCAGTCAGGAATGAACATGAGTGTGTGTGTGTGTGTGTGTGTGTGTGTGTGTGTGTGTGTGTGTGTGTGTGTGTGTGTGTGTGTGTGTGTGTGTGTGTGTGTGTGTGAGCAGCTGTGTGTGTGTGAGCAGCTGTTTGCCTGACAAGCCGGTGAATTGAACATAGGAGCCATTAGTCCGAGTGTCTGAGGTTATTAAGAAAGGTTTTATTTCAAGCCAGAGTAAATATATGACCGCAAGAAAACTGGAATTGGAAACACTTTTTAGGCAATGTCTGTTGGCTGTTGGTTGAAAATAAGTAAACGGACATGACCATTACCATAGAGAGAATAAAAATTCCTGTTAACAGTGACTGAGGAAGTAGCAAAGCTTTGAAACTTAAGCAGGAGGTTTTTTTTAGTTCGCAAAATGTCAAATTCTTTAAAACCAAGCACTTTGGTTAAATAATCACAAAATGTCTGAGAAAATAAGGGCTGAGATAAATTTCACCTCATTGTTATGATTATAAATATCTCTGCAGAGAGCCTTCATTATCACCTGGACACCCATGAAGGGCATGTTTTTAAAGTAACATCACACACTGTCTGTCTTAGTTTTAACCTTTTTTTTATTATTTTGCCACCAGTCCATCAACACCAGCTCGTCTTGCTGTTGGCAGCTGCCATGGCAACAGCTCTGGATCCTTCTCACAACCTGGCCAGTGAGAGGAGCTCGATAGAAAGCACGTATGAGCTTACCAAATACCTGGAGTATCAGCTGAAGGAAATCAAGGACATTTATGTGAGTAATGTGGTTTGTTTCAGTATATCTTGTACTTGTCTATTTATTTACATAATTTTACATTGTACATGTACATTTGTCATTCACATAATAAACAAGAGCATTTGGTTGAGAAGAGCTCTCTTCTGAAGTAATTTAATCTAAAAACGTTTCATTAATTTCGATTAAAGCAGCTCTAACTATTGTCAAAGGCAACTTATTATTACCTGAATTTGCAGCTCCCCTTCTTGGAGCTTTATGATATCTTTCAGCTCCTTTCAGCTGACAGGCACGCAATGTTATTGTTTAGGCTTGTATCATTTTCAGCTCTAGCAGTCAGCGGGCAGGTGTTGTCGGTGACGAGCTCTGACAAATACTCAAATGCAAATGACAATGTTGCTCTTCAACTGCTGTAGTAGGAACGTAATCAAAAGACTGGCAAATGGGCTAATATCGCTAGCCCATTTACCGAGAACATCCAAAGTTTAATTTATTCTGACAGCAAATGCCAATATTGTTGTGCTCAACCATCTAGAGGGTTAGGGTAACCTGTGGATTATTTTAGTAGTTTTGCCATTTTCTAATGTTTACAGATAACATTGTACTCACCATGTTGAGTTCCTTGAGAGTAGTGATATCGCTTTACGGACATCGGAAAAGGCAAGAATGATGATATGATGACATGACATAATTCCGGAGAGAAAACAAACTAGTCAAACTACGAAATCATTGTTTTACATGATCATAGTCCAACTTTGCTCTATTTTAGCCTACTCGATGACACAGAGTTTTCCCATGTATTGTTGGATTCCTTCAGACCTGACAGGACTGCTGACTTTCAGTTCAAACACCCAATTAAGTGGTGAAATATTTAAATTGATAGTTTAACCTGTTTGATCAACTGATTCTTGGTTGACAACCGTCATTTAGCTGTGTAGAATGTTATTCAATGATTGGCTAAATGATGACTGTCCATAATAAACAAGAATTCATCTTCTCACCCTTCTCATTCTCATTTAACTCCTCCAGCTGACCTACCTCGGGCCGCCATTCAACGAGAAAGACTTCTCTCCTCCACGTCCCAATAGCACAGCTCTGGCCCTGCCAAGTGCAGCTACCCGCCTTGAGCTGTGGCACGGACTTGAAAACCAGGCCCGGCTCGCCCAGAACCAGAAGGCCTACTCTGTTCTGCTGGCTGCTGTCAGGGAACTGGCTCGTTCTACCCTCTGCCCCTCCCTCAAGTCCTCCCTGCTGCACTTCTGCACAGGCCTGGATGGGCTGCTGGGCTCAATATCTGCACTGATGACCACCCTTGGTTACTCACTCCCCCCATCATCAGTGAACATCAGAAGTAACGTTGGACAGCTGCAGTACAGTCACAGGGGGCTAGGGGGTGTCCGACCAGCTCCACTCATGAGCCAGAGCCTTTACAAGTCCAGAGCAGGGACGAGGACTGAGTCTGGTCAGCGAATCAACCAAAGAAGAAGTGGGACAAGGGTGGTCAGGGGTGAGAGGGACGATGGCGTGGACCTGATGGAAAAAAGGAGAGGGAAAGAGGGGAGGAGAACATCAGCAGGAGGAAGGAATGGCGGATTGAGGGAGAAGGGAAGAGGAGAAAGAGGGAGCAGAGTGAGAAGGGAGGCGCCTGAGAAAGGGAAATGGCCTGAAGAGAGAGTTGGTGAGGAAGAAGAGGAAGACCTAGAGCATGAGGGAGAGGTGGAGAGATGGGGTACAAGAAGAAGATTGTTGAGTATCAGTGAGGATGGCCAGGAGAAGGAAAGGCTGACTGAACAAGGGGAAGAGATCTTTATTAAAGGCAAAGAGGGCCCCACTTTCCTTCGACAGCCAACCATCCAAACAAACAACAACAATAATAATCAGTACAGCTATAAGTTGAACTCACTCCATCCTGACACAATCAGAGAAGAAGACAGATTTATTGTGGAAAAAATTAGAGCATTAACAATGGACGAAGAACGGCAAACAGTAATGGAAGCTATCTCCTCCTTGTCATCTTTCCATCATCAGCGTCGGACTCCCCGTTCCCTCCTCTCCCCCACCCTCCATCCTCCTCTGTCCACCCTATCGCTCCTCTACCAGTTCAGAGCGGGTGAGGAGCACACGCTCCTCTCCCAACCCGTCCCTCTATCTCTACAAAGGGGCACCTCCCTCCTTTCGCCTCCTCTGACTCCACTACTTTCTTCCTCCTCCACCTCTTCCACGTCTTCGCTGCTGTCGGTTCGGCCAACAATGAACGACTTTGCCAGAAAGGTGGAAGGATTTTGGATTTTGCGAGAGCTGCAAAGTTGGCTGTGGCGGTCGGCAAAAGACTTTAACCGCCTTAAGAAGAGACTTCGAGGCTGACAGACAACAAACAGACATGTTAAGACAGAATATTGAAAATGTATCGGATAAATACAATTTACCTTTTTCTGACAGAAACCATCAACTCTGATGCAATGCTAGGGGTGAGAAGCTCAAATAATATTGTTAAATTAAACTTCTGTGTTTCAGTGTGTAATTCACATAGCCTATGCTAATTGTAATTGACAAATCTTAATTATTAAACAGCTTTTCTATTGAACAGCAAGCAAATTTATTCCAAAATTTCAGAGCAAAATCTGGTCATATTTATATAAGTTAATACAGCAAAACCCATTAGCTATAGTCAGACAACTGCTAAAGTTAGCACATAGCCTCTAGCATCCTTACAAAGTCATTTGACAGGAAATTGGTGCTACTCCAATGTTAGTGTAACGCCATACAAAGGGAAATACTTACATTTCTAGCTAACCTAATGTTGCCTGGAAATGTGTTTCCTAGCTTATGTTATGTTAGCTAAAAATGTATTTCCTAGCTTACGTAATTCTGTAAAGGGATAAGGAATTTGTTTCCTAGCTAGCATGTTGCTAGAGTTAGCATTCAGGCACTTCTTAGCTGGCATGTTGCTAGCTAAGAAGTGTCTGAATGCTAACCTTAGTTATTGTCAAATAGTATATTTTGTTTTCAATTTTGTGTTTGTTTTACATAAAAATAGGCTATTAACTGATTTCTTCTCTTTTTTTTTTTAGATTTGTTTTTGGGCTTCTCATTCCTATATTGTAGCAATAGGACTGAGGATAGAGTTAGAAATCAAGGACAGAAAGAGGTCATTCAAAGAATGACATGCAGGAAAGGATCAAAAGGTCGGTTTCGAACTCGGGCTGTCCGCTTAAAGGCCTATAGCCTCGGTACATGGGGCGCGCAAACTAACCACTAAGTTACCAGCGCCCCCTTTCTTTTTGATTTTTCACAATCAATTTTCTTTCATTTGCTGATTTAGCAAGAAGCAGTGATGCAATAAGGATTGTCATATAGGCCTATCCTACATTTCTGTGAGGAACAACTTGCTTTACTGCATTATAAGCCTATAACAGCATTTGAACTTACCACCCTGAGTGTGATGTCACAGGAACAAGGCTGCCGTTAGGGTGCGGTAAAATGAAATAAATGTAGTGTTTTGACTGACAAAAGCACTTGCATGGTTAACACATTCATTCATACTCTACTGGAATACATGAATGAAGGACTATTTGGCAGGTCACCAGAAGTGTTAATGGAATATAACACACACAATGGAGCACATAGCAGCTCATTCAGCAAGATATTGAGACTGGGCCGAGTTACCGGACTTCACGGCTCATAGATCAACAGAAACACCACTGTAGGTGGTTAGACACACACACACACACACACACACACACACACACACACACACACACACACACACACACACACACACACACACACACACACACACACCATAGACACACACGTGGTCAGAGAGAATGACAGGCACAGAGACAGACAGTGTAGCCATTGAGTGAAAGCTAATTCAGTGACCCCAGATGTGTGAATCAGCAAACATTCATTTTCTCTAAAGGAAGGACAGATTTTTCTGAATGGTCAAAAGACAAAAGAAGTTGAGGAAATAGCTGGAGGGATGAGGTCGAGGAGAGGAAAAGGCAGAAAAGGAGAGGAAGATGAGGAGCAGGCGTGAGTCAGGGGATGAGTGCAGGGAATAGCGGGCAGAGGGGTACTGCTGAGTAATGAGAAGTTGACCAGTCAGTTACAGTAACTCAGTAACAACAGGGCTACACATACTGACAGACACACGCCCACACACACCGTTATTGTGATATTTAGGGGCCTTAACAAACCATTCACTTCAATGCATGTATGTTTCACTTTTAAACTATTTTATAATGAAATAAGTCTGGGACATGAGTTTATTTTCTTAATAATAGTGTATAGCAGGACTTGTTTGACCATCAATCCAGCAGGTCACTGAGCTAAGCTAAATTAACAGCTTCTGTTAAGTCATCTCTTTCATCGAGCTGTCAGAGGGAAAGAAAAGCAGATATCTCACAATTTAAACTTCAATTAAACCATGGTGACTTTTTCATGCTGTTCATAACATGAAATCAGAGCCTTTTTTCCTTTTGCAATTCATAGATGGCTTCATTTCTTTTTCAGAATCCAACTATTGTTTTTCTCTGTGTATTGTGCCTTGAATGATGGGGCTAAGGGGTTTTGATCATATTTCTATAATATTTATTGAACACGATGTTTATTTATTTTTCTCCAGTGTGAAAATACTGTCTAGTGACTCGTGAGAGAATAAATACTTGCTTTTGTACAGAGCTTGGTGTAATTGGTCATTTGGGAGCCCATTGGAAGGAGAGACAAAAAAGAAATGCATATGGGATTTTTGTCTGTAATGGTTTAAGTTTTATAGGGATGGTTTCGGGTGATTGGCAGAAGGGGAGAGGAGTTTGGGGTCGGGGCGTTTTCTGGAAAACAAAGGCCATCTTACATTCATGACAAAAAATAGAGCGGGACAGAGGCGGGGTATGAGAGAGTTTTTATTTGTCTGTCCGGGTGAAAATTTACGATCTCTTTCTTTCCTTTCATCTTTCTCTCTTCCCTCCTCCCACTTTCTTTTCTTTCTCTTCTCATCACATTATCTCACGAAGCTCCTCTTCCCCCTAAAACATCCCTCTGACCTGTGACAGTGAGGGATTTACATGAGCACAAACAGGCACAGGTACAAACACACCCCTCATAATCCTACCAACCTCCTGGTTTTCTCTTGTTGTGTATGTGTTTCAATGAAGGCTGCTCTTCCTGTCTCTGTAACCGTCTCAGCCTCATATGGTTTTTTGTGCCACATCCCTTGTCTTCTTCAGTTGCTCTTTTATCCCTTCGTCACCTGTATTTTTCATCCTTTCTTTCATGTTTGGCTGTATTGCTCTCTAATGCCATTTTCCCCACATGTAAGCAGCTCTCTGGCTCTCTCTCTCTCCTCGCCTCAGGCCAGATATTAAAGGATCAGTGAGAATCTCCCTTCCATCACCTCCGAGGTACACACCTGCTAACAACAGCACACACCTGCCCTGAAACACACCTATACACACACAAACACACACAGTCACACTAAAGTGGACCAAATGAGTGCACACTTGAAGCTTAAAAGCAGCATTAGCTGAGCAGGAAGTGACTTATAGGGAGGGTCGATTGTGTCATCGCTTACACATCATCACATACCCGCACACCTCGCTAAGAGGGGAAAGGGTTATCCCTGACAAAGGCATGACACATATGTATTCTGTACAAGCACACATAAATACACACACACACACACACACACACACACACACACACACACACACACACACACACACACACACACACACACACACACACACACACACACACACACACACACACACACACTCGAGAAGCTGTGTGTTTTGCACATTCACTAGCAGCAACTGCGTGGCTGCCAGAAGTCAACAAAGGCATCCTTGTGCGGCCTATGTCTGTGTGTGTGCGTTTATATCCGTGCGTGTGCATATTGTTTGCTGTGTGTGGGCTTGCTTGAGTGCAGCACGTGTGTGAATCATTATCTGTATGTGTCAGAGCTTTGTTGGAATGAGGCTTGTCATGCATAGCTATCTAACAGCCATCACTCACTGTTTTCGTTCTCTCTCTGTCAGCCGAGCAGAGACAAATTGCTGTAACTAATACGTAACAGAATAACTGAGCCTTGCGCCGTATGACTCAGCTGCCGAGTCCTTCAATGCAAACAGATACTGTGAGTGACAAGACATCGACATTATAGGCTTGTCTGTCTGATTGGAGGGACATGATCTAAGACTTATGACCTACAGAGGAGTTGATGTGCAGGTCAGCTTGTTAAAGAATTTTTATTAGCACTGAGAGCAAATCTTCTGTTGTCTTTCAGGGTTCTTCTCTTCGCGCTTCAACTTCTTCATGCCTTAAAGAAAAGTAATTTGGAACTATTCCCTTATGGAGATCGAGTGATACGTGCCTTGTTTTATACATTATGTTGAACAGATATGATTTTATTATGGGCTTCTATATTGTTTTACATCATAGGATTCACACTTGTCCTTTACAACAACATCTACATCAATGTTCAATCAATGGTTATTTACCACTATGAACTTTCAATATGTTTTCGTGTTACAACTGCAAATTCAAAATGATTTTATTGGGCTTGTATAAAAGGGGCAACATTCATTAGTCCATAATTTTGAAGTGGGAGGGGGAAATGCCACATAGTAGTTGAAATTATTAAGTATTAAAATATGAAATAATAGCTTTCAGTAATTTGCCGTAAAACAGTGTGCAAAATGTGCATCCAACACATGTCTGATTTTTGGAGCACACTTGCAAATTTAGATGAAAGAAGCACAAATAAGTATTTAAGATAATAAGTGTATCCAAGTTCCAGGTTGTAACAATGCTAAATGTTTCAAAGTCAAAGGGGGATGAATACTCCCTCACATAAAGGATTTTTTTTCATCCTCTTGGTTAAACACTGGCACCTAAATTACCCACAATGCGTCTCCACCATTGACAGTTTGGTCAGAGATTTGGTAATATCCTGAGGCAGTGTATGATACTGACAAACCGTCATCCGCAGGACCAAAAAAAAAGGCTTACATATCTAGAACATAAAAAGACTTTAAGTTGTAGCAAGTTTCCCTTTACAGTACATTACTTCTAAAAGTCTTACTCTCTCCAATCTGTTCCCGAGGCTTTTTTCTATTTCCCTTTTGTTGTTTAGATATAATAAAAGTAAAAATAATAAAATAAAAAAATATATAAAAACACACCATAGTTAGTTTTTTTGGTATCAGATTAATAAACAAATAATTCATGAAATAATGAATGGGATATACCATTCTGAACTTAAGAGTGACAGAGATTAGCTCCCTGCATTGAACTCCATGAGTGGAGAGACTCTATTGATAAAGACGAGAGCAGTGGTGTGAATAAAGAGTCCAAGCAAAGTCCAAAGTTAAGTTAGAAACATCTAATCAGGAGCTGTTTCATCAGTATGCAAAAATGAAAATCTCATATATTGAGCACTCCATTGAATCGATATCAGATGCATTTAGAAACTGAAGTTTATTGTTTTCCCCGAGTTGCAAAAAGACGCTTTTTCTATTTTATTTTGTTACCGCTCTGCAACATTGTGCGGACCATATTTAAAGGGATCAAAGATACCAAACTGACTCCAATTCTCAGAATGAAAGTGGAAATTATTAAATGTAATTATAAACCTTAAATGTATTTGTTTGGTGAGCATAGAGCATTAAAATGCTTATTTCAGCACATAAGCCCCGTTATCGTTAAAATGTTGCTTCACCATCGAGCAAACAAGCTAAACTTGCTTTAAAATAAATATTTTCTGTCCATTTTTCTATCATATCATATCTAGCTGGTTGTTCACTGTTTTGTTTTCTCTTACATTACTTTTAAACTGATTTATTAAATTTCTTTAACACCATGCTTTAAACATTACTATTGTCTTTAACTGGTGGAAAACTACTCGCTGTAACCTCCTCAGAATACAATTTATTCAACCAATACTTCAAAGTACATAAAACTTACAAGGAAATTATATTTAAAAAAAGGACATTTATATAAAACATTCAAAAAAGCTATTGTGTATTAAAGGTGGCCTATATATAGCTAGAAAGAAAATAAGGTGTTTTTTAAAACTGTAACCTTGTGTTTGATATTATTAGGGCTGAGCAATTAGACAATTCCACATTCACACACCTCCCTGTATATGTATTTGTCATGTTCACTCTATGTCTATTCTTTTGGTCACACTTTGTCTGCCTTTCTTTCAGCCTTCCTTTATAATGTCCATCTTAACGCCAACCTTTGTGACTGCACGAGTGGCCATTTTGTGTAATTTTGTGTTATTTTTGCTTTATTTTCACTCCACGCGTCCCCTTTTCCCTGCTACAATCAAACCCTTTTACACTTTCCTCAAATTCCCTTGGCCACCCCCGCGTTTGTTCTCTCCCTCTTTTTTTTCCATCTGTCTATCTCCTTTGCTCTTCTTCTCCCTGTCTACTCTTCTCCCTCTCCCTCCCTCTGTTCTGCTCACCTGCAGCACATAAAAATTCCTCTTTTCTTTCTCCAGAGGATTGTTCAGTCGCTTAAGGATTTACTGCATTCCTCTATGTTTTCTCTCCCTCTTTCTCTCCATATCTGTCTCCCCCTTGTTTCGCTCACTTTTGGCAGAACTACACAGTGTTTGCCTCAGCCTATCTGCTCCTTTGTCTTTTTAACGCGTTTATATCCCCTCTGTGTTTTCTTTCCCCATCCCTCCCTGTCGTTATAAAAACACACTAATCCTTTACCTGTCGTTTCCATGACCTAACCCTTTTTTTCTTTTTCTTTTTTTAAATACTCCATAGCACCCACTATACCTGCCTCACCTGGCCTCTCCCTCTTGCTGGGTTTCTGCCATGAGTTGGATCCTGCCTTCCCTTTCTTAGCTGGAGGGCGCAGGGTTGGGCCGCAGCTCCTATCCGCTGTTATTGGGTTAATGGGGGGGGGGGGGGGGGGGGGGGGGGGGTGCAGGGCCTTGGGCCTGGGATGAGGTTGATTTATGAGTTAATCAATCGGTCGTCCGTGTGAGTGAGCAAAACCGCAGAGGTGTGTGAGCTCTTTCATGTCACTGTCTGTGCTTGTTGACTTAGTCCCTGAGGAAAACACTGCGAGCTGTCATCCCCTGTGTTGCTCAGCTGCTTGACATGTTTTCAAAAGCAATTAGGGAGACTATGGGTGTTCATTCACCTGATGGTTAAATGTCTTGTATTATATGTCTGGATGTTCAAGTGTGTGGGTGTTAAGGTTTTACAGAAAACTAGACTGACCATGAAAAATAATGACATAACACTAATGTATATGGTGAACTTTGGCCTTTATAACATCCAACAGAAACAAGCCTTAATTTCTGTAAATGTATGATGTGCTTTTGTGATGGCTTTAGGGGCCACTAGGGCAACTCTCTCTGCTCTCCAAACCTGGTCATGAACCGATTTTGTTACAAATTTTGGAACTTATCCGGCAATATATTCTGAGTTGAAGTGATACTCATTCTTGAACCGACATCACTGCATGAGCTCAGCAACACATCCAAAAAATATTGTCTGTGAACACAGGTAATTGTTGCATTTACAAATGCTAGCTGAAACTCTACCATGCAAAGAGGACAATGTTCACGAACAAGATTTAAAAATGGACTGTGGTGAAGTGGAAAACTGTCCTGAGGTCTGACCAGCCAAAATTGGACTTTATGTGTAGAAATACTTGGATGCCCTGTTCTCTGGGCTAAAGTCCACTTGCCTTGTTATCAGTGCATAGTTCAAAAGCAAGCATCAGTGATGAAAATGGCATGGGTAACCTGAACATTTGTGAAGGCATCATTAATGCTGAACCACAGGTTTTTGAGCTCAAATGCTCCTAAATACTAAATACTAATAAGACTTATTTTTTCAGGGAAGGCCCCTTATTTTAGCAAGACAAGGTCAAGCCACATTTTGGATGTATAACAACAGCATGACTCCTTAGTACAAGGATCTAGGTGATAAAGTGGCCTTTCTGCAGGCCAGACATTTCATCCATTTAAAAATGTTTGGAGCATTATGAAGCATAAAATGAAACAATGGAGACCCTGGTCTGAACTGTTGAACAGCTGAAGCAATGGTAAAAATGTCCACTTTTAAAATTACAAAAAAATTGGTCTCCTATTGTTTAAAGAAAAAGTTGATGCAACAGAGTGGTAAACATGACCCTGTCCCAACTTTTTTGGAACAGGTTGCTGGCACCATTTTGTGAAAGCAACACAAATAGAAATGGTTATATTTTTACAAAAACAATTCCAATTCTAGGTCTCTGTTATGAACAACAGTGCCCTCCCTGGATTTGACATTATTCAGTCCTTCTGGTTTACCACACTGTGCAACGCAGTCAATGTTAACATTAGCTATTTCAGTGCTAATAGTTAACTAGTAGTTATTGCAAGATACCAAACACTAGGGGTATTGCCTGTTACAGCTCACATTATCGCCAAATACTAGACCTTTAGTTTTCTAACGTTAGTAGTAATACATTTAAGTGCTGCATATTGGTGTGTTTGCTAACAGCTAACAGCTATATGAAAACGCTGCTTTGCTCTGGGGATAGTCCATACAAGCAAAGACAAGCCTGGGGAAAACAGAAAGGGGATACAATCTCTGAATTAATTTAAGTCATGGTTCATCACTCTAGCATAAAAAATTAGAAAGATTTGAGCAATCTTGCCGACTGGGTTTTCACATTGTTATTTACAAGGCATTTGTCATGTTGCAGATTGGAGAAATGTTTCCATACACCAAAAACTATACAACTGATGTAATTTTTGTGTTGTTTGGGGGAATCCAGAGACTTTCATGTTTAAGTAGATATATATGTGTCAATGAAAAAAACATCATTATTATATGAAAATTACCTCAAAACCGTTGAAGTGAAAGGACGTGCATAACTTTTTCTTTTTTTTCTTAAGACTGTTTTCTAAGGTGTCTACTCACATATCATTGATAACCTATATATGAAACATGTATAATACTAGTGATCATGTACTTCAGCAGCTTTTGTTTCTGGTGTGCTTAAGGAATCTGGGTTTATACTCGTTTTTTGTATCTCTAACTGGGGCTTTAGGTTTTTTGTAACCAGCTCACTCAAAGAAAGCCTGAATATGTTGAACTGGCTTTCTAGTACAGCCTTCTGTAATGTAAACATTTGACATTAAGAAATTGTCAAAGTTATGAATGATTTTAGGCTTGACTGATAGTTAAGAGACTCAAATCTTAAATCCCTGGATAGAAAACAATGATGTGATAGTTATGATGTTTGTAGAAGAGTTGACACTCCATAAAATCCAGCTAAACTGAAGAATGAGAAGTAATGTGTTTTTATTCAGGTTTGTATATTCACTGTGCCGCTACTTTTATTCTCTCTCCTTGTCTCTTTTGCTCTACATGCTTTTTTGACAGTGTTTGCTTGTAATGTATATTTGTCTTGGTATGTGTTGAGTGAGTGATGAAAGGAGAAAACCAGCAGGAGCTACTTAAAGGAGAAAGACTTAGAAAAAGCAAAGCCAGTAAATAGAAAGAGAGGCAACATTTGAGAGCAGCTAATAAGTCTGATAACTGACATGCACTCAGGCAAAAGTACAGAAGCATAAATTTAAAACAGAGGGAGACGCAGCAGTTCTGGGGATAGCAAAAAGGTAAACACTCGCATGCAAACACAGGGTTTATTTATGCACCTTTGTTCTTCGAGCCAAGCTATCCTGAGGTGATTTCAGCAGTAATAGGTGGGGACTTCCCTCTGTGCATTTGTTTTGCTCCTTTTATGACAATCATATTTCTACCCATCGCTCGTAAAGTTTCATATAAGATTAATGGTTGCATTTCTTTATGAGAAAAACGTTTTTTTTTTCTCTTTTCTTTTCCCTGAGGCCTTGTGTTAGAGTCAATGAGGCATTTTACGTGTTGCCGTGTCGTGGTCTACCTTAAATGTTTGACGTGTCACGGTTTGTTAAAGACTAAAACGTCTGTTTTGGCCCAGCTGTCCACCCACATAGGAGAACTAACTCTGTCTCTCACTTTTTTCTCTTCATCAGTCTTCCTCTTTAACACAAACACACAGACACACGCACACATCCATCCCGCTCTGCAACCTGAAGATGGGAGAATGGTGCGAAAGGTAAATACAAAGCTTTTAAACTGTCTGCATGAGACACAAAGGCAGGAGATTATGGAAGAACTACAGATCCCCTTGCACATACTGACACACACACACACACACACACACACACACACACACACACACACACACACACACACCACACACACACACACACACACACACACACACACACAAACACACACACACACACACACACACACACACACACACACACACACACACACACACACAAAGAGTTGCACAGTTGTTTTTCTCACTAAGGAGCATTCACTTAAATTCATTCAACTGAGACGTTACCCAATGTTAACCCTAACAACTCCATATCATAGTCTGACCTCGACTTAAAAGTCTAGTTTAAGTTTATTAAACAAACATTTAACCTTATAACAAGCATTGTGTGTTTAGTCAGCCTTATTTAACGTATTCTTTAAATGCTTAGATCTCTTTTTTTAATGATAATAAAAACACATCATGTTTTCTTAATTGCATTTTCAAACCCGAGGAAAACAAACTGGTGAACAGAAAACATAATGAAGCAGTTTCATAACGTGCATGGAGATCCCATCAGTCGTTTGCATGCAGTCTATGATCATGTGCAGTCAAAGGATATAAACATCAACGCCCCCTGCCGCTTGCTCGCGCTGAATTTTCCAGAATATTTCCTGATGCATTCTCATATCAGGTCATCCCAACTTCGCACAGAAAATTTACTATGGCAGGCAAGGAATATTCTGGGTAAAGTAGGTGTGACAAATCCAGTTGTTTGCAGTCACACATGCAGCTCACCCTGAACATTTCAGGGTTTTTTTAGGAAGTTAGTGTGCTACTAGCATTTACTCTATATAAAGATGGATGGCACATCTCTGGCTCCTCCTGTTGTAAAAAAAAAAGTAAAAAAAAAAAAAAAAAAAGTAAGTCCAAAATAACCCTATGACGAGCGCACACATACTGCGTTTTTGAAGCCAGGTCTGTGCAGTAGGGTTCGGCTGTAGAAGCTGTGCGGTCTCAACTCCCCACCCCTTCGGCTAACCAAAACACATTATTTTACTTACTGGAAAAACAGCATAGATCCTTCAGGTTGGTATAAGTCCACAATTGTTAACAGTTATGAAACAATGCAAGGACTCCTGTGTAACTGTTTGTTATGTTTCTTCTTGCCGTTCCTGCTCTGTTCTGCAAATCTCGTGCACACAGCACTCCAGGAAATGGAGTAACTAGCTGTCAATCATTTCCCTGAACCCCCTTTTTAAAGCATACATAATTAATTAAAATTAAATGTATCTGATTTATGAAAGCTCAGGCTTTTTTCAGTATGATCAGGATTATCTATAATTTAAAAAAAACTTGTTTTAGAAAAAAAATATTTGACAGGTATTTTTATTTTTTTGTTGGACCCATGTTCCATCAGTTAACATGGAGGAGGCAACACTTATGACTTATAAAGCAGCTAGTCAATATTGGCAGCTTCAAACAAATGTTTAGGCTTCACTTCTGGCTAGCCGTCATGTTGTCCATTGTGTTATTGAGTCCATGGCTTTTAGGGATTGGAAAAAGCTGTATGGAAACAACAAATCTGATAACACATATTCTTCAACCACGCAGAAGGTTTTTATGCTTGATTTAGGTGCTTTATGTCTTTGGGAAAAATGGCTGAGGCCCCTAATAAGATAAAAAAAAATGTTTGCATTTTTATAAATTCTGAATAATTTAACATTTAACTTAGATAACATCAGCTGGCTCCAATTGGGTTCATGCGGGTAATTGCTTTGTTTTTTGTCTCAGGTCATCATGTAACATGGCCAATACAAGCTCAAACAAACAGACAAACCTCTATCCAATCTACTGTAGGGCAAAGGGGACTTGTTCTGTTCACGTTCCAAAACCTCTTCTTCTTCTTCTTCTCTGTTTTAGGAAGATTAACCAATGAGTTACCATAACATAATTTCAATAACACTATGCTATGGTCTTAGTTTTGATCATTTACTCCAAACCTGTTGATGGAAATGCTCATAGGCCTAATTCTCCCTTATTTTAGTAACATTTTAAACGTAAGCTTAAAACTTGTTAATATCCTGTGTTTTTTCCTCACAACATAACTTAGACATTTATGGCCCCTTCATTCTCACACCCCAACAGTAGTTTCATATACACACCTGCATACAACAAAAGATTCCTGAGACACACAATTATTTGGAACTGGACCATTTTCTTTTCCTCTCCAACAATGCACTATTTCAAAACTGTAGGAAAAGCAGAACCAAACAATTTCCCATTCCAGGCCTGGAAAATACACAATGCGTATCTTTTTACTGTCCTCTTAAAAACCCCACAGTAATGTGATGCTATTCCTTCATTCCGTCACGCTGTCTGCAACTCCTTCTTGGGCTTTCATTATTTGAGCACAAATAGACAGGACTGGACCTAAACAAACTTGATCGAGGCATGCCTGTGTCTGCCTGGAAGTACAAACAGGGTTGAGAAAGTAAGTAAAGGTTAGAGGTAAAGAGAGAGCCTGGATTTCACTGATTTTGTTTTACCAAACAGATGAATGAATCTGAGTCTTTTTGATTTGCAACCTTTTTGTGAAAGCAGTTTGATGTTTGACAGAGCATCACCACATGCAGATATTCAGAGGAAAGATTCCCACACTGTTGAAAATAGCTGAGTCTGTCTTTAAGCTGGCAATTTGCATCCAGAAAGCTTTTACATCTTGAAAAATATAAAGAATAATCTCACAGCTGCCATGCAAGTATTTACTGCTCGGAGCAAGAACATTCAAAGTGATCCAGAACAAGTTGTTTTGAATAAGTTTGTGCTTTCATGTTGGGTTTTGCTTGGTACATGGAACAAAGATCAGATGGGCTGGTCAGTTTCGCCCTTGGTCCCTTTCGTTCTCTATAACAGAGTTAATCCTTCACCAAAGAGCTCAGTGGGAGCTGAAATAACGAGTGACTAGAATAAGATTTTGGACAACGTGCCCTGGCTTGATTGACACATTCTACAATCAAATCAAAGTGCTGACAGCTGGGACTGATTTCCCCCAACTGTTGTGGTTTAGCGACAGAGAAGCGAAAGAATGGCAAAGCAAAATACAGAGGAACCGAGTAAAACAGAGACAGAGCTTGAGGTGGGGACAGAACAGTATTCCTTTTTTTTTCATTGACGTCACTTAATAATTTTGTTTGGATCTCGGGTGCTATTTGGTTTTTATTAGACAGCCTGTTGTCATTGTTGACTCTGAAAAGTGACTGAAAAGAAGGAAATTGAATGTACCACAGAGATGATCAGATACTATGTGTTAGTGTCTGCAGCCAGCTGAGCTGACAAGAGGCTAATTTTGCGAACGTTCACACTAGTTTTAGGAAATTGGGCAACTTCTCTTGTTCAGTTAATGTCAATTGGAGGCAGCACAAAACATATTGGCATATTAGCACCTTCTAAAGTATGTTTGGAGACATGTTAGTGAAAGTTTTCTGCCCACTTCCAGCAAACAGAGTTGTTCTGGTGTTGACTCATTCAAGTCAATATTCACTGTCCCTTTGTCTTTGTTTTGGTCTCTATCAACTCCTAAACAAGTTTATGATGATGTCAAAGCTTCACAATGTGCAGCAGCTACTTTCTAAGGCTGTGTTTCTGCTTTTTTTGCCTGGACGGTAGAACACTGAGTTGTTGTTTTTTCTTTACTATAATAAGCTTCGCTGCTGTAGCCGAAAAGGCCATCACAAGAAAGAAATCAACACGAGAGCAAAGAGAGTGACTCAGAACATTGACAAAAACCATACCATTAAGCGAAATGCAAAGTTGGATAATAATGTCTCCAGGTTCTTTATTATCAGTTACATTACATTTAGTCATCTAACCCAATGTCAGTGTAAGGTTTAAGTTTAGTTAGTTTGGTTGAAATAAACTAGGTAATACAAAGTGCCTTTCAAATACATCTAATGAGAAAAGTCTTGATGATGTTGATATCACAGGGCTGGTGAGTGACCAGTGTGACCTTCATGCACATAAAGAAGCTACTCCATACTCTCTTCTGCTCACCGTCTTTCCTACTTGTTTACGTTGATACTGTGAATATGCCCAATTACAAGTAGCATTGATATAAAGGAAAGAAAAAACGTAGTCACTTTAGTGTTGGGCTGAGCCATGTTGGATTTCTGCTGGATCTTTTTTATGTCATGTTTTGCCGAGGTAAATGTGCAGTGACTGATACAAAAGCTGAAAGGAAGATTTAGCTTTTTCCCTGTGAAATGATTTTAGTGGTGGAGTTATTGGTATCTGTCTGCTGATAAGTGATGTCGTGTGCTGTCAATATTCCTTTCAGGTGACTTTGTTAATCCTGATGTTGAGTTTAAAGAATGGCATTGAACCTGACTTTTCAATTGGCTTCATTAAGAACAAGAAAATACAGCCTGACAAGCATTTGTTTGGAGCATACTGAGGCCCTCAATTTGACACATATGATTCCAATAAGGGTCAAATGTTAAAGTTGACTCAATCAATGTTGATTTGAACTCAGTGATGAGGTCAAACTCTCCCTGAATCTCCTGTGTCCTTTCAAAGCTTTTTTGATGTCACAAGAAAAAAACAAGTTTCGAGTCCTAACATGTGACAGTATAAAAGAAGTGAATCTGGTGGCTGTTCAGACTGTTAACATAAATCATATTGTACAAAAAATGGTGAAAAGGAGATTCATGCCTAAATACAAATCATGAAAACATCTAAAATGAACATGTATTTTGTTAACCTGCATGGGACCTATATCCTTGCCTCTCCTCTAAAGCTCTTTGTGGAGTTTTATTAAAGTATGCTTTTAAGTTAATGCAAGATCTTATCACGCATCTCCACTCAGCTCAGCTCCTCTCTCGCTTCATTTGTTATCACTTCTAATCTTCTTCTTCCTTCCACCGTTTCCCACAGCAGTGCTCAGTCCACCCTCTCACACACACACACACACACACACACACACACACACACACACACACGCACACACACACACACACACACACACACACACACACACACACACACACGCACACACACGCACACACACACACCTTCTTTCTCTCCCTCCGTTGTTCTCCGTCTGATTTACTCCTGCCTGCTTGAAGGCACTCATTATCTACTTGAAGTTATGGAGTTCCTTAAAAGGCAGAAATAGAAGAAGGGCGAGAGGAGAAGGGTAATACTTGAGGCCTGAGACACTCAGACCTTTGCTAGTCTCTCCTCCTCCTACAGTCCATCTTTTGTTTTGCTTTTCAGCCCCAACCCTCCGACCACAGTTTGTGTTACACCAGCAGCCTTGTCTATTTCTCCACTCGCCTTGTTCATGTTTTCTTTCCCTGGCTCATCCATCATGTGCTGTCGCCGGCGGTTGTGACGCTGTCATGTAATTATCTCATATTTATGTGAATATGCTTGTCCTGTAAGAGCTGCCTTGGTTTAATGCGCACTCAGGGTTCCTTTGACTCCATACTCCTGGATTAAAAAGCTTCATGTCATAACTCAAGCCAGGGAGATGTTTGATTGGCCAACAGGCTCAACAGCACAGTGGGATCTTTTTGATTTTACACTGCTCAAAGCATAGGCCTGCATTTTCCGTCAGCAGGGGTCTCAGAGGAGAAAAAGCAATGATGAATGTGATCATTAGTTTTAGACACCTCCTCGCCTCAAAGGGTACAAATGCAGCATAAGCAATCTGGGGGATACATTTTATTATTTATCTTTCAGTGCTGTGCAAACACACAGTTTCAATTTAAAGAGCCACTGCGGGAGTCAAACCCTGAACCACAGCACGGCTGGTGCCATGCTCTGCCCATTGAGCTTCAGAGCAGGAGCGTGCAGAGAAACAGCAGGGAGGATAATCACAGCTACACTCAATGCCCTGAAGGTCCAAATACACCCCCCCCAATAGTCTAACTCAGGCCATGTTGGACTCAGTTTTCACATCTTTATTCAATTCTGACCAAAGTCTTATTTGGTTATGATAAATCTCAGTATATCTTTCTTGCCAACATGCCTGGCTCCTTGTTATAAAAAAAAACAGATCTCGAAGCTCCCCAGTCCTGCTCGACCTATGGATAATTTAAAAGGTACAGAGTTTGACTAAACATAGTTTTTTAAAGCTTTTTGTTAAATAATGATGCAATTTTCCTGTAACCAATAGTTATGCTTTGTTTTAAAGGTGTTAGGACGTGTATTCTTTTACAACACTCAATGTTTGTTAGTTTAAATTTAGAAAATCAGAGGTCGCCAGCTAAGCTTACTAGCTTCCACAGTTCCTACCAGCTTCTCAGTTTGTCTGATTCCCACTAAACATGTTTATATTCTTCATTTTATTTGAACACATATAAAGTGTTTGACCCTTATAATGTCGGAGGAGGAAGAAGTCTAAGCTGTCTCTCTTTGATATGGTGATGGCCAAATTTAGCGCTCCAGGTAGCCTTACAATCATAGCACTCAGGAGCCTATCTTAACCTGTGATTTAATCACTCTATGAATTTGTTTCAGTTCTTCAGAAGGTGTAACCAGATGCAAATAATGTATAGGCCCTTTTAAATCACCTGAATTTGCTGTATTAGGATAGTTATTTCATATTGCTGAGGCGTGCCTTAGCCTCGCCTTGCAGGTCAAAACTAAATGTGGATGATGCAAAGTCTCGTCCTTTGTGGCTGCTATTGAAATGAAATAAAATGATCATTTAAATTGCATATGTACACACAATGTGCCAGTGAAATTACAAGGAGCAACATTGTTAGTACCCTGAGTCGCGTGATGATAAAGGGGTTACAATAACATCTGGAAAAATAAGTAAATTTTAAATGTCCCCATCTTCATCTTCACAATAAAAATGAACAGCAAGGATTACTCATTGCTTAGCAGTAAAAATAAAAATTGGAGCCTCATATCACTTTTGTTTCATTTTGAATTAATCTCTGCCTCAGCCAGTTGTTTTTTCTTTGGCCATTATTGACTCAATAACTAAAACAAGATGCAGGTGTGCTTCAGCGTGTTGAAAGCACAGAGTGTAGCTTTTTGGATTGATGCTTTTGCTGGTCTGTTCATCTTATCCTTTTGATGGACGCACCCACATAAGGAAGATGTTTGCAGCTCTGCAGTGAAGCAACTGATGAGACATGTGGCAGAATCGGTGTAATGAAGAATAATGACAAAATACATTCCAAGTTAGACAGACAAGAGTTATATGACTGAAGAGCTGAGAAATAGTAGAAAAGCCTCCAAGTTACTTGAGGGAATGAGAAGCTGGAACCAAGGAGATGTGTCAAAAAGATGTATTCATGCTTTGTTTTTTTGTTTTACGAGAGCACTGGATTATATTAGGGAGAAAGCTGCTGCTCCAAATGTTGCCAGGGGGTAAATAAGCTCATTGGAAACTGTTTTGTTTCAGTCCACAGTACTGTTTCCTAACCAATTGGACAGTAGTTAATGAGGTTAAATAGACTTCTCTTGTAAAAAGGAGCGTCATGCTGTTTTTATAGGCCTCTGTTGCCCTCCTGTGGCGAGCTGGGATCGTTACCATTAGCAGTTCATGACTTCTCAGGAGCTGAGTGTGTTTGACCACCTGTGTGTAGTTTTGAGCTGAGGAGAATGATGTGTCATGCTCTTCTGCTAATAGAATCATGGGATTAGATATGTTTAATGTTTCAGGTACCGTGAGACTCAACGTCTCCTCTTCCAACCCACCAACAGTCTCCACATTAATGAAAATTAAGACCACATTGAGTTTGAGTGTGAGTGTGTGTGTGTGCGTTCACTGTTGCTGTCTGGACCTTTTTAAGTAGAAACAGATTGAAGAATGATAATTAGCTCTAATAAGATGGAATTTCCCTAACTATGTCAAACAGCAGCCGCATCACTGCTGCTTTTAAAGGGGCTTCAGGTCAATTAGAACCACACACACTCATTCATACATGCATACCTGCGTAGAAGGTAATATGATGTTTTATTTAGAAAATATTATGAAATATGACAGAGATATAAGAGGTTTATTCTTGAGCTTTAGAGATCTTCAGACAAAGTAAGGCAACTTGTCCTTTTTTAACGAGTCGTTATGCCAAGCTATAAGCTAATTGTAACAGGTATGACAGGGCTATCAATCTTCTCAACTAACTCTCAGCAACTAACAGTCTTGTAAATGTTATTTACAACATGACAAACCATTTAGTTTACCTCTGTGTATTTTCTCACATTACGATTATTCTAATCAGTGTTAGTTGAATACATTATGTATTATTTAGTGCCTCTTTTAGCCAGCCATACAGCTAGTAACACATGTGAGAAATGTTGGCCTGTTCTATGAGAGAAAAGCTATCAGCAAACAAGTTTCAGAACCATGTCAAGTCACGATCAAATGCAATCCCTCAACATCTCCAGAGGGGCGATGCTGACGCCTGTCAGTCTGGAAATTCTTCCAAAGTCATTCCAAAAGCTCCGGGGCTCCGCTGAATCCCGGCCAACTGCATGCCGTACAAGTGGAGAAACCCTGGGACAGAACTGAATCTTCCAAGAAGTCTTCGTGCTGCCAAATTCACTCCAAGAGCAAAGTATTAATATCCAACAGGAAGTCAAAAAGAACCAAGTTTCAGCATCCAGGGATCTGCAGGCTTCTTTTGTCTTTGGCTTCAGTCAGAGTGCCAAGACAGAAACCACTGCTGAGTAGGAAGAAATTCAATGATTGCTTGGAGTTTGCAAAAAAAAGCACCTAGATGGTCTCTGAAGTTGAATCTTTTGGCAAACAGCTGGTTGTGCTAGAAAAACAAATGTTGCATGCATAAAGATATTCAAACATAGTTAAAGTTGCACATTTTAGTTGCTACACTGCACTGCATTTCATCTGGATTAATCATGTTGTTTTTTAAAATTACCTTATAAAAGCAATGACTGTTGGAATTGATCTGGTAACTTGTTAATCAGAATCAGGTTTATTGCCAAGTGTTTACATATACAAATACTTTGTCCTGGTGTTTGTGGTGCAAAAAAAAAAGAACATTAAAGTAAAATATAACAGTGGGAAGTTGTGCAGGAGGGTGACTATCTATCTTACAGTATACATTAAAGAAAATGTGCTGATTAACATGCATAACTTACGTCCATTGAGCATAAATGTGACAAATAAGTCTGATAAAGAGCCTTAACATGAATATAATGTTAAGTGACTCCAGGACTGGAGGAGTCTGTATTATGAAGGGGTTGGAGGTAGGGCAGGGCTCATATCAATGAAGCTGGCAGAAGAGGCGAAGAAACTGTTTTGATCCTGATGGACCACAGCTTCTTGCCAGAGGGGAGGCTTTCAAAGAGTGTCCAGGGTGAGAGGAGTTGGCCACAATCTTACCTGTGCACCCCAGGGTCCTGGAGGTGTACAGGTTGTGAAGGATGGTAGGTTGCAGCCAATAATCCTCTCTGCAGAGCGAATGATAAGCTGCAGCCTACGTTAGCTGGATGAAAAGCTAACGTTTCTGCAATCTGTTTGAAGAAAACCACCTCATCTCCTAAAGTAACGGACATATTTCATAGAGGGACATTATGACATAAATGACATCATGCACCATAAACATTTGAACAGTCTGTAATAGCAAGAATTTACAGTTTCATGTAAAACTAACACCATGCACTCTACAAATCATATATGTATCATATGTCGATTACATTACGTATAAAGCAAGTCATTAAGATGGGTATTTTGCTTTTGTTTTGTAGAAGTGTAACCAACCACCAAGATACATTGTTATCACTTAAACAACTTGACATGTGTGACCAACAATGTGTTCCTGCTACCCACTTGTGATGGATAAAAAATGCTATTAAAACAAAGTGTAAACAGGGACATTGTCATGGCTGACAAACGTGCTTGGCAGAGCAGGGTCAGGGTTTACAAAATGTGTTTCACCTGTGCTTCTCCTGCTTTGTGTCAAAATACCCACTGTGGAAAATGACCTACTATATTCATTGAAATGTCAAACACTGATACAAGCACTTCATGCTTAGAAACCACAAACATCTCTTGCTAGCTGGAAATCATTTCTAAAGTTTTTTATTCAAAAGGCATTTTAATTATTTGTATTCTTAAATGATTATTTAGTCAGTTGTTGTTTTAATCTAATTGTTAATTATCTAAGTCATTCTTTGCAACACTTAGCCATCTTACATGTAATCCAGAGACCTTAAATACTTTGCAGGTTCTCTTATCTTTGGAGTCTGTCTTCAGTCAACTGTGATGCATTCAAGTGGATTTAATAATAAATTATAATAATTAATTTCATTATACACAGCTTTTGATTGACACATTTGACCACTGAACAGTTTGAACGTTCATAGAGAAGCGTCATCAATATATATTTGTTGTTGACTGATTTATTTATACTCATTCCAAATGTGTTAAACTAACTAACTTATTACATCCATCCTTAAATCCACTCAGATAGCATGTTGAAGCTTATCTGACCTTTCACCCTCATGTGATGCAGACAATAAAAACTCAATGAAAATAAAATCATGACCTCAAAAACAGTTATTTTCTGAGAAAAGCTTCCATAAAAGTTTAAAGCTATGACCAATTTGTAAAATACAATAATGTAAATAAAACACATTTTGAAGCTTTTGTATGTCTCTGGAAACAGATACATGGTTAACTTGTAAAAAACAATCACTCATGTTTAATTAATCCTAGATGCTGAAATCCTTTACAAGTACTCCTGAATCTCCAGAAGGTGGAGTCCTCTATCAGAGTCAATCCTTCTGATGCATGGGGTGATGGACATTTTGAAGAAAAAAAAAAAAGTGTATGTGAAGAAAGTCAATCTATGATGATAGAAACAGTTTTTTATTTCCAAATCTTAAAACTACATTTAAAACAAAGTAGTAAGAATCAACATAAAGCCTTTAAAACAAAAAGATCTTTCTTTTCATTTTTAGGTCAGTCAGGGAAATTTTATGATGTGCATATTTCCCCATGGTCTCATGATCTCTATTCTGAATGCAGGCTGCAATGTATGAGGGAGTGGGTTGGGGGGCTATGTTTTATTTAAAGGGCTATGTATGCTGTCAACAATGAAACAAATAGTATCTGAAACATACGGGTAACAATTTAGATTATACCCATTTTCTGGAGGTTGCAAATTGCTGGGATCAAATGATACCAAGGATAACAGGAGGGTTGATTATATAGAAATGATCTAAACATCTAAACATAACAAACACACATCTACCAAATGCTTAGGAGAAGGAATTAGTTTTAGCACTAAGGAGAAAGGCCAAAACAACAATGATTTCTATACAGTATAATGTAATTGAAAATATCATATCTCTTAACGAGGTCTTAAAAACACAGTTGAATTGAAAAACATGGACTGCTTACGTTTTTTAAAGGTTACTCTCAAGCCTGGATTTGGAGGGTTTTCTGTTTACGGTTATCTTTAGAGGAGTCTGGAGAACCAAATTAGGATAAAAGCTATTGAGTGTGTCAGGCAGAGAGTCCTGTCTCTTCAGCACACGGGTTAGCTCTTTATAAATCCTAAATTGACACAAAGACAGACATAAAAACAATGTGCCTGAGAGAGTTTCATGTGGAGGGTACCCACGGAATTGATCTTTTTGATTGATACCTGTGGATCTACATAGGATGGTGATAAATTAATCCCCTCTCTTGCAAAGAATCTAACATGTTCTCTTTTTAAAAAAATATTGCCCAAACTTCTTTCTAAATCTGAGCCACTGTTTCAGAAACAGTTCAGACAAAAACAGGACATTAAGAGGTTCACAAAGGTGTTCATTAATCAAGGTCTATTTTGTAAAACAGTGGATTCATGTTTCTGCATCATTCGCTCTGTGTCTAATCACTCAGCTACATACTTTTAACAACCAGTGAGTTTAGTGTACCATGACATGAGTACAAATATGCCTGAATTTTTTCTTTGTTCTCATGGACTTTGTAGTGCACAGGTGGGATCAAAGGTCACATTTCCAGGTGTTCACAGCTGGATGGAGCTCACTGAAATTCCAACAGGATTATTTTATTAAGAAATGTGTGTCTGGAGTTCCTGGTTTGCCCCTGCGGCTGGAACAAATGTTTCATGACCTACTGTAAAGCTGTGATGGTCAGAAACCAATGCTGAAAAGCTTTATCTTTGAAATGGAAAACTGGTCACTTCCCTGTGGAGGCCAGCAGGGAGCAGATCAGATTTACCTTTGATCTAGTGAATTAGCAAGTCTATTGCTTTTGTATGGAGAGAAGAATTAATGAAGAATTACTGGAGCTCTGCTGTCAATCCGAGAAGTAATAAAGATTTCAAAATGAACAAGAAGTCAATTATTTGTTCCCAAACTATGTTTGCTTTCCTTGTTGATTACATATGAAGAATAGGATTTGTTTGAGCTTTATTACAAATGGTGTCAATCATGTGTGCCTTCTATTAGCTGGACCAATGTGTTTGAAATAGGGAAGCTTGGAGGCAAGAGACTCAGAGTCCCTTCAAAGTTTTCAGTATTTAACATACTAACAACTTTGAGTTAACTACTTCCAATGCATTTTAAAGCTGGATTTCAGATTTAAACAAAAAAGCTCCTGACCTCACAGATAGGAAAGGAACCTCTTAACACATTTTGGTAGAGATGTTCTGCTATTGATACCTACACCCATACAACTACAACTCTTGGACGACATCAAGCATGTCTCCAACACTAGTGCGATTATAAATATAATATTGATTGAAAGCCACAGGTTGACATTGTGCTCGCTTTAACTGACACTTCACTCTGCTAGAAGCCCACTTTTTTGTCTGTTAACCACAAACCAGTTTATTGGTTAATTGGTTCGGAAAGCGTATCTGTGCACTTGCAGGAATATCAGGTTTTAGGCTCCATCAGAGGCTGTTACCAGCCCCATCTGCTTTATCAACAGGAGCAGTCTAAAATATGTACAACCTATAAGAGCAACACAACTTCTGACATAGAGGTAGACTGCAAAGCTTAGTTGCTAGTTCAACACAAAATTCGAATGTCCTCTAGTCCAACACAACACGCACATACACGCATTTAACATGACGCAATTTTCACCATAAGTCATTCACCCAAGATTGACGGTTATTATGTTTTGTGTATATTTGCCTCAAATGGCCAATGAACCAGCTGTGAGCATAGATAGCATCTGGTCTACTGTGAGTGCATCTATGTATTTGTGTTTAGTCCATTTTTTATGGTAGCTGAACTCCAATTTCTTTCCAGTTATACTTTTCATGTAATCTTGCCATCCCCAAAAATTAACTTAACGTTTTTTATATACACTGCAAGTTTATCATGTTGATCTTTTAAGGTAGCCTACCTTTAGGAACTTTTGACTTGTACAAAACCATTTCATGTGTTTTATGAGATGCATGGGGCCATAATACTTTACAATAAAAAGTCATGCAAATGCTTTAAAGCATTTTTCGAACAAAAAGATCAAATGGATTTTGCCAAAGAATACAAGACAGAAATGAGCCAAAGGAACATGTTTAAGGGGACAGGGGAAGGATACAACATCACATGACCAAAAATATATATTTGTTTCCAAGTCTGCAGCTCTTTCTTTAGTGTTTCTTCTGTGACCTAGCTGATGGTTAAAAATGTTGATAACAATACAATACAGACATCTTGATGTCACTTCTGATCTATACTGCAGATTTAGAACTCCAGCTGTGGGTGAACATCAGAACACTGCTAGGCCTATACAGTAAAAAACATTGTTTTTTTTGTTCTGTATGATCGATGTTAGATTGGTCCTAACAGAATAAGCATATGATTAATCATTTAAATACGATAATCGCTAGATCTATTGAAGTGAGTGTTTATTGCATAAAAAACACAGTGAAAAGACAACATTCAACATCTGAGTACCTTTATGAGTCTTTCTGCACACTAATTCATTAAACTTATTTGCTTTCCTTCACTGAAAAGGAGTTTTTCTAGATCTTTATTTACACAAGTAGAGGTGTTGTCCTTAGTAGTTAATGTGTAAATAAGAGTCTATTAACATACTGACTCATACTATCGCATTAATGGTTATGCAAATAACAGATTGTAGATCTGTAATTTGACCAGACACATAGGCTACTAATAGAGGCGTTTTTGCTGTGAAATTATTTTATATTGTGAAATATTTCAGCTACAACTTCTTTTTGACAGTTAGCCTAACTCTTTTTTTCCCCCAGGAGGTGATTTGTCAGAGAGCCCACAGCTGCAGGCACATACTGTGTCCGTGGAGTACATTTGCATTGAGTGAGCGGAGTAGAGACATCTGTCCTGCTGAGTGGCGGATAAAGGCAGCAGGGTGGCGACTCAGAAAAGTCACAGAAAGAGGGAGGGAATTAGAAGTCAAATTAGGAGTAAAAGAGGGGGAGTCTCTAATGAAACCGGAGAGAGGAAAGAAGTGTGGAGTCTCTCCACGAAACCTCCATAAGAAAGGAAGGAAGCAGAGAAAGGAAAAGGTTTAATTCAGGGTCTCAGCAACTATTTAAGAAGAACAACAACCAGCTTTAATCCTACATTTTTTGCTCAGCAAGCAGCAAAGGAAACATTTCAAGTATTTTTACTCCCTGAGAAGGCATACAACTCAAGTAAGTAGTCTCAATGAGGTTTACTCTTAAATGCTTACCATGTTTCCACTGTTAATATATGTGTAGTTATCCTATAGAACGTGCGTAAAGTGGCGGCATGAGGCGGCAGAGAAGCTGGACGAACCGGCTACACGTGGCAGAAAACTTCATAACCCATCGGCTACATTAGTACAAAATACAAATTAACGTGGTATATGTAAAAAAACGCGAACATGTCATAAAAGCTCAACGTTTCAAACAAATTGAAAAAGTGAGAGTAGAAACCACAACATGAGGGGGAGAGCTGATGTTTCCGAAGTGACTTTTATTTCCTTAACCGTAGTTTCAGCCTTAATTTAAAGGTGAACTCTTGTTGCCTAAATTATGTGGGCTATAGCCTAAATAATGTGGCGCTGCTTATGTGGATGCAAACGCACTATGGTTTGGTTTAATCTCACTCTAATGTGTACCTATGTTGTCACTGCTTAAACCAGAAGTGGTCAACATGGGTCACGTTTTGGCGAAATAGCAGACCTTTGTATTGAGACACCTTTTATAACACTTTCTTTTAAAATAAATGCTAATGTTAAGGCTAGATTTTTTTTTCAATATGAAATTAATGACAAAGTTAAGAAGCCATGAAAAAGCATGGGGTTTATTTTGTCCTGTTAGTCTGCATGAAATCATGTGCTGTAGCCTAATCACCCCAAAGACCACAAAGGATACCTATTTTCATCATCTGTTATAAGAAAATGCCTAATTACACAGGGGTGTTGTTTTTTTATTCATCTTATGAGAGAATAGTGAAAAATTCAACCACCTTATCACAACGCCCGGGCATCTTCATCTGATATCTACAATTTGTTTTAAACAATCAGTAGAAACACAAGAAGGACCTTATTAAACGTACAGAGACAATAAAGAAAGAGAAAAAACAACAAGTCCTCATAATTAAGAAGCTCGACCTGGAAAATGATGGTTTATTCGTTTTTTTAGGCGTATTGTTGGCAAACAATTTTCTTAATTGGCTGATCAATTGGCCTAATCTTACCAGCATAGCTTTAAATCCACCGGTTTCACTGATATCATGCCTCTCTGTCCTTCCTTCACTGTGTTACCTGCAGGCAGAGGTGGTATCATATCGGTCTGTCAATTTTTTTGATGGTCGTTTGTGGCTGTTCCGACATTTCAGACAGCACATGAACGCAGCGGCAGACCCTGCTCCGGTTCGGGTCTTTTCAGCAGTGGCCGTTCAGAGCGGGTAACCAGACCCCGCTGTGAGGTCATGCTCGTGGAGAGACAGCTGCTTGCCGGCCGGGCAGCCTCAAGGGTTGCGTCCTCGGAAACAGAGGTTCCTAGGGCGAGTGGTTTATTTTCTTGGAAACTTGTGAGGATAAAGAGTTTGGCCTGCGGTCCTTTATGTCCGACAGAGGTTGATAAACACGACTGGTCAAGGTCAGAAACATACCCGCGGGGAAAAAAGAGCAGGGCTGGATGGGAGCACTTGGGAATACTTGAAAGAAAGTAGGACACGTGATGAATAAAATCATGGACAAGTACATTTTATATACAGAAGCAGTAAAAAATATTGTATTAATCCTAAAAAAACCCAGAGATACCACCTCCTCACTGGCCTATAAATACTACAACTCGGCATGGCCATAAAATAATTGTTTATTGCATCATTCAGCTGGTGCTCAGGTATTTCAGAACAGCTTCCTAATATGGTGCTTCCCTCTATGTCTTCTTCACCTGCTTTCCCGTCACACACAAACACACACACACCCATGCACACTTTCCCCTCACTTGCGTCACTTTTGGGTATACTACATCTAGACCTTCCTTGTCTAACTGTAATATAAACCATGAACTGCTGTATCCCAACAGTAGCTTCATTTGTCCCCATTCACCATATTAAAAACTGTAACAATTTCATTATGATGCAACTCTCAGGGTGGGTTGGGTTATAGCTTGTGCTGCTGTTCTGTGTTCTAAATTGTAATGTCATATAATGAGAAATGTCAACAATCATTACATTTTAACCAAGGGGGCTTTGTCTCAAGTTTAAACATCAAGTTTGTTCCCTCAATAGCTGCCATTTAACATCATTAGTTGAATTATCTGTTTTCTCATGGAAGCTTATTGGCTAAACAACTAAATTTCCCCCATTGGGGGATCAATAAAGTTTATCCTTATCCTTATCCTTATCCTTATCCTTATAAATAAGTAGTTAACTTGAAATGCGTTCTGATGCCCCTTCAGATTTTCACTATAGGCTACATTGTCTTTTTTTATGATTTTATTTTTTATTGAATTTCACATTTATCAGGACATGTACAATATATGTATATGCATGTATCAAAAGTATGACATAAAACAACCCTCCCAAAATGGAACATGTGGCAGTATATCACTACATTGTCTTTTCAGTTTCGGATCAGTTTGTCACCAGTAGCCTAAACCCATTACACAGCAATACAATTTTACAATGACATCAGAGAAAAATGGCTGCTGTGTGAATACAGTGGATTAGACAAGCCATCCCCATTCACAGTGTTGCGACAAGAATTCTCAAGTGCCCGCAAACTGCAAACACATATCCTTGTTCTGTTTTAACAAGTTTGAAAGTCCTTGTTGTGTCAGAAGGCCTTGTAGTGGTAACTGCTTCTGCATAACAACAACATGCCAGTTTCAAAGTAACTGCTTCTGTAACGATCATAGAACAGGTGGGAAAGTGAAGGCAAGGTTTGATAAGAGAAAAAAGAAGTGTAGACAGAAGGCCACAGTGGTGTCTTGAATTGGCATTTGCTTGTAACCATAGACTGTAAATATCACGCTTATAACGTGAGCTCAAATACACACAGAGGACAAGAACCATGCCCTTTTTAAAAACTCACTGAGTTCATGAGATAAAGCTGCTGCATTTACAAGATTGTCTCCTGAGAAATGAATACTTGGATTGTGAATGCAATGTGTGTTAATTTTGTGTTGCAGCCACAGCACCGTAAATCCAATCCATGTGACAGTGGTCTATACTTAGGCTTATAATGGAGATGTCTGTTCATGTTGGAAGGGCCGCTGACTGCTAGATTAACACACCAATAAAAAAACCATTATCCTAAACTATTGAGCTTTTAGCTCTGGTTCCTGCAATGTTGGCAGTTATCAGACTTGTTCTACATTTATCTAAAATAGTGAACAAAGACACAGAACTACATTTTACACATTGGTGATTAAAAAGGGAAATTTGCAGAAAATGTCACTTAATGTAATGCAGTTGTATTGGTTTTAGCGGTATCGTAATGGCACTCTGCCTTCAACCATGGTGTAACTATGCCAAACAAAGACAAGCAGCAAAGTCAGAGATTTGTTGAAATGACTTATTGATGCTGACTGGATTTTACAGATAGGATTAAACATGTTAAATCAAGATGTCAGAATCACTTTTCTGCACATGTATGTCAGCATCTTTGCTATTTTGTAGTCAGTAGCTCGGAAATGACAACCATTTATGTAATTTCTGTTAATTATGAACACTAGGATCTGTAAAACATAAAATGATAAAGTATCTCAAGACTAGAATGTCCCCCTATGTGTGTTTTTGGTACAAAATAGAAGTGGACAAATGTGTCAGTGTAACAGCAACAGGAAGCCTACAAAATTGGTTTCATTGATATGACAGAAAATCATGAGCGATGGAGAACCTAAACTATCAGACGTCACTAGTGAGTTGCATTTTTCATTAGATGTCTGTTAACTGTTATCTGTCTCGAACAGATTACAGACAACCACAACCAAGTAGTTAACGTCTATGTGCTCCTGTGAGTTAATTAACACGTTTATTTGTGGGTAAAACATTTACAGGATGGAGCAAACACGCCCAGTCTCGCTCTGACACCTTCTTGTTGTGTGTCGGTGTGTGTGTGTACGTACGCACTGAAGGGTTTTCAGCCTGGAGTGTCAGTTACACAGAAATCCTCCCCTTTCAAACTCTTTTCAGCATAAAGCCAGTTCACTGGGCCATGGATAATCACGTTACACACGCGCCTCGTGCACATACGCACAGACCAATCAGCCCCATTAGGTCCTCCGTCCACCAGCTCCCATACTACACACACACACACACACACACACACACACACACACACAGAAGCATGCTGAAGAGATGCCCTCATTAGGCACTGCTGAAAGTGTTTCCTTTGAGGCCTTATACCCCCATCCCAAAGTGGACTAGACTTTCCTCCTGTTTTTCTTTCCACTACTTCTTTTTTAAGCTGGAACAATTGGTTATATCAGGGCCTAGGTTTCCTACTAGATGTTTTCAGAATGCGTGGATGTCTTTATGTTTGCCCCTGTTTCGATTGTCAGAGGCTAAAGTGACCAATGTGTGACCTTGTGTGTCTGTGTATTTTACAGGCGGTCATGACTAACCTGACTCGTTTGTTTGGTCAGGCACGCCATTAGCGCCTGTTTAGTTTGTTTGTGTTTATGTTTACATAAAAGCTGCATCACCACTCACTTTTGACCCATTTGTCCCTGTGAACAAAAAGCCAACCTGTGCTCTCCTGCTGTTTAAAGACAAAAAGAATCTGATGTAGTGATGCTTTCAGATTTAAAGGTCATCCTTTGAAAGTGCTGTCTGTATTTCCAAAACAAAAGCAGGCTCGGCATTGTTTCCTCTGTTCAAAATCAAGGTTAAAATAGCGGCCCAGTAGACAACACAGTGGGAGGATTCCTGAGGACATTACAGTGTGAGGTGTCAGGTACCCAACTGGCATTTACAAAACAAAGACTGGTCACATTGGCACTCATTAGACAAGTTGAGAGAGAAAAGGTCCGAACAACAGGGACTCCACCTGAGCGAGATAACATGAGGTCAACCCTGAGATTTCATGAGTAACATTGTGGTTCACTTCTTCCTTCTTTCTGGTATTTTGTGTTGTTTTGGGGCAGAGAGCAGGGTGTATAAAAGCAACACCTTCTCCAATCATGTCCCTTGATCCAGTGCTCAGCTTTGTTGATCGTGAGAAGGGAGAGCGTTGAATCTCAGATGACTTTGCGTATTGAGAAATATTAATTGTGCTTTTAATTAAAATCATCCTATATGAGAGACACATTTTAGCACTCAACAGTCTATTCTTGTTGTACTTAAACAATATGAAAAGAAGTGTCCAAGGGTTATCGTACAGTGATTGTTCGGACAGTTTTTGACTATTAAGCTTTCATCAAAGTTACAGTTTCGGGGAAGAAGCAGTTGTGGTTGTATATAAAAACTTTGTGTCCAGGGTCTGAGGGGTCTGCAGTCATTTCACCTGCCTGTTTCCTGACCCTGAACCGGAATAAGTCATGGATAGAGGGCAGGTGGGCCCCCATGAGTTTTTCAGCAGACCTGATGTGATCCATTGTAGTCAGTTTCTGTCTTGAATGGTGTCCATGTGATAGGTCCACTACAGATGCCGGGAGATGTTGGTTCCCAGAAACCTAAAATCTTCCACAGTAGACATGCTGCTTTTGAAGATTGTGTGTGTTTGTTGGGGGGGGTCTTCTCCTAAAGTTCAATTTCATCTTGAGTGGGTTCAGCTCGAGATAGTTCTGACTGCACCAGAGGACTAGCTGTACAATCTCCTCTCTATAAGCAGACCCATCATTTATATTTTCATATTTTTATTTTGTATTTAATTGTGCACTATGTGTTTCTTTTGTTTGCAATCTTTGCCCTTTTGCTGCTGTAACACTGTACATTTCTCCATTGTGAGATGAATAAAGGATTATCTTATCTTATCTTATGTTATCACTGTCCCAGATGAGGCCGATGACAGTGGTGTCGTCTGGATCTTCAGGAGTTTAACAGAAGGAAGTTGGTTGTTCACTGGAAGATGGAAGCTGGCACTATGAGCTGGTTGGGTTTATGGTGGAGAATTAAAGGGATGATGGTGCTAAATGTCGAGTGAAGTCTACAAACCTCACTCCCCAGAGAGTCTAGGGGATGCAGGATCATCCACCAACCTGTTTCCTCAATAGGCAAAGTGCAGGGGTCCAGCAGGCAACCTGTGATGTCCTTCAGGTGGTTTAACACCAGTCTCTCTATGGATTTTTTGACCATAGTCGTTAGGGCGACGGGCCTGTAGTCATTCAGTACTGTTATTGAGGGTTTCTCAGGGATGATGGAGGAGCATTTGAAGCGGGAGGGAACTTCACACAGCCAGAGATCTGTTGAAGATCTGAGTGAAGATAGGGGCCAGCTGTTCAGCACAGAGGCAGGAGGGGGACACCACCTGGCCCTGGAGCCTTCCTGGTCTACTGTCTCTGAAAGACCTGGCACACATCCTCTTCACAAAACCTCAGTACTTGGTAGATTTCTTAATAACGAAAAGTGTTCCTTAGTTGCAGACTACTAAAAACTAGCGTAGGAAAAACACATGCTACATGTATTATTTGGACAATAGATCCATCACATTCTCCTGAAGCTCAAAGATTTCGTTTACAGACTCATATAACAAGACATTATATAGACTTTAGATATTCATTTTAATATTGACTTTTCTTTCTATCCACCTCTTTCCCTCTTTGTCTCTCCTTCCTCACAAACAGCGGAGATGGCGCCCTCTCTCATCCAGGCCTACAGGAGGCGCTGGTGGATGGCAGTGACGGCAGTGATTGAAAACTTGCTGTGTTCAGCGGTGCTCCTGGGCTGGGGCTCCCTACTCATTATGCTGAAAAGGGAAGGCTTCTACTCCCACCTGTGCTCAGGTAAAATAAGCAGTGTAACACTGATCCAAATGTTTGTATCTCTTTGAATTCTTATTATCCATAAACCTACAATGTTACAAACTTAATGACCTAACAATACTTAATGATACTTAAGCTCCTAATTTAGGAGTATGGCTACTAAATATGAACGTGAACTGGTGAAATATTCTGAAAGTGTCCTAAAATTGGATGAAGATGTTCTGCCTTTTGTTTTGGGTGTCAACTGGGAAACAAAATTCCCTAATGAGGATTTTCATTTTAGTGCATCTGTAATGAGTAACTTTCATGCAGCACTAAAGGTCTGAGATCAGTTTATCTCATTTTTGTTTATTGGATTTCCTTAAAGTTTATTATCTGGGGTCTGATTAACTCCCAATTGTCACCTTGTAGGATAACATAGTTATGTTAATGATAACAAAACCAAATAGTTATAATTATTCTCTTTTAGAGAAGAAGTTTCTATTCACAAAATCACCAGCAGTGTCCAGTTATTTCTTGATGTACTGTCTCTGGGTTAGATTTTTTTGTCCTTTTTCTTTTTGTCTTAATCCATTTTTGCAGAAATCTTTTTGATTGGGCGTAATGCACAAATCCTACCATTTGTGTTTTTTTCATTCCTCCCCACAGTGAACGATTCAGTGGCCGTGCCTTTGGGTAACTCTTCCAGCGGGGAGGTGGAGGAGTGGCTCAGTTGCGTGGACCAGGAGGAGATGTTGAATCTGGGCTTCACCATTGGTTCCTTCTTGCTAAGTGCTACCACCCTTCCACTTGGTATCCTGATGGACAAGTTTGGGCCACGTCCGATCCGCCTGATGGGCAGGTAATGTTTTGAAAAACAATAGATGCATCACACTTGAAGGGTCAAAGTGTTAAAAAACAGCTACACCTTTATTTTAAGATATCTACTTGTCCCTATGAAAACTTGCTCATTTTTCTTTTTTGTTTTATAAATACTACGAACATGACCATGTGGAGGGAAAGAGCAGTTAGTTGTAGTGTGAGTTTATAGTAAAAAGCAGACGGATCACATTCCCACAGTGGGAGTGTGATTGTGAGAATGTGATCTCTTTGTGGATCAATGAATGTAGGTGGGGCAGAAGATCAGTGAGTCAGGGTGTAAGTATTTTTTTGGTAGTAAGTAGTACAATTCTTTGTAATGGGGGTGTGTTTGTTAACCTACTTTCTCATACTATCACACAGCACTCTTCTGTTAGAGAGGAACTACCAGCTTTAACTTCAGTGTTGTGAAAATACCCAGTGTGGAATTAAAAGGCCCACAGACAAACACACAGACACATGTTCACTCTGTTTTTTTTCTCATTCTCCATATGGGAAGCCATGAAATTAGATTAAAAGAGAAGAAGAAGACATTTATCTTCCGTGGCAAATGTTCAGACTGTTAAACCACTGACACTTACAGTGTTGGTCAGACGATCAATGACTTAACTGCTGTCTTATTGCTTTGAACGAGAAGGCACATTTGAAATCACTTAATTATCTGCTGGCTATGACTAACATTGTCTAAACTTTCACTTGTTTGATGTGGCAGATGAGTGACTCAGGCATTTACAAACACAGAGGCTGTTGAGTCAGCTGTGGTTTCTTTATCATGACCCTCTGAGAGCGTCTGTTGACTTATCTGTACAAGCTCTAACTAACTGAAGTGACGTTTGGCATCCAAGTTCATGATATGGTGTTGAAGTCGTTAAAATGATCCCATATTTTGTTACAGCTCTTGTTTCGCCCTGTCTTGTGCTATGATGTCCGTGTCTGCACATGACCCACATGGTGAGCAATAACACAGAAACACAACCACACAGTATTACAGCACACTACATTTGAATTAATCCGCTCCAAACTGTTGCATAAGTGATGTTTGCTTGTAATGTTCAGCTGCTTATATTGATTGACAGCTGAAAGCAAATCTCTACAGGTCATGGTTTACTATAAGATCACAGGGTTCATCTGGAGCTGAAGCATTCTGCAGGTTGACAAAGTATGCATAGAATTCATTTATTATGTAACAAATGGGGGGGGGGGTAATCCATGGTGCTGTTATTTTCCCAAATATTAGTAATGAAATGCATTAGTGCAACTTTTTTTTGAGAATTATTGCTCTACTTTTTTCTGTATAGGCCTACATGGTGGCTATAGAATATTGAACACACACCAGTATGCAGTATGTCTCTCTAAAGTCTGTAAAATGTTAAAGCCTAAGTTAGAAGATACATCTTGCATTCTTGGTAAGACTGTGCAGATTTCAATGTTTCTCCTCATCTGTGTCTTTTTCTCTGTAGTTCTGTCAGCGCTCATTTTCTTGGCTCTTTCCCTGAACGGCTTTGGCGGAATCTGCCTGACCTTCACTTCTCTCACGGTGAGAAACAAACCTACGGAAAACATGATAGACACACATTGTATCTGACTAGTGGAGGGGAATATATGTATAGCATGAAAGTGGTACTTACACAGAAGACAATTCATGTCTGTGATCAAATAACTGGTGCTTTTGTTCCTTCATTGATAGCTACAGTAGTCGACCCTCTCTCAAAACAGATCCAGTATGGATATTTTTAAACATTGTGGGAAAAAACGAGCGTCTGATTAGGATGAATTACGATCATTGTGTCTTTGTTTACTTTTGAAAACCATCTGAATTCAGTTAAAATGCTTTAAGGAGAAAGCCTCTGTTTCTGCTGCAAGTTTCCTGTGTTTTTTGTGGCTCTGATTCTGTCCACATTCTAGGAAACTCCTGTACTTAAATGCCCACTGTGTTTGTTATCAACCTTTGTAAACTAGAGGAGGAAAAGAGTGAATGAAAGGGGCAAAATCAAAGACAAATCACCTCTGTAATGCAGTGTTTGGTATTTGTTTTTGTGTTGTTGATGAGACGGTCATAATGTCTTTAGCAGCACAACGTGCTTTCACACTCTGTGCTGTATGAGAGTCCCTGACCGACTGTGTGTGTGTGTGTGTGTGTGTGTGTGTGTGTGTGTTATTTATAGTTCTTTATTTATAGAAAGCTGTTTCAATCTTAATAGGGCAACTGAAACAAATGACAGTTATACTATTGGAAGGAACAGTTTGTGATACAGGGATACAAGTCTGTTTCTCAGCCTAAAGGGAAAACAAAGTTTCATTTTATTCCTTGTTCTGTTACAGTGTTAAAGATGCAAAAGATTAAAACCAAAGAATGTGAGAAATTGAACAAGACTTCATAGTCTCCACCTTCTCCCTTATCTCTTTATACAATGTTAAACACGCATGTTGTCATCACAAATAACACCATCATTGTTGGGCATTTGAGTCATAATTGTGCACCAAATTTGCCTTGTCATGCAAGAAAAAAGGCCTCTTCTGTGGTTATACAAGTGTGACTCTAAGATGTAGGGTTGTGTTCCTGGAACCAATGAGCAGGAAAGTCTTGGTAGCTGAGAGTCCCACTGGGCCGGGGCCTCTTTTTATCTCAGCTGAGGAAACAGTGTGTGTTGTGACTGGGAGCTGTGTTTGTTTGCATTCACGTCAGGCCTGTGTGTTTCTGTGTGATGTGTCAGCTGGTACCAACATTATCAAGTGTGTTTTATTGTTGCCACTGCCTCCTCACTTTGTCCTGCCAAGTATTTAGGTTGGTGTTGTGTGTCAGTACAGCGCGTGTTCCACTTGTTAAATGTTTCCGTCTGAGCTGCATGTGACTTCTCCCAGATTCAAACCGTCCCATTTGTGTTTCCACCAATAATGGCCTCCAGTTGTCCACACACCCTCCCCAAAAGATCAGCCCACTCACCTCTGCTCAAAAAAACTCAAGGCCACACTTTCTCCCGCCTCCTCTGTTTTTTACGCTCTCACATCCTCTCTTCCTCCTTTGTTCTGGTCCTCTTTTCTTCAAGCTCTGTCTTTTTTCTCTGTTCTCAGCAGAACAGAGAAAAAAAGTCAGTGACTGTGCACACATGTCGATGTGCAAATGCATGTACATGGTTATGTACACACAGGGAGTCCAACATGAAACAGATGTTAAGATAATAAAAGTCCAAGCTGAGTTTGGACAGATGACCCTCTCTTGTGATCTTCCCCCTGACTGAAGCTCGCCTCTTTTAAAGGATTCATTTCCCATTTATTCTAGGTTATTTATGCTCACAGTAAAAGGACTAATAGCATGTTATAATCCCTCAGCAGGTCGCGTCTTGTGAGTGGTCAGTTATACATCTGACCACTGAAAAATAAAATACTGCTTGTCCCCTTTTGGGTCATGGGGCTGGAGCTGATCCCAGCTGTCATTTGGCAAAATGTGGGGTACACCCTGGACAGGTTTGTTTAAAATCCTCTGGCAAACCAAACACTTCTCGGTGGTAAAAACTCATCACTGCACTTCACATGAGATTTTTTTCAGAGAATGTCTCCGTAGACAGCTAGACCTGGGCTTTCATAATACGGGAATAGACATAGGAACTTTAATTCAGCCATAAAACATGATCATTTGGGTTCATATATACATCTTATATACTGTTTAATAGCTTTAAATCAAGAGCCATAACCAGGTGATAGACAACATGATCGAGAGGGAATCAATGATTTTAATAAAGCTGCCACTGAAATAACAGGAAAATATTTTGTTAAGTTCATTGAGAGATACAGAAGATTTACATTCTTGATCATAGCGGTTCAAATGAGGAATGAATTCCATCAACTTCATAGAGCATGATTCGACCTGCTCTTTTGCATTCTTACACACAACAAACAAACACCACAAACACACAAACACACGCCCACAGTCAAGGCAGGAAGGCACTGCACTATTTGTATTCTAATAATCACACACTGACTTGTATCACCCGCTTCTCTTCTTGTCCCTGTGTCACCTCTGTGTGTTTCTGAGTGTCTGTGATTGGACGGCTGAGTGTACCAACATTAACTGACCTCCACACTTTTGTTGCTGTTGTTCTGAAGAGTTAGTGACGGCAGAGCACGAAGACTGAAGGACAAACACACACATGGTGTCATGATTCAAACCATGTGGTTGATAATAATAACTCAAAATAGATTAGAAAACAAGAAATAGTCTCTGTTCTTTAGAGTTATACTGCACACATTTTCTCTGTGGAGCGTTCACTATGATGAGGGAAATGTCCCCTGATGACGAGGGTCTTTCGTGTATGTGATGCAATTATAAATATTATGTCATCATACATGGAATATAATAAGTTTAAGTTTAAAACATCAAAAACCGTGTACTTATACCGTGTAACAAACGTAGTTGTAATTTATGTAATTTAGATGAATGTTAAAGTTCCAGTACCTCCACATGGCTGCATTGTCTTTCCTCAGCATTCATTTTAAAAACTGATCTGTAAAAATAAAGCCGTGAAGAGACCTTGCACTGGACTGTTTTTTCCTAATAACTCGTTTAAACAGAGTTTACATACACTTGTGGTTTTCAAGATCATAAAAGGACACTGAGTGAATGCCTTCTCCTTTCCTCTTTGCATGAAACACACAACCTTCAGGACATCCTGCTTCTCACAAACTTTACGACCATCAGTGTTGTATGGTAACTATGTACAGCATGTCAGAAAGCTTCAGTGTCACAGGCTGCTTGTATTTAAAGTAAAATATGAGTCAAATACAATTGGCTGCATGCAGAGGCCTGTCTGATCACATGCTAGCAAAGAAAGCCGCAATTATAAGAGCTGTTTGTTTTCCACGTGCTACCTTTGGTTTCAGAGGCTGAGCTTCTTCAGGGGATGACTTTCTGAAAGATACTCTATGCCAAATGCAAAGAAATCTAAAAGGGTGTTGTATGAGTTCTGTGTAGCTATGACAGCAGTGCACTCTACCCACACTGTGAAGGATAAGAAATTGTTTTTAAAAAAGTGAGAGAGGGCAGCAGAAAGGTTAGGTGAACAGAATCAGCTGGTGCTAATCGGCCATGGTTTAGTGTTTCTTGCTGGGATCTCCACAGAGAGAGAAGCTGCAGCTGTGGCTTGGAGAGATCAGTCAAATCTAAAAAATGTTACTCCCACAACCTCTTTTTCAATCTCGTTTAATCTTGATTATTTTCATACACCTCCCTCTGTGTCGCTTCTTTTTTATTCACTTTTGTCCCACTTTCTCCTCCTATTTTCCACCTGTCTTCCACATGTTCAGAACTGCATCAAACTTCACTGCTCATTATGCTACAATTTGGCCCATTCTCGCTGCGGTTAAGATCTTAATTAAACTCGGTGCCAAAGCCTTACAACACCCAAGTGAGTGAGCACAGCAGGAGCAGAGCCTGGACTGATTAGTCGTGACAAGTGGAAGGCCAAAGCCCCGTTTGTGTATGACTTATTGACACCAGGTGACCCTCATGTTTCTCTACATAGTCACGTGTTCCTATCAATACCCCCCTCAGTTGGCAGTGTTAGCATGCAGGACATGTGCTGTTAGGCCCTTTTGTGAAATATGTATTTTATGAGAACTGCCAGAACACAGGGGTGGGAAACACGCCTGCTGCTGGCACATGCACACAACCACATGCAGACACACATGTCATGCATTTTCTCTCTTTCTGCTTTATGCACAAATCATTCAAACACACTATGGTTACTGCTTCCACAGTTTTGAAAGCAAACTTGAGTTAGCTTACATCTCACATGACTGGAATAACTTTGCTTTAACATTTGTCAGCGATGCAAACTCTGCTGTGTGCTCAGAGGGCCCTCTCGCCTACATACTACAAATCTCCACAAGTCAGAGAGTGCGGCACTGTACATCTCATGGCCACAGACCAGCCGTGAAGTATTTCAATTCTCAGAAGCTCTGAATGAGGACGGGTGTTCTCTGGGATGTTTTTCTCCTCCCGCTCAATCATGGGCTCTGTGCAATATCCTCAGGAAAGCTTTTTTCCTCCTGTTTACCTTCTAAAGTTGTCGTTTTGTCAGCCCTCTGAATTGACCTCATGCAACCATGCACACACACACACACACACACACACACACACACACACACGCATACTTGTTTATGCTACCTCGTGGGGACTCCTGCTAGGAGGTGAAAGGTGGGGTTAAAATTTTCTAAATGATATCAAGGCTTTCTTTTAACTCCAAAAAATCTAAAAGGGCTCTGGTATCCCAAAAATGTATTCAAGTATCAATATTTCCAATATTAAAAAATCTTAATTTTTTTCTGGTTTTTCTATTCCCGTGAGGACGATCCCATCGTGTCTTACCACGAACCGCCACCAGGGGTCACGGTTTGACATTTGTAAAAAGAACAAAAATTGAAATACATTTACAGGCTTGTTTAAGTAAGACAATACAAGGTAAGTTTAGAGTCAATAAACAGCTTTAAAAAATAAAAATGTCTGCATTACCTGGATTAGTCTGCAGTTTTTATTTGTTAAACATTTACTGCACAAAAAAACCTCATATTTGCTTTGTACAGCTTATAAAATGAACCGTAAGTTCAGGAATTCTAGCCAGACAAAACAGGGTTTTGAAAACACTCTGGGCTCTGGGAAATGATTCCCCAATATTTTTTGGCATTTAACAACCGTAAATATCAACTGATAATAGTTTATGATCAGTACATCTGTTGATCATTTTTTATAATCTCTAAACGGAGACTTGGAGACTAAGACACAAACACTACAGCAACAGTGAACTTAGCTGCTCTTGTGCGGACAAAAGGAAAACAAACAGGCGAGACTTTCAACTCCTCAAATTGTTCACAAACGTGTTTCTCATTCTCGCTTTTAAGTGCTAGTGTTTTTCTGCACATTAAACATTCAATTAAACTATCAATTCCTCTTTAATAACATCAGTCTTCTTGCACTCCAGACATGTTCCCCTGGAACAGTCCTGCTGTTGAGGTAGTCCGTGCCTAAACGTCAAGGCTTGCCTTAGTTTTTTTTACTGTCTTTAAACACCCTCCTCCATGTTCTTTCAAAGTCTTTTTTTACTGTCTTTAAACACCCTCCTCCATGTTCTTTCAAAGTCTTTTTTTACTGTCTTTAAACACCCTCCTCCATGTTCTTTCAAAGTCTATTGTTCTTGGGATTCTTTTGAGCTTCACAAATAACTACCGGTAGTCCTCGTGCGTTTTCTTCATGTGAAGCCAAGATTGCAGGTGACGAGGAAATAGTTTGTACATCTCAAGGCTTACCTCTGTTTCAGGGATTCCCGCTTTTGAGCGTCAATGCGATTTTTCACGTAAAACTTAACCGCCTCCCAGCTCCTGTCTTGAAGAGCTGTGGATGAAGTCTGTATACATTTAAGACACTGGGCTTTGCCAGGAACCTTTCCTGTCATGATGAAGTCCATGAGTGTCTTCTCTACAGCCTGGATTTCTACTTCTGACCACTTTTTTCTTTTGGTTTGTGATGAACCTGAAAAAACAAGACATGCAGTGTGACATGATCCTAGTGGGCAAGATCGCGGCTAAAAGCATCTACATTTGAGAAATCAGAATAGTATTTAAACATTTTATTTTCATGAATCAGCAGTAAACTCTTTGAAGTGAACATGCTTACAGAAACTCAGGTAACCTGAGATACCTTGGTTAAGTTGTACTCTTTATGGTAAAGGCCCCAGGGCTGTTAATAATAAAGTAAGGTTTGCTTACATTCTGAGTGCATAAGTTGTAATAATTTACCTTTTTTACTTTGACATTTTGCAGACACGTCCTCAGCCAGCGGCATCTCGTCATCTGAAACCAAAGAAAGAGACTCTATAGAAGAAAAGTTCAATTCAATTTAAGAAGGGCTGAAGTGACAAATTAAATGATGTGTGTATAATTGAGCAATTTTTATGTCCCTGTCCTATTTCTTATGAGTTTTTAAAATCAGTCATTTTACTTTTTAGTGAAGTTTACTTTGAAAGAAGTATTGTACCTTTCTTCAACTTAGATAGCCTCTGCTACCACATAAAAAAATAAAAACGCAAAAAGGAGATGAAAGAAAGAGGAAGAGGAGGAGGAGGAGACAGATCGACCAGTCGGAGCAAAACGTGATCAAAAGGACAGAAATGATCTGGATACTTCAGGGCCCAACAAACCCAGATATACAGTCTAACATTAAACATTGATGTGGATATCTGTTTCACGTACGTCAATACGATATTAGTTTGAAGACCAATAATCCAGAACTTCAGCTCAATGTAGCTTTATTATTATTTAAATAGCACTTCATTTCTATGTGAGTGAAAGTGCTCAGGATCAGGAGTATTGACTCCACATAATAAACATTAACTGTTTCATTGCACTTTAATGCAGAGTTGCTCCTTTAATCGACGCATCATAACAGGACGGAGAGATCCGATTTTCTTTTCAGTACTTTAAGTAAAGTTTAGTAATGGACCAGTCATTTTACATCTAGTCAAACTTTAAGTAACTGTTATTTTACCAGAGTAAACAATATTCTCCTACTCTTTCCACCTCTGAATTTAAGCATTAAAGGAGCACTATGGATCCTGGTGGTTACATTTGAAAATTGTTGAAGTGAAATATAACTAAATACACAAACTTAAATCAAAGGATAAAATGTGTCCCTGAACACTGTTTGGAGCTAAAAAGCTACCAGGAGAGTTACGGTGTCACTGCTGCAGACCCCCCATCATAACTTCTCTCGCAGCATTCAGCATGTTCAAACAGTTACAGGGACCAAATGTTCCTCTGAGGACAGTTTGTATATAGAATTATATATACACCACAGAATCTGTACACTTCTCCAACTTGTACATTTCTCTACCAAAACATCATAGTGCACCTTTAAGAAATGTCTATAATCCTCACCTCTTTAAAATGACAGAAGTGTGATTACCTTTGGCTGGACTTGGATATTTTAGTCCAACTTCAGAGGATTTCTTTGTCAGCCTGGATGTGTCTGTAAATACAAAAGCTTTGTTTAAGTACACGAGTATTCAGCACAGGGAAAGTCATTAGTGAAGTACATGCTGAAGTGAAGCATCAGAATTAAACAAGCTTCTTTAGTTTTTACAACAGTGCTTGTTCAAGTCATTAAGAGAGTCCCAGGGTAACATTCACACAACCAGTTGTACATTTCAAACTTAGATGCTACTTTTTAGAGGGAATTATTTTGAAATACTCCAACTGATGAGCTTTTTATTCATTGTGGCGCTTGAGACAGCCATCTATTTTAAAGGTACAGTACGTAGAATTTCATGCTAATGTTTACATTAAAATATCTAACTTCAATTAAACATGGACTAAACCCATGTTATATATATTTTTTAGTTGAGTTCTTACATCACCTCAAATATTTCCAAAAGTTATCAAAGCCAGAGAAATCTGTAATTTTATATTTGTAACGTGACGTGTCTTTTAGGCGGCCGCCATGATGAGCCGCCATGACAGACAGGAAATGTTGATCGTTGTCAAGGAAACACCGGATAAGCTAGCGCTAGCTGCTACTGAAAGCTGCCGTTCTGTTGCTGTATGTGCTGCTGTGATAAAAACGTCATGTAAATTATACTTGGATACATCGTCAGTACACATATTGTCTTTCTCAGGTCGGTTTCGCCCGTTCAAATTGATTCAACACGGGAGTTTGTTCGTTTTCTCCCATAATACCCTGCAAATCTCGACGTCATCCTTTGTTATTGTTTTGATTGTTAGAGCCCCCTAGCGGCGGATTTTACATACTGTACATTTAAAGAGGACACATTTTAGTTTTAACATTGACTCAAGCATTTCCATCACAACTAATTTAGATCAAACCCCACAAGCTTGCAACATTAAAATCACTAGGCTTAATTAAGTGTTGAACACATGTTGCATAGAATACTTTTTAATGTCTCTCTCAAAATATTTGCCTTCATACCTGATGATGATGAGGCTGAAGGTGAAGATGGAAAAGGAGCTGCATCCGACTCTTTCATGTGGTCATCTGCTTCACTATCAGATAGGTCACTGTCCGCTGACATTTTCTCTGGAAAGGCAGTAAGAGGATGAACACTTACTCAACAACAAAACAAACCCTTCAAGAAATCATAATACTGGCAAATTCCACCATCATTCACTAATCTCTTAATATTACATGGTAGAGTTAAAGTGCAGTTATCTTATTTTATTGGAACCCTACTGTGTAAATACATTTATTCCATCATTTACACATGCCTGTTTACCTTCTGGATCGATGTTTATCTGATCAAGATTCTTTCCTTGAAACTGTGACAGCTGACCTCGTTCCAGTGCCATAAGGACTTTACTGATTTTTGCTAGCTGTAAGGTGCCCTCTGGCAGTCTATAATACTGGCGGTGCACTCTGATGTCATGGCCAAGGAAGTCAGCAAGGTCATCCATCTCATTGTCCTTCAGATTAAGAACCTTGGACATGGTTGCCATGTGCTTCCTTAACTTGGTGGAGGATAAAGCTTCTGGGTGGTTTGCCCCACAGCTTCGAGCAACGTGACGAATAGCATCTGATCCTCTGAAGTGGCTGAGTGCTTGTGGTCTGCCAAACATGAACTGATTTTCATCAGGTACTTCACAGGTGCGACGAGTCTTGACGAGTAACTCCATGGAAGCCAGCACATCAGGCGTGAGTAGAATAGGGACCTTTCGTGCCCGTTTTCCCCTAATCTCTATTCTCTGGAAGTGTTTGCACAGTTTCTTCTCCAGCTCAGACAGAGCTAACTCAATATCAGGATGAGTCGACGAGGTATCTCTCAATGTGAAAGCATTCAGTGACATCTTCGACACTTCTCCCTCTCTTCTGCGGTTAAACAGTATAACCTCACACAGGGTTATTCTTGCAAGTTCTGACCAGTCCTTCTTCGTCGGCTCTTCTTCGAGTTTTGATTGGAAGTCCTTTCTTAGTCTTCTCAGATACTCGTGCATTTTTTTCACATCTTCAGCAAAGGGAAGAAGCTGTGGGGCATTCCATTTTGCTTCATCAAGATTTCTTAGAGCCTGTGCCGACACACACTCGTTCCACTTAGTGTCACATATTTGTTTAAACACCTGAACATTTTGGATGACATCCTCTTCACCTGCAATCATGGCATTACATTCTATAATGCTTGCAATTTTTTTGAGGTTGTGGCCTAACTTAAGTGCTAGAGAAGGTGTTTTGTATGTGTTTGTCTCCTCATTCAAGCCAGCTACATTCTTAACAGCCTGTATCACATGAGGGAAATTAGCTGGTACAAAAAAGTCTGACAACTGCTTCAACTTGCCATTTTTGTGTCCTTGCACAACAAGTCGTCCCGTCTCCCGCATCTTCTGTCTGATGTATTCGTGTTTGGTGACATCATGTCCATGTTTGTTAAAGAGGTGTTCTCCATATTTCAGAATGTTTTTCTCTTTGCGTACAGCAGTCGTTACCTCGTCCATATGCATGTTTAGCACCAGTTTCCAAAAGCGTTCAGTAACGCTGTCTGGCACTGGCTGAGCATATTCACAAAGGGCCTGGACTCTTGTTTTTCCAGGCTTTAATCCTTCAATCTTCTTGCGAAGGTGACATCTTTGCATGTGCCTCCACAGTGATTTCCTCTTGAGGTAAGCCTCACAGTTTACACAGTGCATGTAATCTCTGGCTGTAACATCAGTGCTGGACTGTTGACTGGGAACTACCACTCCTTTTCCTTCTTTCAGTACCTTATTATTATGTAGACGATTCCCTTGGTTTCTCAGTAAGCTCAGTTGTAATTTTCGCTCTTTTGACCCCTTTGGACACGTCATAGCTCGGGCCACTTCAGGCTTTTCTTTGTGTTTTGATTCTAAATGTCGGGCAATTTTGCTGCAAGCCTTTGAGCAAAACACACAGTAAAACTTTTTGTTGTACAGTCTATCACCATTCGGTTTCTTTTGTAGCATCATTACTTTCACATCTGAACTATCATGCGAGGTCTCTCCAGCGTCTTTTTGGGCCACCGAATGCATCTTCCGTCTTCGTTTGTGTGGTTGCACGATTTGTGCTGCCTGAGTGTTTGTTAAATTATTTTTCTTGGCCTTTCTCTTTTTATACATCTGCTGTTCAACCTCGGCAGAACTGTCTTCTTCTGAACAATCGTCGTCGTTTTCGTCAGCAGAATCGGGAACATACACCTCCTCGCTGCTCGCTGAACTGGACAGAGAGTAGTCTGTGTACCCCAGCATCTGCCTGTTCAGCTAAAAACACAATAATAGTTTTTTAAGTGTTTTGAAGTTTTGATGATTAGGTAAATTGTCTAATTATCTTAACATCAGAAATGTAAAGACAAAAGAAAAGGATTTCAGTGTTCAGTGGTGGTGCTGAAGGTGAGTTGAGCACATTTACAACCTTAACCCTATGAATGCATGATTTTTTTATATATTGTTGAATCAAATTTCAAATAATACAAATTTATCATCGGTATAAACAAAGTACCAAACAGTGCAAACATTCATTTGGGATGTGCAAAATACACAAGATAACTTTTAATTAAAGGTGCACTATTTTTTTTTGTAGGTGAAATCCTAAAGTTGGAGAAGTGAAACAATTCTCTGCCCTATTTGCTTAACTAAATACACAATCTTTACTCAAAGGAAAAAATGGGTCTGTGAACACTGTTAGGAGCTAAAAAGTTACCAGGAGAGTTACAGTGTCACTGATGCGGCCCCCCCACCATAACTTCTCACGTAGCATTTGATCTTCAAACAGAGTTACAGGGACCAAATGTTCCTCTGAGGACAGTTTGTATATAGAGTTATGAACATTCTCCAACTTTCACATTTCTCTACCAAAACATCATAGAGCACCTTTAAAGTAATATGCCCCAAAAATGATTATCATTCTCTATTTTATCAGAGGTAGGTAACCCAAAAGCATATGATAAAGTCATGGAAATCAATTTCATACACATTTTAAAAACAATATATGATCCTTTTGTGAATGTGAGAAACGATGTCTGCGTCCTCTATGCAGGAAAATCATGGAGTCAAGTGACAAAAACCATGGCAGGTAAACTTACAAAAACACTCTCAGCTCTTTTTAGCTCAGGTACACTTGTGTCCTGGCCTACATCTGGCGTGGGGTCCAGGAGAACGGTATCATCACTGTCACTTGAGCACTGATCAGCTTTCTGAGGGGGGGACGAGAAGAAAAATGAGATTCACTTAATATGACAATGGTAGTTTTAGTGTTTAGGCATCTTGTTGTGTTGAGGAATTGTGACATTGGTCAAAATATATTAGTCTACCTATATACTAAGAGAATGTTTTTATGCTTTATAGTAGGGCTGCACGATATTACGCTTCATCGTAGTCATCGCGATGACGTGCAATGTGAGAGAGGGAGGAAATGAACTCAAAACGTCTTTATCATGTACTTTTCTTTAACGTGATTCACCTACAAAAGAAGTTTGTCTGGAATAATATCATTAACTCTGATTTGGGTTCTTAAAGTGGTCGCCAACCGTCCTCTATTCAAAAACCATTTTTGCCATTTTTCGGGGTTGGGATGTGAGAAGAATCACTTTGCAGGAAATATTACAGATTAATATGGATGTTTAACGGATATAAACATGATTAAAACTCTGCAAACACAAACAGAGAGAGAGAGAGAGGCAGACAGGTGAGAGTCTGCAGGGATCATTTCTTCAGGAGTCTGGGAGAATTCGGCTGAACAGAGTGAAGCAGTAAACTTCTGTTTCTATCATTTGATTCATTAATGAGATGTTAGATCAAAACCTCGGGATGAAGAATAATGGCTGTTTAAATCTTTCTAGAATGTGAACATTTAAGCAGGATCCAAACATTTCTGACCGTTTTGTTTCAGAGTGGTGCCATAGACGCCGAGAGAGAGATGGTTATTAAAATGTCTTTTTTTTTTTTTCAATATCGTGCAGCCATACTTTATAGTTGTTGTTCAGCAAGGAAACTACAGCTGGGAATGTATAATTCACTAATTACTACCTACATCCATATAGTCACTTTAGTAATGTAGAAACAAAGTCATATTTATCTAAAGACTAATAATGTAACTGAAACCGTACTTATCAACCAGATGTAAACTAGTTAAAGAGAAAACGGCACAGACTCAGCAGAGAGAGATAAAGATACATATTTAAGTACACAACCTGCTATTAGCATGAATACGTCTTTACATGCTTAGAATAACAAGGACATTTTTATTTCCAGGATGATAGAGCAGAAAAGTATTACATCAGAGAGAATTAAAGATAACATGAAACCTGCCCTTGATCACTGTCAGCCATCTTTGGCCCAGAACATATTTGTGTTTGATTAGTGATCTAGAATTAGATCTCAATCTCATCTCCTCGATGCATTGTTTTGGCCTCCTTCCTGATTACATAGGAGAGCAATACAGCGTAGAGAAGGTGGGACGACATGCAGCAAAGGGGCGAGGGCTGGAGCTGAATCTGATGAGTTGAGGACTCTGCTTCTTTACATGGAGTGTGAACTATACCAACTGAACTAAACCTGAACCAAGGACACTCATGGTGGGATAATTCAGACATGCCAGGTGTTATCAGGCCTCAGGGAAAGAGTTATCTTACTCCTCTAACATTATGTTATGTATGTAACATTTGCTTTATAACTTACTTTGAACCTCTCTGTTTGCGCTTTGTTATAGCGTCTCTCACACACATCGTGATGTGCTTTGAGATTCTTCAGGCGACGAATATGACGACTTCTGGCCTGCAAAACACAACATGTTTTGATATGGTACTATGCTTTATAGGAGAGGACAGCAAAGAGACAAAGCAGATAAAAAGGGGAAGCAACAGCCCAGGCCTGAATTCACTCTGGGCTGCTGTGACAGAGTTATTGTACATGCTCAAAACAGAGTTTAGGTTTATCTTACTGCTTGTTTTATTAGTCTTGGGTGTATAGTTAATACAATTGAGGATGTGAAATGATTATGATGCGTGGAGATGCATTGTGATTTGTAGTTTGAGATTTGTGTTCCATTGCACCACGACTTTAAACTAAAGATAGATGTTGAAGATGTAATTTTTGCAAAGTTCATATACATGCACAACTTTTCTACACATCCTTGTAGAAAAGTTACCACATTTAACTATTCACCCAAAATATTTATAAAAGTAAAGGTTAATGTAAGGTTATGCATGTAGTAAAGTGGTTACCTGTTGATTTCCAGAGCCCAAATATGTCATGTCTACCTCTTCATTATCCGTGTCAAAGCCTTTTTCCACACCAGAATCTGCAAGAGATGTCAGAGGATGAAATCCTTACTCAACCCAAAATGAATAAACAAATCCTTCCATGCAATCACGAGTAGAATAAATTTTGATGGGCAGCTTCATGCAAATGCATTAACTTGGCAATGATGGAGTTACTGAAGAAAGAGAAAGGGGCAGCACTGAGGGGGGGTCAGTGGATATTTATCTTCTCCACCTGAAGGCTTCATCTGTATCTCAACAATCGCATGTTGAAGCTGTTGGTTAGCTTTAACAGATCAATGTAGTTTAGTGCACATGGCCTAAATTTGGGTGAGATATTGTGGGAATAGCTCAGGACTAGACGACGGTCTCCCTTTTCTTTGTACTACTCGCATTTATGATGCTCAGTGTCTGGCATGCTGTCCTTCCTGCACTAACTACTCGTAATTGTTTTGATACGTTTTAAGTCATTTACGCAGCTCGTCCACAAACTGATCACAACGGTGTGAAACATTTCAGAAGTTTACTGCTGCTGCGTATTGAGAGACACACACACACACACACACAGGTATAAAGACCAGGGAGGAGGCGGGGTGGGACATGCTGCGAGCCTTTCGTCCGTGTTCACACTTGACTTCCTCTTTACAGAAAAAAGCTCTGCCTTCAGCGCCTTTTGAGCGCTTTTACGCGAGCATTTTGTAACCTTAACAACGGAATCAGCCTACGGAGCAACCGTGCCGGAGCGTATGGCCTGAGCACGACGCATCGATGGGGGGGCAATTCAAGACAAGACAAAGACAAAACCCACACGGCTTCTAACTTCCATCTACACTCAACTCAAATAAACATTGCAACTCACCTTTCTCACGGGTGTATTGAATGCTGCAACCAGTGGCTGGAGGACTCAGGTCGTTTTTCTGTGGGCACAACAACACAGTCCGTTTATATTCATCTCAGTGTGTTCAGAATGAGAAATTAACTGTTTCAACTTCTATAATTCATAGACATGTTTAAATACACCAGCCAATTAAAAGTTGATTCATTCACGACTAAAAAGAGGCTAAACATGCTGATGCATCAGATGCTTATTTCTATTAGGCCTAAACCGACTCTAACTAAACATTTGTCATAAAGTCTTTTAATTTTCAACCATTTCCTCCCAAGATTCCACAGAATAAGTGATCATTTGTCAAAAAAATAAATACATTACTAATCAAACCCACTGCCATACAGTCACACCTGCCACCACAGTGCTTTAACTTCAATCCACACTCCTTTTATAAAGCACCTCCCTAACCCCCAATTCACACATTCTCCTGCGCGCCGCGGTCCGTCAGTGTTAAACCTGATTCATGCTTCTTGCAGTTGGCGCGGACGGCGCGAGCAGGGTCCGCGGAGGGTCTGAGCGCGCAGCCGAGCACCTCCAAGATTTTATAACAATGCGGACAGGGTCGCCGCACCGCGCCGACGACGCCGACCGCAGGAAGCATGAATCAGGTGTCACGGTTTTGCTCCGTTGGACGGCGCGCACACAGTATGTGTGAATTGGGGTCACACTCTGCATATACACACCGTGCAGAGGAGTAACAGAAAAAAAAGAAAATTACGTTGCACAACACTGACTTACTTTTCATCCAAAAATATTTTTTTTTACTAAATATCCATGAAGAAATCAACATTAAAATGTTGTGCCATTGATAATTCTGTAGTTAGCCTTGTCTTGCCTGGTTAACTTGACATACGAGCACGTGTGCTAATTAGCTACCCCTCAGCCTGTATCCCTGATAGCTAAGTGTTAGCTAGCCAACTTTAACTCATCAACTTAGTTGACGCTTTTAGAATTTAAGTACGCTAATTTTATAGCGCAACACGGTGAAAAAAAGCATATAATTAGCCTTCACAACACAACATTAAAGTTTGAGCAGAAAACAAGTCTTTAAACTTACCATTTCTTCTTCAAAGATCTCAGCTAGCTCCATCGGGCTGCATGTACGGAGCACAGTGTCTGTCTGTCTGTCGCGTGTCTGGCAGCAGGTGTGCAGTGTGCAGTTCAGACAGGGGGCGCTTGAAAGGGGGCGCTCGATTTATGACACAGCATACACCAAAGTAACCACACTGCTGTGATAAACAGAGCCAGAAACAGACGGGCAAGCCTGGTATAAAATCAAACATCATGTTCACTCGGCCGCCTGCAGAAGTTGGCTCACAGCCAGCAGCTCGTTAAGGAGGAGGAGGGAAACAGAAACTAGACTCATTCTAATGTCATGTTTTTCTTACTGTGTTTATCAAGTTTATCTGATCTTTTTTGAATTTTCAGTGCCAGTTAAATCTATTTTTTGGCCAATTTTACCTGGATTAATAATGTTGCCTAATAATTATGCACACATTGTTTTATACAAAAGTTTATATTTTGAAAGTCAGAAAGTGTTCACTGAAGTAATGATAAGGTCAAACTACTCAATAGCCTAATAAATGTGCACAGTCATAAGCTTAGTTTCCTATAGCTGAGTCAGTGAGACAGTAGGGGCGTGGCCTCTGCATGGGTAAGGTGGGGACGTCTACAGTCAGGAATCGTGTAATGAATCTACTCATGGCTGGCTCTTGCTGCTACAGAAAGTAGGGGGCGTGGCCTATACATGGGTAAAGTGGGGACGTCTACAGTCAGGAATCGTGTAATGAATCTGCTCATGGCTGGCTCTTGCTGCTACAGAAAGTAGGGGGCGTGGCCTACTCATGGGTAAGATGGGGACGTCTACAGTCAGGAATCGTGTAATGAATCTGCTCATGGCTGGCTCTTGCTGCTACAGAAAGTAGGGGGCGTGGCCTACTCATGGGTAAGGTGGGGACGTCTACAGTCAGGAATCGTGTAATGAATCTGCTCATGGCTGGCTCTTGCTGCTACAGAAAGTAGGGGGCGTGGCCTATTCATGGTAAAGTGGGGACGACTACAGTCAGGATTTGTGTGATATATGCTCGGTGGTTCTTCTGGATGTGTGACACAGTAGGGGCTGCATGGTAATTGTGGGGACTGAAGAGGTCAGGATCAGTGCATCATTAGGTCTTACTCATTACTACATGAATAACTTCCTTTAGTGAAAATGCAAGCACTAAACTGAAATATAAATTATTGTTAGATGTAAAATTAACAAAAAATATTAACAGAGGTAAAGTATTCAGAATTATTTATTGAATAAACATACTTCCAATTAAGCCTTAACATATCTACAAAATCCTACTTTACATAATATAAAGGCCCTTACACAATTAACACATCTGCCCTTTTTATTTACCTCTTGAAAAAATGATGAATTGAAACAAAATTGATGATAAAAAAAATCTGAGACTCTATGAGCTGTACTGTGTCTGAGGCTCTATGAGCTGTACTGTGTCTGAGGCTCTATGAGCTGTACTGTGTCTGAGACTCTATGAGCTGTACTGTGTCTGAGACTCTATGAGCTGTACTGTGTCTGAGGCTCTATGAGGTGTACTGTGTCTGAGACTCTATGAGCTGTACTGTGTCTGAGACTCTATGAGCTGTACTGTGTCTGAGGCTCTATGAGGTGTACTGTGTCTGAGACTCTATGAGCTGTTCTGTGTCTGAGACTCTATGAGCTGTACTGTGTCTGAGACTCTATGAGCTGTACTGTGTCTGAGACTCTATGAGCTGTACTGTGTCTGAGACTCTATGAGCTGTACTGTGTCTGAGTCTCTATGAGCTGTACTGTGTCTGAGACTCTATGAGCTGTACTGTGTCTGAGACTCTATGAGCTGTACTGTGTCTGAGTCTCTATGAGCTGTACTGTGTCTGAGACTCTATGAGCTGTACTGTGTCTGAGTCTCTATGAGCTGTACTGTGTCTGAGGCTCTATGAGGTGTACTGTGTCTGAGTCTCTATGAGCTGTACTGTGTCTGAGACTCTATGAGCTGTACTGTGTCTGAGACTCTATGAGCTGTACTGTGTCTGAGGCTCTATGAGGTGTACTGTGTCTGAGACTCTATGAGCTGTACTGTGTCTGAGACTCTATGAGCTGTACTGTGTCTGAGGCTCTATGAGGTGTACTGTGTCTGAGACTCTATGAGCTGTACTGTGTCTGAGACTCTATGAGGTGTACTGTGTCTGAGACTCTATGAGCTGTACTGTGTCTGAGACTCTATGAGCTGTACTGTGTCTGAGACTCTATGAGCTGTACTGTGTCTGAGTCTCTATGAGCTGTACTGTGTCTGAGACTCTATGAGCTGTACTGTGTCTGAGTCTCTATGAGCTGTACTGTGTCTGAGTCTCTATGAGCTGTACTGTGTCTGAGACTCTATGAGCTGTACTGTGTCTGAGACTCTATGAGCTGTACTGTGTCTGAGGCTCTATGAGCTGTACTGTGTCTGAGACTCTATGAGGTGTACTGTGTCTGAGACTCTATGAGCTGTACTGTGTCTGAGACTCTATGAGCTGTACTGTGTCTGAGACTCTATGAGCTGTACTGTGTCTGAGACTCTATGAGCTGTACTGTGTCTGAGACTCTATGAGGTGTACTGTGTCTGAGGCTCTATGAGGTGTACTGTGTCTGAGACTCTATGAGGTGTACTGTGTCTGAGACTCTATGAGGTGTACTGTGTCTGAGACTCTATGAGGTGTACTGTGTCTGAGACTCTATGAGCTGTACTGTGTCTGTGTCTAACAACCTGTATTCTAGGCTGACAGGGTGAGACTGGGTATCAATTTTATGTAAGGCACAATCAGGGTTTTCCAACATTGAAACACAAAATGAAATAAATACATATTTGTAAACTGACTGAATAGTTATAAAAAAGTTATAAATATGTACCAGCACTTTGGTTAAACTTAAAAGTGACAATGGGCAAATGTCAGAGCTCCAGATGTCTGTGGTGAAACTCATTGCAGTAACATCTTTTAACTCTGATGAAGTGGTTGCACAGTGTGCTTCTGCTGCGCCTCAGCTCTGACAGTCTGGAGCCCTCCGGAGCAGACATGCAAGGCTGCTGTTTTTGCCTGATGCCGGAGCACGACGAATCATTTTAGATCAAGGTTGACTTAAAAAAATAAAAATAAATACCTTACTTTATGAAAATCTTTACATCCTTTTTATAAATATATATTTTTCTTAGTAAATCATGTTAAAATAAATCAAACCTGAAGTTTAATTTGAGAAATTGCAATGTATAGTTAATAAAAGGACAAGAAAACTATGTTCATCAGCTGTTTAATAGCAGTTTAGAAATGTTATTTTATTTTTTGTTTTTTATAAATATATCCTTTATTTATTAATTATAATCTATTAATAAATATATTTTTTGGGTCAGCATAGCCTCCAGTTAAAAATATTATTAAAAAGTGTAATGCCGATTTTGACCTTTAGAGGTCTCTAGAGAGTGAACAATACGCGACACACACTTCAAGAAACGTAGACCTCGTGGGGACCGCAGTACTCTGTGTGACCCCAAGGGGCGCATCCCTATACACACTTACACACTAAAGTAGTGAAAATGGTCATCCAAGGGACTTTTGAGATAAATGCATGGGGCGTGTCTAAACACTGTTTTAGAGCTGTTAGAGGGGGTTTGCCCGTGGGGACTGTCATTTTTGTCCCCACGGTGAAACACGTCCCTATGGGTTAGTGTGCAGTCAGGTTCAAGTCCCCACCGGGATATAAGAACAAGAACACACACACACACACACACACACACACACACACACACACACACACACACACACACACACACACACACACATAAACTTGTCGGTCCGTATAAACTCTACATGCCATTCTCCAGATAACAAAACTTTTGACAAAAAAGCATACAAAGGCACACTGGTTATTCCACTGGTTAGTTCCATCTGACGTGCTGGACTTAAAAGCCATAATCAACTTAAGGAATTTCCAGTCAGGAAAAAAAGGTTCCTGGAAAGATTTAATGGGAGGCTCTGACCCACTAAGGACTCCCTAGCCATTAAAAAAAATACTGTAAATATGCAGTGCCATGGTTACTAGAAACAGATAACAAAGATGTGAAATTTGTCGCTTGTAGTAAGAAAACCATAATGACCACCCCAAAGTTTCCCTACAAACAACACTACTGTTGATAACAAGACCTCTCGAACCCCGGCTGTATGCTCCGTTAAGCACCTAAAGGCAAAGTCAGCAGCTATCGGCCTGTAGGTTTAGCAGCTAATGAGCCAAGTAAAGACCAATCAGGTGGCCCCATGACTTCAAATGATGCTATATTAACAGCTTTTCTATGTCTACTTTATAAAGTGGTTAGTAGGCCTGAACTATTAGAGAAAAATATTTGATGTGTGATAACACTGTTGAATGTTGTGATTACGAAACTGAGTGTGAATAATAAACAAATACTAAAAAGTGCGTATTAGCTGTAGCTTACAGTTCGTGTCTTTGTTGTCCTTTTACAAAGTCCTTGTGAGTATAACAGTGAGTCTCTCCTTAATCCAAAATAAATCCAAAAAGCTGTTTACCTCATCACTAAATTGGCACCAATCATTCTGAGGGTAGCTGATACCTAGCTTGAGCTTCATCTGACTGCATTTGAATGGTGTAAATGCATGGCTCTTACATCCTGGCCTCTGCCCAGTAGGTAAAATGTACACACGCTGGGTGAGAAAGGATTGCTTTTTTACATAAAATGCTTTTTTTTCCCCTTTACTTTTGCGAACATTTCAAACTTTCTACATGTACTTATTGCAAATGCGCATATCAAGATAACAATGAAATTGCATCAATTACTGGCTGTTGTGGTAACAAGTCTTGCATTTAGTTAATCTAAGCAAGTTTTGTAGATTTTTTTAAACTGAAATGGTCAACTCATGTTTCGGATCCTTCTGCTGCTATACATCCACCTATCTGCCCTCCAATTTGAACTAAAATTCAAAAGGCCCTTAATATTTCTAATTGGACAGTCTGAAAAAGTTCTAAATATTTTCATGTTCTGGCTTCTTTATTTCGTTTCTCTAACTTGATGTCATTTATTCCAGCCTCAGTAAGATGAGTGAAAAGTGAACACAACTGAGGGAGAAGGAGAAAGGCACTTTCACTGACATTCAGGGTGAACTCTGACCCAGCAATGATATTAGGGAACACTAGCTCTGTGGTCTGTGTTTGGGGAGAATAGTGAGCTTGCAATGCAGCACTCCTTAAATCCCAAACATGTGATCTTATAATCGTTATTGACCCATTTAAAACTCTAATCAAAGGACACTGAGTGCGCTGGCAGCACAATAGGTCATTGTTATGTTGGCCAAGCTTCTTACTACTGTAAATGGGTCAACCTAATATATGATGTTTTAGTGCCTGGTGCCCACCACCTTTCCCCTATTCGGTGTGTCAAACATGCTTCACGCTGGGTCAACCGAGTGCCCCATAGTTCACCGGGAGTTTTCTATAGATCAGCTTCAAAGTTTTAAATCCTTACTCAAAGAATATGTTGAAACAGCAGGAATATAGATGAAAATGAGCCTGAATGTAGCTTAGACTGTGTTTGCACTATGGTGTCAGAGCCAAACTAGGTCGTTACTTAGTTTTCAGTTTCCTCAGGACATGGAAACTAGTATTTTATTAATGAGTCTGCTCTGCTCGGAGAGAGAGAGAGAGAGAGAGAGAGAAGTGTCACTGGGTGAAAACTCCTGTCCGGATCAGTTCATAGATAGGCTAGGCAATATATATTAGATACATCTTTTTTATACCTATTAATGGTCCTTGAACATCCCAATAGCGTTCAGTTAATGAAATGCACTAAAAACAAAGACTGATGTGGTCACTGCTGGACTGTAATGAGTCTGTTAATCATAATTCAGTAATGTGGACGTTAACATGTTTCAGGGAGTTGGCTGTGACATTTCAGAAATAACTTTCAAAATCTTCATCTTTGAGGAACTTTGTCAGACTGGTCAATACTGCATAAACAAAGCAGCACTCTGCCCTCTGCTGGTCAGAATCACAAACTACATCTGGATTATTGATACATTTTCGGGCTTGGCTCAGACCTTTGTCACATTGCCCATGTCTGGAGGAACATATTTGTTAAGTGTGGAAACTGTAATTTCTTAATGAAAAGATATTTTTTCCTCCATTGTCCCCCTCAGCTCCCAAACATGTTTGGTTCTCTGAGCTCCACTATCATGTCTCTGATGATCGGCTCCTATGCCTCCTCTGCTGTAACTTTCCCTGGAGTCAAGGTAAACAATTACGGCTTCTTTTGCAGAAAATAAAAGTCTTATTTACAGCTTTGACAAAAAATGAATCAATGCAACTTTAAAAGCACATGCAAATCGCTTATAAAATATAACAAATCATTCTCCCCCTCTCTCACCTCCACAGCTGATCTATGATGCAGGCGTCTCCTTCCAGGTGATCATGTGGATGTGGGCAGGTCTTGCTGGGTTTGTTTTTTGTAACTGTTTCCTCAACTGGCCCGCTGAAGGTTTCCCAACACCTGATGAGGTCGACTACAGGTGAGTTTGGCTGCCTGCCGATTACTTTATCATTTTCCAGAGACACTGAGGTACAAAAAATGTATCAGAACATCACTCTAACTACAGTGTGTGTGTGTGTGTGTGTGTGTGTGTGTGTGTGTGTGTGTGTGTTTATAAATAACAGTAAGATCCTCACAGTGCAAGAGCTGCCATCTCTGGAGCAGAAGGGTGTTGAAGAGAGACTGAATGAGAAAAATGGAGACGTCCGACACTCCCTAGAGAAACTTCCTAATGGAACTAAAGCTGCACCCAGTGAGTAAAAAAACATACTCAATGTGATGTAATTGTGACTTCATATGACATATCTTAAGGTCAGACTTCTTTCATACACAGGATGTATATAAAAGCAAATAAGTTCACTACAGTTAAAACAGCTTCTTCTCTCCCTCAGATGCGGTTCCCTTTCGGCGGTCTGTTTTCTCTCCCATCTTCCTGTGGAGTCTGGTTACCATGGGGATGTCCCAGCTAAGGATCATCTTCTTCATGGGAGCCATGAACAAGATGCTCGAGTTTATGGTCACACATGGTGAAGTGCATCGTGAGTGTCCAGCCTGCAGCAACATTCACACCAAACAATGACAGTTTTTTTCTGTTATTCAGTTGACCTTTTCAAAGAGAGATACTAAAAGAGTTGTTGTTTTTATATTTCAGCTTCTGAACAGCTGGTGATTGAGGCAGAGGAGAAAGGTGAGTTAAAGGAATAGAAATTGTATAGCTTGTTTAACATTTTTGGATATTTTTTCTTATTAATTTGATTTAATAATTCCTTTTTCAGTGAGTTTCTACTCATCCATCTTCGGCACGCTGCAGCTGCTGTGTCTGGCTACGTGTCCTCTGATTGGTTACATCATGGACTGGAGAATGAAGGAATGTGCAGATGAGAAGTCTGTTGGCTCAACTACAGAGAAGGGGTACATACATGGGAGGTTGGGGTCAAATATACAGTATAAACAGAATAAATTAAGATGAATGTTATTAACTCCTGTGTGTGTGTGTGTGTGTGTGTGTGTGTGTGTGTGTGTGTGTGTGTGTGTGTGTGTGTGTGTGTGTGTGTGTGTTGTGTGTGTGCTTCATCAGACAGACCAGTGAACCGAAGAGAGACCACAAGATCCAGAAAGTGACCAACGCCATGAGAGCCTTCATCCTCACCAACCTGCTGCTGATTGCTTTTGGAAGCTGCTGTCTCATAGATAACCTGCCCCTACAGGTAGCACACACACACACACAGACACAGACACAGCAGAAAAGCAACTATCAAACAAATAACTAAATAGTCACATTGATTGTGTTGCTTTGTTTCCTTCAGGTCTTGACCTTCGTCCTGCACACTATGGTCCGAGGTTTCATCCACTCCTGCTGCGGAGGCCTTTACGCCGCTGTGTGAGTGCTGCAAACCCTTAGAGTGTTAAATCTCTGTGACGAGCTGATTAGTGCCCTCTTGTACCCATTCAACATTAAAAAAAAAAAAAAACAATCATACGTTTTTGCTCACTGATATGTTGGTTTTTGATGTTCTGAAAGCTGAAAGTTCTACCAAAAAACATTGTCTTCTTTTGTGCTCGTATAACAGTTTGCCTTAATAAATGTAGAATTTCTAGAAGACCATTTCTTTCATATCATTTGTAATATTTTAGTAATTACACCTTGTATATCTCCCACAGCTACCCATCCAACCACTTCGGCACCCTGACAGGCCTCCAGTCCATGATCAGCGCTGTGATTGCTCTGCTCCAGCAGCCACTCTTCATTGCCATGGTCGGACCACTGCAAGGAGACCCCTACTGGGTGAGGACGCATATTTATCCCACATTTAAGGCCATCGGGTTTAATTTGTGAAACAATTCTGCTGTGCTTAATCTTGATGCAGCAGAAAGGACTGGCCATTGAGACCAACAAAACCTGGTCTAAAATGAATGGCGCAGTATTTTCCTTCTATTTACAAATAATGACTGAAATTGTCTGTATGGTAAATAGTAAATGACATTGATGGGTTTGATTCATGTTGTGCCTAAAACACATCTATGAATTATTAAGTAATCTAATACGACCCATTAGCCCCCTGCACCTTTCTTTGCATCTGGCTTGTGTCCATTTAAGCTAGCAAAAGGTGGTTGGGATGCACTTCAGGCATTCCGACTGTTTGCTTTAGAAAATGCACTATGAATTTTCAAAATATGTCCCTGTTTTTAAAGTGGTTTGAACCTGTTTACTTAATATTAAAACATATCTCACTTAGCTATAGTTTGGCTTGTTTCTGCATAATAATAATAATCATAACAAAATTAAAATACTCTTCCAAAGAACAAAGTTGACCAGTGTTTTGCTTGCATTTTTGCATGAAAATATCTGTATGGCTGTGGCTGTAACTTTCCTCCTTTGTCAATCCTCCTTCCTTCAGATCAACCTCGGCCTGCTGATCTTCTCATTGGCTGGCTTCCTGTTGCCAGGTTACCTGTTCTACCATCGTGGGCACCTGATAAGGGAAAAGGAGGCCAGAGACAAGCGAGCTGCTGAGCAGGAGATGCAGGCGCTCAGACACACCGAGACCAACGGCTACAAACCCCACACTAATGGCATCTCTGCTGTGGAGGCTTAAAGCAACCCAGCGTAGAGCTGAAGGATCAATCTTTATATGTGCCTTCAAAATGAGCGCCAGCAGTCTCCTCAGTCATGAATATTTAGTTTTGATATTTCTGTGTTTCTGCTTTGGTCATTGCTGGTCCACATTTTGCTCTCCCAACAATCCAAATAACAGAGTATATACAGTAGGAATCCCCATGTTAGTTATGAGTCAGATGTAGACTTCAAGTTTCTCTAAAAATGGAAAAACAGTGTCATCATCATTGTTGCTGTATATTTATTTTGGTCTAGATCAAGAAGCCAAATTAGTGTGATTTTAAGCCATAGATTTCATTCACACGCACATGAAAGGCATATGCACACATCCTGGTTTGGCTTGTGTGTCAGACCTGGGGTATTAGTACTTGAAAAACAGTTTCATAGTTTTTTAAAGACTTCTGATAATCATGACAATCCTCGCTAACACCAAAGAACAGCTGAAATATATCAGGAAAGTTACACTTTCTACTCAAGTAAGCAAACGTTGAGTATATTGTGCTGTTTCTACTGTAAGCTACGGAAGCCAAGAACAGCCATTAATGCAATTTTTTTTTACAGTTGTGACAAATTCATCAGATATTGAGTTTGGAGCAACTGAGAAAAAGGCCATTTGTTTTATCAAGACAGAATAGCTGTTATCATAAGTTCACTAAAAGTTATTTTCTCAAACTAAACCGTCTGTTTCTAGTTTTTCCAGAAATATCCTCTGATCTTGGGGGAAAAAGTCATTTTCTGGAGATGATATGTGTATCGAAGATGATTCCTTTTGTTGTCTTGAAATTACCTATATTCATTTTGGTCTGAAGATGGCAAAGCTCTTGGCTTCCGTAGTAATCCATTTAGCTTAAGATGTAAAACACTATTTAAAGCATAGAAGCTATTAGAGAAAGCATATACATATCTAAATAGCAAACTTCTGGTACGATTAAAGAAGCTTTTGGGACACTTTCAGAATCCAGATAATCAAAGACACTCGTGTACACGCACAGTTAGGCTGGTTGTAGAGACACCACATCTACCTCCACTGTTTCCTTTTTTGTACTGTCTCTCTACAACCGACTCTCAAGTCCGTCCACCATCTTTTTCATTTTAGTAAATATTAACCTTTCCTCCCCCCACCCCAGCCCCCGCCAAACAAACATTATATCTGTTCAGAATTTATCCCTGTGCATTCGTGTTCCTCTGCCCTTGCATTTCTGATTTTTTTTCCTTAGTAAAAACATTTTTCATGGAAATTAAACAAGGAAAATAGGACTGACTTTTCAAAAGTTCTAACACACAGTGTGTGTGTCGATGACATGAAACACTTTTTACTGTTTTATGCACAGAAATGAACTAGTGTGTGTATAAAAAATGTATTTAAGTGTATTTTTATACTCTAGCTGCAGTAGTATTAAAAAGGGAAGCATTTGTTTCTGTTATTTTGTAGTGTGCTTATTATATATGAAGCTTTGGTGATTTTTCTGTTTATTCTGCTTTTTCTTATCGTGTTCTGATGGAGCAAAGAAACCTCCATTGTTTTTTTGTAAATAGAACCAAGGTGTGTCTTTATTTTATTACATATTCAGCTTGCTTTACTATATATGGGTGTGTACAGTATATTAAAATATATTTACTGATAGATGTGGTTAAACTTGCTTTTGGTTTTTCTGCTTAAACACCCAAATCACAATTAAACATTTCAGACAGCTGCAGAAAAAACAGAAAAATGTACTTTCGTCCAAAGTTACAACAAAGTGTTTTTTTTACACATTTGTTCTGCACACAACAGTATCCTGTAGATGTTTGAAATCAGTTGTAATCTGTAATCTGTTTTGACTAGGTATTTGTCTTCGAGACAGCTGAAGTAGCTTCTTTCTTTCTTTCTGGAAGTATTTCTTTGCTGCTTTCTAGTTCTTCATCATTAAATGTCTTCAACTTTTTAATTCTTCGCGCACTCATTTTGAATGAGACCAGTTTAAGTCTGTGCCTTTGCTGCTGCCTCGGCTTTATTGCAATAGATATTAATGTAAAATGAATGCATCTGCCAAACGTCTTTCTGTGTATACCAAAGCCATGTGTAGAGACTGGGAGCGAGTCAATACTGCGGCACTTTTCCTCAGGAAATCAAACAGGAGAAGAATAACAGGAATGCCTTCTTTCACAGTGCAGTTTGGTTTTTGTTGATTGTCAAAGGTGTTGATTCAGTTTGGTGGTGACTTCTTTGTCTGTTCCTTGTGTTGTTTAGTATGCGTATTATAAAGTGCATTTCAACATGTGTTGGTGAAGTTTTTGTTGTACCTTTCCGCATGCCAGAGGTATTTGTAACATTTTAACTCACTGATCTGGTGATTCAGCAACAACTATACAACCTCTTTGTAGTTCTTTGAGTTGCCTTATAAGAAATGTTGGTAAACCTCTGTGGTAGCTGACAAGTACTAGTTACTGAAATATTAGAGTTCAAAGTGAAGAATCAAAGCCTCTGACAGACTCCAAAAACAGAAATTATCATCATCTTCTTTTGCTCTATCTTGTGTTTTTAAGCCTGTATCATAACATGTTCTGTCTTTACCTTTTAGGATAAAATGTTTGTATGTTATGCTAAATGTACATCTCTATTTCCTGCCTTCAATCAATATATCCCGCTCGTGCATTTGATAAATAAATGTTTGAATGCAAACAGTGTCTCACTGCAGCACGATGTGATTTATTGGTAGTGACGCAGGACATTTTTAACAATGTGATGGTTCTGATCTGATTGTTAATCTCAAACATAAAAACTCCTACAAGTGAAGGAGACACAAGTAAAGATAATAACCAAAGTTTATTTGATTTTGGCATTCTGGTCAAAAGATATCACAACAGAGTCAAAGAGGGACATACAGTCTCTGCTCAGTCATTCGTAACACTCAGCTCAACAGCAGCAGCTTTCTGCCTCTTACACTATTCTGTAACATTTGACATCATCACACACACATCAGGAGCACCAACTCATCATTGTGTTGTTGCTTATCTCTCTCTTACACGTCATACATCCATTTGCATTATGTCTATCAAGCCCTCTCTTATAAACATTCTGCCAATAATACAATTATCTGGAAAAAACACGCATCATTTTACAAAAGACACAGCCACACACACATTCAATCTCAGGCGTGCACACAATGGGCTCTCGTCTATCTGAGGCTGTTACTGTTGGGTTGTGATCCAGCGAGGCCAGGGTGGTCGGGACTGTGGCGGTTCTAAAAGGGGGACAGGTGAATTCAATGGGATCAGACTTAACATGTTCATCTGTGACTCTGAATTTTCAACAGACTTGTTCTTGCGAGTTGGAATGCAGAAATGACCTAAAACCTCAAAACACTCATGAACTTAGTGCACAGATGCTCTGACTGCTGCTGGCTGACATGAAGCAGGAAGATATCAATGAGCCTACATATCGACGTTCTGATACCAGATCATCGATAGAAATTGATAGAAATGTCCATGTTTGATCGGCTGTGGGGACTACAGACCTGGGCCCGTATTCACCAACATTCTGAGAATCCTCTCAAGAGAGCTCCTAACTTAGTTTAATCCTTAATCCTAGCAGGATTTTTAGTCTAGGATGGATTTAGGAACATTCTCTGAGCAAGGAAGGGACATGAACTTTTATCTTAGTGAGGAGGCGTGGTTGACCCTGTTGCTAGGTATGACACATTTTTCAGAAGCTGTGATGGGTAATCCAAAATAATTGAGAAAAAAGTCAATCAGAATCTAGTCAGACATTGTGTAATTATGAACACTATGAAACTAACATTTTTAGACCTTAGGAGCTCTCTTAATGGCTAGGAAGCTTTGTGAATAATTTGTATCTTTACCAGGATCTAGTCCTTACTGGTACTTTTAAGGGAAATTCTTAAAAAAATGTCATGATTCTAAGAATTTTGTCACTAGGATTAACTCTTAGTACTTAGGAAGCTTTGTGAATACGGCCCCTAGTTTGGAGCAGAAACCTTACATATTCTCAGAAAGGACAGAATGGTGCAAAACTATGGCACAGAGTTTTCAACCTATGTGGGTAATTACTAAGGCCACGTTTTCCATATAAACATTGAATTAAGTGGCCACACCTGATGTGAAGGAAGTGTTCAAACAGGGAAAAATTGATGAAACCTCAAATCTCACAGCTCTATGCTGAATTTTGCTCTCTATTAGCAGACTGTTTTGATGAGGGTTCAAACACTTATTGAGTTATTCAATCTCATTTATTCTCCTAAAATCTGTTGCCAGCAGCAGTTTTATTTGGTAAAACGATAAACCCACTGTACGCTACCTCAACGAAAAAGCAGACTGACAGAGTTAAGATCTAGCTGGAACAAGACAAAACACTGATAGTTTTCTCAGAGGCAGAAGACTGAACTAGAACTAAAAAGCTGGTAAATATTTACTAACATTTGCCAGGTACTCAGAACCATGATGGGATGAAAGTGTTACCAAAGACCTCATAGATCCTTAAGTTTGTAACGGTTGTGAATAAGAAAAAAAATAACTTTACTCAACAATATTAAGTTACGTCTGTTAACTTCACAATAGTTTTGGAGCGCCTTCAAACTCCAGCAGAAAAAAAGAAATAAAAGAGGATTAAAGTTCGCTCAAACTTAATATGTGTTGGTAGTAATTTAAACAGATTGTTATGATAATTATTTTTAGAAATGATATTCATCTCTATGGAGACAGATTAAGGATCTCTAATGGTCATTATCTCTCCCAATGATTGCATTAGGGTCCATAATTACACCTAATTTAAAAAAAAATCTTGGGATTTGGTAGATTATTTTACCTTCTTCTTCTTCTTGTCTTTCTTCTTTTTCTTGCGGTCGGGATCATCGTCTCTCTTTTTCTTCTTCTTCTTGGGATCAGAGTCTGATGGAGTTTCTGTGGGATAAAGAAAAGGGTCAATAGCTTGAAAACATGTCACAATCCGTTGAGGTTTTGTACACAGTACAGTACACTATAATTGATGTCATACCTTGTGGTAATGGATCCTGTGGTCGGTGGTGTTTGTGCTTGTGTTTGCTCTTTTTCTTTGGAGGCTGTATGTGCATCAGTCTGTATTGTTCTGGGAGCTGTAAAAAAAACAAATATAAATAACATGAATGCATGTTAGTATTTTATACAACAATAAAACAGAAATAGAGAAAACACATTTCAATCACATCAGAATATCCTAACAAAATGGCTTTTCCATGTTAATGCATTTATCGATCTGTATCAACATGTTGTGTGTTCAGTTTGTACCGGTCCTGTGTGTAGTCTGAAGCCTGTGAGCAGTGCGCCGGTCAGAGGGCTGAAGGAGTTCCCGCAAACTGGAGGCTTATCGATGAGTGAGCGCAACGAGCTGCCGTCTTGAGTACCCGGACAGTCGATCATACCTGCGGCACAGAACAGAGAGAACATGTTGGAGTGAGAGGGGAATACTAATGGAAATCAAAAGACCAACAATGACAGGCATTAGGCTGAGCACTGAACACAGGATAAAGGTGTAAAAAAAAGAGTTGCATTTTAGGGTTTCATTAAGCACATATATATATTTGCTATTGTTGGAAAGTTAAGACCAGATTTGAACCCCAATGCTTAACTCAAAGACCAGTCTTACAGTTTAAGTTACATCTACGTATATCTGACCCTCTACAGGAGGAATGAAAGGTGGGATTTTTGGGATATCTGCTCCAGAAGTAAAGCTCAAGTTTATGGCACAACTCCAAAATGCCGCTTTCAACAGTTCAACAGCAAAACTTCTTTCACAAATTACAACTCAGATGGGTCAATTTCAGCTTGCCTCCTTCATCTGAGTCAAAGCTTGATCCGTAGTTTTTGAAATTGTGGCTAAGGCTTAGGAGTTAGCAGGTCATCCATTATAGTAGCCATTATGGCGGCGGCACTGGATGGGTATGTTTTGATAAATCCTTAAGCAAGCCAATAAACCAGAGGTAGCTACCAGTGGACAGTGTTAATGGTTTTGACTCTAGGACAAGAGCTGAAACATGGTCAATGCAGTGACGTGATAAGATACACACCTGGTAACTCTGGCAGAAAGTTGCTGAGTTTCTCCTTCACCTTCTTCCCACAGAATTTGTTGTATGCGTGTTCCAGGTTGTAATGCGTGATAAGGTTGGTGTTTCCCGTTAACTCGTTTCCCACTGAAACACAGTCACGACATGAATGATAAACAACACTACCTGCCATGTGTAACCAATTAAACACATTTCATCTGGCAAGGAAAGTATTCCAGCAAAAATATTGCCGGGTGACCATTTAAAAGCAGAGCTAATGATCAGGCCAAAGATGCTGATTATATGATTAATAGTAAGCTACATATAGGTCAATTTCTAGTTCTTACACAGAAAACTCAGTTTGTTAATCATAACATAATTAAATAACAACCTTATTTAAGAAAAACATGCTACTTTGTCCACGTATTCCCGTAAACTCATCTCGTTGGCTAACTTTAGCTAGCATTGTAAACAGACAAACAGTCCGTGATAGCAGGTCGTTTCTATATTTAAATGAACACAAACATAATATTAAAAACACAGCAGGGTTGCCCCTCAGTACCAGGAAGCTCCCGCAATAAGTAGAATGGTTCATTCATGGCTCCGGGCTTCCGCAGAGCAGGCCCTTCATCCCCGAGCTGCGGTGGCAGCTGGCCCGCCATCGAGGCTTGATTCTGCGGCAGAGGCGGCGGAGGTTTCCCTGGTCCGAAACCAAGAGACGACGAGCCGGGCGGTCCCTGAGCTTCATTTTGCCCGTACAGAGTTGAAAACATTTCCGTCATAACTATACCGGATAAAGCATGTATGTACAGTTAAAATACCGGGTTACTGAAGCGTATGAAATGTTCCCTGTTTGGATAGGGCTCACCACGAATCCATCCAGTGTCAACTACTCGACTCCTCACTTCTTTGTGGCATTATTTTCACTGCCAGTCTACCGTAATACAGGCGATAACACGCATATTACCGAAATGAATGGTGTATGTTGGCACACATGGATATTTTTAGCAGTAAACATTTTTATTCATTCCAACGTTTTCATTTTTAGGATCAGAAAAACAGACAGTAAACAAAAGGAATATTTACAATAAAGGTAGTTATTAAGTTAATCGAAGACATCAGCAGGGCAGAGAGAAGATGCCATCCTTTCAAATTCTGTGACTGATGCCTAAAGGGAAAAAAAAAAGAAAAGAAAAGAATAATCAAGTCAAACTTGTAGTTTACATGTGTTTACCATGTCACAGTCCCTGGGCATTTGGCCTCTGGTAACAGATCTCCCACATTAGCTTCTTTCAAACTGTACCGATGCAAATATCATGTTTTTTTTCTCTTTATTTTCTAGATACATTAATTTCTAAATTAGTAAATAAAACTTAACAGGGAGTAAAATACAGCTATTAAAATTACAAGAATATTGTGTAGATGCATGGTGTAAAATAGCTTTGATATATCAATTCAGTTAGGATTACATTAAACGTGGCTATCCACTCCCCATAGATATATATCGTGTTTAATCTGATTTTATGTCATCAATAATTCTCTCTCACCTTCCACTCTTCAACAGCAGTAGAAATCTGATGTTCAGTCTGAGTAATGCTCTCTCTACCTGCCCGAACCCTCTGCGCAACAGCTGCGTTCTCTGCCTGAATCTTTTTCAGCTCCAGACGCAGGTAGGCTTCTTGTTTTTGATAGTACGGCATCAAAAAGCTGCAGAAGTCCTTCTCAGGAAGGCCACTTGGCCGCCTAATAGAACAATAGTACAGGTTAAAGGATTAAATGTATTATTTCATTCAAGCTGATTCTACTTTATATATATAAAGTAATCACATATAACCAAATTAGGATGAGTAACCAGTAAATCATTCAATTTAAGAGACAAATACATTTTTGTTTAACATGGACATCACAATTACATTGGATGAACCAGATGCATTGTTTGAGTGTTTTAGCACACATACTAATCCTCAACACTTGTGCACAGAGATTATAAGAGATCATAATGCAGTTTACTAACCATACAGGGTCTGGATTGTTTTTTGCAGTCTTCTCCAGTTTGTCCAGTTCATTCAGTTTGAATTCTAACTGGCCTTCTTCAATCAACCTGTTGATGTCATCCTTCACAAACACAGACATCCATGCAAACAGATGAAAAAGACAGGTTGACCAGTGCATAATGCTTACACACATAGAAAACAAACTATATTATTATATTATATTTATTTTTGCACACAGTCTTAAAATAATATGCTGCACACCTTTATAGCCCCTCGCAACTCCTCTATGAACTGTTTGTGAATGCTCTCCATCCTCTGAGGGTTCTTCTGGTACAGCGGACGAAATGTGCTGGCAAATCTGTTAAAACTGTAAGTGAGCACAATGTCAACCAAAAGTATAGCAAAGAGGGGTATTTTCTGTGTTACACCTTTCTAAATAGGACTTTTGTTTTGTTCTTCTGACGCCTTAGTTTTACAAAACAAATGAAACATCCTTCACCACCTAAAACTGAGTTTTTGTAAATATGTATCTAAAGAGACCCAGGAACATAAGGCAGAAGAGGCAAGTCTTGTAAGAGATTGTATCTATTAAACATGTAAATCACTGTTTGTTTTGTTTTTAATCACATTGAACAACGTTAATTTAAACAGACAGATACTGTATCTTCAATGAGGCCCTGTGCACTTTCTATGTCAGATGAGTCAGTGGATGCAGCAGTCATGATACCAGCTGTGACATGAACTACTTTTGTGTCTCATCTTTATAATGTTAGCCTTTTGCTATTAACCTTCAGCTCATACCGGTTAAACCTAACACGCCACAAGGTGTAGTTCTCTTGCTATTTTATTATACAGTGTTATCATACTGCAATTACCAAAGGTGATCAATACAAGACGGCTTCGACCTGGGTACAACATACACGTATTTCTTTCTTTGTAGTTCCGGGAGATTATATCCAGTATAAATAAAAGTGACACTTTACCTGGCATGTTGGATGAACCTCTCAAGGCTCTTTTGCATAACTTTGTCGAACAACTTCAACCGGTTGTACTTCGCTTCCTTCTCTTCGGACGCCTTACAAACTGATCCTGAGTTTGACATACTTGAGGAAACATCTCCTGTAGCATCATTAGTCAAAGCTTGTTTTAGTTGGTGTTCAGATGAGTCTTTAACATCCTCGTTATCGGCAGTCTTGGTTTTTGTAGCTACTTCGCTTTCCTCCATTTTTCAAACTCCTCTGTTTACGTTTTACAATGACCGCCAAATGTACGGCGAGTCGCTGAGCCCAGTAACTGCGGAATCGCGTTATGTGGCGCAGGCGCAGATCGACACAAGAGTCTTGTCCTGTCTGTAACTTCAGCTGTCAGTCCTCCTCAAACCATTCGTGGGTGACTGTCGTGCCAGGCTGCAAGCATGGGTCTTATCACAGGACTCTGCTCTTTCTTGTACCACCTACCTCAGATTTACAAATGGCTTCTGAAACCGTATTATATCATGTCATTTTTCATGACCGTTGCTTTTATGGTTGTCCGAAAGGCTCCTGGTCTGTGTGAACACCTGGCGACCCAGCGCGAGGACGGCAACTCCTGCGACTTTGACTGGGTGAGGAGCATGTGGGGGCCGCCAGCTTCTAAATATGGAGGGTCCTGTGAGATGAGTAAGCTGTTTTCCACACTCTTCACAAAGTTGTTTAATGTTTTTCCCTCTGTTTTTGTTTTACAGAGAGAATTGGAGATTCTAATGTTTCTCACTGCAATAGTGATGATGAAGAACAGAAGAGCGAGTGAGTAACCCCCCAACACATACAATTGTATTATTGTGTAAACCAACTGATGTCATCTAATGTGACATTATGGCAAGTGTATGTTTACACTTTAAACAGTCACATCATCAAAAGTGGCCCGTCCACAGAGCTGGTGGTGCTCAGTTTGGCAACCATCAGATTATTTATTCACAAAAGAATTGGTTCTCCTTATTTAACCTAAATTTTTACCTCTACACATTAATGCAACTGGGTTAACATCATACCCAACCACAAGACACACTAACTGTTAATGTTCAGCAAAAACAGGTATTTGCGATATGGTGTGCCCTCAAGACCCTCTGAGAGACCCTGCTTGAAGCAACATCCAAAGTGCTTCACTAACACCTATGCTTTGTTGTGTAAACACACAGTTGTGATTACAGTTGTGACCTTGTGTCAACAGTTTGAAGGTTTTTCTCCACTGCTGCATTCAATGTTTCTCCTCTCTCTCTCTCTATCTCCATCTCTCTCTCAGTCACACTGGAGCAGCACATAGGCAACTTGTTCCTATTCAGCAAAGTGGCCAACGTCATCCTTTTCTTCAGGCTGGACATCCGGCTTGGCATCCTCTACTTCGCTTTGTGTGTCGGTCAGTGGCCCTATAACTCCAAATACTGCCCCAAATCCAGGCTGTATTTAGTAATGGAATAGGTTATGTATGCAAAACGGCTTCCACACAGAACAACACAAATTGAGGCTTAATTAATTGATTTACTAAAATCCAAATGAAAGGCATCTGTAATTGCAGTCTCCCTGAGGCTCACAGTATGTTGGCATCACTCTTTCAAATTAATTTATTGGATTCTTGTATCAAGGCATATTTCAAAGAGGTATGGTGGATGCACACACAACTTCCATTGCCGAATCGAATAACAAGCCTTAACTTCCAACAATTATTTTAAGGTTGTAGTGTTACCCCTAGTGCTTCCTAAGGAGTGTTTAACCTTGCATTAATATTTTTTTGTGTGGAAATCTGTCACGTATACTTAAAAAAAAATTCTGTTCATCATTTTTTGTCTCCAGCCTTCGTTATGACCTGTAAGCCGCCTCTCTACATGGGCCCTGAGTACATCAAGTACTTCAGTGACAAGACCATAGATGTGAGTGGTACTCTTTAGATAATACTGAATTTGCAGTTGTTTAAATGTTTTTTTAAATTTATGTATGAACTAAAAAGACTTTTTGGAAGTAGAAGAAGATAATCACAGACTGATGCGTTATATTAAAAAAACAAAGATGAGAGATTCTTAAACTTTTTTCCTTTTTGTTCTGATAGACAGCACAATTTATATTTACTTGAATATTAGCTCTACTTCATTGATGATTTCTTAGTCCAATAGGTGGTTGGGTGTGAATGAAAGAGTTTGTTGTTGTGTATTCTGTTCTCATGTAGTTTTGTTTTATTGAATCATTAGGAGGAGCTGCAGAGAGACAGTCGTGTCACCTGGATTGTTGAATTTTTTGCCAACTGGTCTTCTGACTGCCAGTCCTTTGCTCCAGTCTTCGCTGAACTTTCTCTCAAGTAAGAGATAAGTTAATAAAGACAAAACATGACACTGAGTATGACACCGTATCAGTAATCTTGTCATTATTGTTGAAACAAATACTTAAGTGATTGGCTTTGCTGTGGTTATGATCAGACAAAGAGTAAGACATCTAAATCACAAACCACCAGTCACACCTTTACAACCACGCTGTTTACTTTGATGGATTTTGTAGCTTGAAGGAGATAATCATTATTTAAACCTAAATTTCAGCGCACTGAAATAGTATTTTGTATGAGTTTGTGGACGTTCTAATGTTGCGCTCTTCAATGTTTTCAATTTGGACTGCAGTACCCATTTTAAACACTAGATGTCAGAGTTACATATTGCTCCTTGAATATCTAAAAACAATATCATTTTCTTAGAACCAGCTGCAGACACTGGTGTCTGTCAGTGGAACAGAGAAGAGCGACAGGTTTCTTGAAGTGCTGCGACACAAAAGCATGTTATCAGTAAAATATTGGCTTATAAAGTCAAAATGTTTTGTTCTGTATATTTTATTTTGGAGGTAAGATTTATTGAAAACATTTATTTATTTTTCCTCCAAAATCCCAATCACATTGAAAAAAAAAGTGTTTTGAAGAAACAACTCAGTTAGAAAACCTCCAGAACATGTTTTAAGTTTGAACATGGATAAATGTTTTGTGCATCTTGTGACATGTGCATCTTTCAGGTATAACTGTGCTGGACTCAGGTTTGGGAAGGTGGACATCGGACGCTATGGAGAGGTTTCGGAAAAGTCAGTCATTTTCTCCACTCTACCTTTTTTTTTGTCGTGTTGTTTGTCCGCAAAATTGCCATAAATTGTTTCTGAACAGGTACAGGGTCAGTACATCTCCTCTGGCCAAGCAGCTTCCCTCACTGATTCTTTTTCAAGGAGGGCGGGAAATGATTCGACGTCCAATGGTGGACAACAAAGGGAGAGCTGTATCTTGGATCTTTAATGAGGTAAATCATATTTTCAGCTCGAATGTGAAGGGCTATATACTGATAAGTCATATTCACTCATATATCTAATATAAGGACTATTTCTTTCCTCATTAGGAGAACATTATCCGAGAGTTTAACCTCAATGAACTCTTCCAAAAGTCCAAGAAGCTGAACAAAAGTCGTGGTTTGAAGGAAGAGGATCAGAACGGATTTCAGCCAGAGGAAGGCAGTGATGAGCTCCAAACTGGATCTGACAACCCACAACAGCCCACAGAGAGCAAGAAAGACCAGTGAGATGTGAAGACAGTTCAGAGAGGGGCTACACGAGGTCTCCTTTGCAACAGATGTTTTCTTACATCACTGCAGAAGTACAAATACGGATTTAGAGATGACAGTAGGTTCATCTACTTCAACATGTTCTCTCCGGCTTAGTCTTTATTGTGTTAAATAAATACCCATAACAGCTGGGCCACCTTTGCCTGCTCTGACTGGTTATGGTGCTGTTTCTTGAATACAGCCATACCAAGGATTTTTTAATACAAACCTTAAGTTATTTAAAAACAAATGCCTTTTTGTAATGATTGTATTTTCAGCAATATCTTTTCACTTCATGTAAACCATTGATGCCGGTATTGTTTGTTACTGATGCCTCATATTTTCAAGGTAAAGGTGAATCTGAAATAAAACAAAGAAGTGCACAGTGAGGATTCATGACAGTACTTTTCTTTTTTTTTTATCAGTTTGACCTTTTTATTCTGAGAAGACATCTTTTAAAAATTCTTTATAAGGCCATTTTGGAAATGTCTTTCATGTACTTATTACAGATATTTGTGAAACTCGTTCCATTCATCACATCCCACAATAGCAATATTTTATCTCACACAGAAGTATGCCTACTATACTCAAAGGATCAGATTGTTCAGTGGCCACCATCATTGGCCGGGCAGCAGGAAAAAGTAACACAGGTTCTCTTTATCTCCTTACAACGGCTGCTTGTGCCATTCATGATGATTCTTTTCTTTTAGCCCTCCACACATGAACTGGGTAGACATTTGACAATATTCTCACGTGTATGATAGCCAGTGAAGCGTTCAGCATGACAAACAAAACTGCATGCACACCTAAGACAAAGCCTGGGAGGGTTGAAAACTCATAACACAGTTGTTTGGGTTGAAACAATGATACTTGTGTGCTTCAAGCATGTTCTTCCACCCAAAGACGTGTCACGTTCAGCCAGATTTAACATTCTACTGCAAACACTGCTTTAATAGTAAATAATAAAATAAATAAGAAACCTCTACTGTAATGCCCGATCCTGTAAGACACAAACTTGCATACACCCCTCCATACTTTCTCAAAGTGGCTGTTTTTGTACCTATATGGAAGTATCTATAAATGAGCAAGATGATCAATACAACTTTATCTGCCTGACAATTTGTCCTCAGAAAAACAAAAAAAATCATTTAAAAAATATTAAAATGTGCTTAACACAAAATTTCCTCGAGGCAGACAAAAAAAATATCCATTGCAAACCAGTCTCTGTTTGACAAGATAGTTAGTGGCTTATCACATTTACAATTTCTTTATACAGCATTTAATTCTTTTTTTAATATGTCCTTATTTTCTCAAAAAACGAACTGGTAGACTGGTTTGGTATTGTGTCGATATCTACAAAGTTGTCTGGTCTTGTGAAATAAATAAGCCCTTCCCTCGCTGCCTCTATTTGGCTGGCTATCTGTTTGAATGTAGGAGGTCCTGCATCTTGACTGACTGACAGACGAAACATTACAGAAAAGGAGGAAAAAAATAAAGACACCAACAAGACAAACAATGATCTTAAAGCTACAAATAGATTTTGCATAATGTCTCTAGTTTAAACATTACAAGCGTACATTCCACAAAAATGTTTGTGCTGAAATCTCCGTTCAGAAATTTCTGTGGCTTTCAAAAGTTAACCTCAATTATTTGCCACTTAAGTTGTCCACTGAAGGATTATCTTTCTCTTTGGACGATGTCAACTCCAACAAGAGCTCACAAGTGGCTGATGCAGCCATTTAATATGAACAGGCAACTGATTTGAAATCGCTTTCATGAATAATTACACACAGTAAAACTGCCAACCTCATCAATAGTCATCTTCAATACCTGACAATTTTCCCCAATAATAATCTGTAAGATTTCATACATTTATATAAAACAATATTTAAAAAAAGATTTATAAAACTAAAATGATACTGTGTTTATAGGTCGGACTCTGCTCTCCATGATTCATATCGATTAACAGGTCATGTGGTCCGTTCTGACAGTGAAGAAGAAGACGTTTCTATTGGTCAACAGTCCTGAATCCACACTCTAAATCTCTACATCCAATGGATAAAAGCCATCGTTTCCTTAAGTGTGTCAAACACAGCAGTCAGCACTCTGTGTGCTAAGTACCAAAGTAAAACAGCAAATCATTGGATAGCTATGCGTGTTCTATTGACATATCTGTACCCAGTAACGATACAGTCACATCAGTCTATGGCTCACAAAGTGGCGAAATGGAGACAAATTGATCATTTGAAAAATAAAACGGAGTCCCCTTTTACTCTTTGTTCAGATCTGAAAAGCTAACAGAGAAGACCGGCCAGTGGCCTTATAGAGATGCAGTGAGTACCACACGCATCTGCTCCTGTCGTCCCAAGCCGCTGAAAAAGAGTAATTCCTCAGGGTCCTGCAGTCGTGAATAATATCCAGCTCAGGTTAGCGGAAGTAGTCCAGATGCTTTTTCTCCTCCTCCTGGCGATGGTCCATGAAGGATGTCTGTCACTCAAACTGATATCTCGTAAGTGGTCCCTCCGACGCCTGTCACCTTCTTCACCCCACCCCCTGGTTTGGCTGTGGTGTGGTTGGCCAAGACTGGGCGAGAGGTTGATCTGATTGGACAGCCATTGGGGAGGGAAAAGGAAGAGGGGGTGGAGGGATTAGGGATGAGGACAGGGGATACATGGAAGTGGAGGTGAGTGGTTCTACTTCAAAGACAATAAACAAGCACATAATGCAAAAGTATTTCACTACCATTGGTCTTGTAAGGCATTTGGTTTCAATACTAGGTAATTTGAGAGGTGAAAGGAAAGGAGTAAAGAGCAGCATGGTTAGACATGCTTTCATCAAGTTAATCATGTAGCAGCATGCTGAAAAACTAGTGCACTCATTACACCAACTACACCAAAACAACCTCCTTACACACATACAGCTGTAACACGCTTAGCAAGCAAGACTCTAAACTGTAAAGGAGGAAAAGGAAGACTCACACAGATCAGGGAGGAGGGCTGACACAAACCAGGAAGGAAGAAGAAGAGGATTATGAGGAAAAGGAGAAGGAAGAGTAGCAGGCTGATGGATCTGCCGGCGGTTCACTACTCACTGTGGAGCCTGTTGCCCTCCCCCGACTCCTCCCCCGCCCAGCACAGTGCCTCCTCTTGTGGGCTGAGGCTTGTGCTGAGGCCCTGCCTCACCAGTGTAAGAATAAGACTTGCCAAGGGAGAGCCCGCGGGGTGGTGGGGAAACAGGAGGCTCTAGTGAGCGAGCCCCAGGGGAAGAGGATGAGGAGGAAGGGTTTCGAGGAGCTCGGGAAGAGGGGTCGTGGTTATGATGGAGCAGGTGCTGACTCTCAGGAGGCACTGAGGAGGGAGGGGGTGGGCTCACAGCACGCAGGTAGGCCCTGTGGGGGGAGGAGAAAGTGGCAGAGCCCTGGAGAAGCTGCCCCTCCCTCTGCTGGGCAATCTGAGCTGAGAGGAAGGGCGACGTGTAGCCCTGCAGCGGGCTACTGGGTGACACCACGTCAGGCTGGCCTGTTATAGTCGTTGAGGGAAACAGAGCTCGAGGCTTCTGTGGTGACAGTTCATGAGCGGCCGACTCAAACTCTGGGCTCTCGGAAGGTGTCAGAAGGCTGTCATAGGACAAGCTGCCGTTCCGAGGCGTCTGATTAGCCAGACTTTTATAGCTGGTGTCTGTGGTGCCCTCTGATTGGAGCGTGGCCAGAGGGTAATGTGCTGTTTGCGCTGAGCGCAGACTGGAGGAGTGGGAGCCGCCTGTGGACAGAACTAAAGAGGATGGGTAGGAGGTGTAGGAGCGTCCAGTCAGAGAGTGACCAGACATGCCCCCTGACATCCCCCCAGCAGTTCCGCCAGGGCCCCCGGGGCCCTCACCTCTCTCCCCTCCCCCTCTGCGGACCCCTACACCTCCCCCCACTACTGTGGCCCCATCCAGGCTGCTCGGCTCCGAGCGGTAGCTTTGCTGGCGGCTGGACTGGAGAATGGAGGGAGATGGAGAGTCGAGACTCTCCCCACGGATCATCTGAGGAGAAGAGAGAGGAGACACAGACCAAAGGAAGAGAGTGGGAGGAACAATGTGATGAAGATGGAAACACCTTGTTACCTCAGGAATGGATAACATAGAACAAAAAAACAACTGTTTGTCTACAGATTGCAACAGAAAAAAAAAGTGGTAGGGAGAAAGTGGATGCTTGACCGGTGCTCTACTCCATCATCACACTACTGGATTGGAAACATTGACTGGCTTTACAAGCACTGACACTGCATGTCAAAGACTCTGTGTGTCAACACATACATGGAATACAAATACATACAGTACAGGAACTACACAATCCAGTCAATTCGGTCTCAGGGGAAAGGATAGATCCACTCAAACACACAGAGACAGTCAAAGGGATACACACATGACACTAGCTGAGACTTACTGATCAACCGATGGCCACTGAATGATCAATTCAAAGTAAAAACAAAAAAGAGGGGCATGGCATTAACCACAAAGGAAAATAGTAATCTGTGGGATACTGTTTGTTCTGATTGCTTCAATCCTTTAAGAGTAACAAGGTTAACATCACTTGATCTTTTTACATATTATAAAACAAGAATGCAGTGTAATGTTCAACATGGCTGTGTGCATTTACAGCACGATATATACAGATTCATTTACATGTGTCTGTGTTTCCAATCAAGCAAAGCCATGCAGTTAACTTCACTCAATGCTGATTGTTTATTACTTATACAGTATCTACACATTTTTATGAATATAGTTTCTATCCAATATTTTGCAGTTCATGCAAGTGTAAATTGACATGTACCTTGTTCGGGTGTGTAATGGCAGAGTGGTTCCTTCCTGGGCTGCTGTAAGGTGGTCGGTATTTGTACATTGACGGCGTAAGTGGAGCTTCAGTCAGCAAGCTACTCTCTGACAAAACAAACGGACATTTGAAAGAGGTGAGTTCTCCATGATGGATTTACTTTACATATGTATCATCTGTACCTGTGTGTGTCTCACCCTCTGTGTCAGCACGGGGCAGGCCAGGGTACCGTAGCTCCGGCTTTGGAGGAGGTGGAGGCTCTGCATCAGCTGACTGACTCTCCATCTGATCTAGGCTGCTCTTGGACTGGAAAAGAAACGCCATCAAAGAGAGTCAGAGCGTTTTCACGGGAGAGAGAAAATAACTGAATTAAAAATCAATTCTCTGATGTCCTCTTACTAATTTTAGTCTGAATACCTGCTTGTTTGCAGCTTCAAAAACATGTGGTAGGGGATTGTGCTTATCAGTTCTCTTTAGCAAATACTTTGAAGTCAATTGTTATCACAAACAGTTGTTCAGACAGAAAAGCTAACTTAAGAGGTTTCAACAGATTTGCAAAATAGCAAATGTTTTAATTTCTTGTCTTGCATGTTTTGGACACCAGTTACACACAACAAGACATACTTTTACCTGTACTTATCTCTACATTCAATCAGGACCGGACCTACATATTTATGTTAACACTCAAACCAGCCTGACCAGTATGCTTATCAAACATGCTTTCAGCTGGCTTTAAAGGCTACACTTGTAAGGATACACAACAAGAAGTATTATAATGATAGAATGATAAATGAATGAATGCACTGTTAGAACCAGCTGAAGAACATTTAGTTATTAATTGTCTCCTGTTTCCCTGCGTACTCTCACACCTATCCAAAGAGAAGTAAAATATTATAAGTAGCTAAAACTGGGTTTTTATCTTTACTCATGACTTATTATATTGATCACTCATCAAACATTTCTGAACAACATGAACATGTATACAAGTGTCCGTGGTGTAGGCATGTTTTTGTTGTGTGTTTGTTGGGGTCACCCACCCTGGTACTGTGTCTGTCATTCTGGATGCCGTTGTCCAGGACCTTGGCCTCAAGCTGCGCCTCAGTGAGAGGCGGTCTTAGAAATGGCGGCTGTACTTCCACTGCCTGGGGGCTCTGCCACCGGCCCATATATCTGTGACAGGGACATGCACATACATTCGAATTCAAATTAAACACGCAGGAACAAATAAGAAGCCTTCATACTGTGGCATGGTATTCTGGTTTTCCATTAACAAAACAGACAAGTGAGGAAAAAAAAGAGAAAAGTGGGAGGGGAAAGAGAGTTATGGAAATAAAGAGTGGGTCTAAAAATTATATTCATGTAGCAGAGTGTTAAAAGAGGGGAGTAAAAGGATGTGAGAGGAGAAAGGCTTACCTGGGGGCCTGGGAGCTGCATAGCACGTAGGAAATGTTCCTCAAGCAGCCGTTGGTGAAAGGGTTAACGCCTCCCCGAAACTTCCCTGTCACCTACAGTGAAAGGGAGAAGGACAGAAAAATGTTTAAGTTCACATGAACATATTGATAAAAGTTAAAGAACAGAAAAATATGACGCAAGATGTGATTCACACAACCAGCTCTTGTACAAACCTGTTCATTTGTGGTCCTACCGCGCGCCACTAACACCATGTGGAACCCAGTCAGGCCAGCGACTGGGACAAAAAACAGACCAGCCACACACATAACAGCCATACTGAGAGAAGGTCAAGGAGGTTACAACCAATCCAGAGAAAATAAGTTGAAAAAAAAATACCAGGCTAAAAATCACAAGTTGCTTAGTAAAATGGGAAAAAGAACATCCTATGTCTTTATAGCTGCAAAGAGCCAAGTGAAGGATACGTTACAGCTGCATGTGGTGTGTCCAGCTGCTGGCGGTGGTGCAGGACATAAACAAGACCAAAGCCAAATACGTTTATGATATGGGTGGTGAGAGAAAGCAGGAAGAGGAAGAAATAACGATAATTCCTCCGGCCAATGCAGTTGTTCACCCATGGACAGTGATGGTCAAAATCCTGAGAGGGCACAGGGTCAAAAGCTGAGACAATGCAAAATGATGATCAAAAATGTGCACCTCTAATGCTCACAGATTGAAAACTAACAATTGACTTTGCCATTTTCAGACTAAGCACTGTTAAGCCTGTGAGACAGTCATTTATAAACCTAGGTTTGAATAACAACAAAGCAGAGGATGTAAAGTAGAAGTTCCATCGACATTCAATCAATTCATGAAAATGATGTAATGGCCAAGATAACACACTCAACTTTTCCAAAGAACCTTTGCTCATATTTGTAAAAAGAATAGGAATTACAGATTGCCCATCAAATTGTATTTGTCTGTGTATGTGCGTGTGTGTTAATGTGCATGTGTTTACCTCTACACAGTTGTCACAGACAGAGCAGTGCGAGCAGCGCGGTGGGCGGTAGAAGCGGCAAGTCGAGCACCACTTCATGCGCACCTGGATGCCTTTGATCTCTACCGTCTTATAGAGAGGAGCGCGGAAATCATCCTCTTTATCCTCATCCTCCTCCGCTAAAGATAACAGACACAGACACTGAGATTACAAAGACATCATACAACCTGATCATATGCTCTTCCTGTACTAGATTACAACTCAATAAATGATTGAGGATAGCTTTTCATTGGTACATAATTACTCTCTGGAGAAAAGACTAGCGCACACACACACAGCCCATGTGTGTTTACCTCTGGGGAAGACTCCAGGGTCCATGAAGGTGGCCATGCAGAAATTGGCAAGGGTGAAGAGAAAGATCACAGCAATGTATATGGGAATGACAGAGGAGAAATACCCTGACAACCATGGGCACCTAGAGGAATGCAAAATAGGAAACACGGTAAAAGGCTGACACATATTTCCAAAACTACAAGTCCCTTTAATAAGACATATTTTCTGGTTTATTTAAGACACATATAGTGTCAAGACAATTCTTCATAAACAGGGTTAAATCAAGGACTTGTTGGCATATCACAGATATATTGCTTTTTTAATCCACGTATAGAGAAACAGAATTTACCCTCAAACTCAAATAAATCAGTTCAGCTTAAGGTGTAAGAAACTGTAAATGTAAGTGTTGCTGTAAGGAGTGAAAGTTTGCTCAGTAAAGTTTACCTTGAAAAAATAAAGGTAAAGAAACAAAATGAAGTCTTTGGATAAAACATAATAAACACAGGCATGTTTACACATGCGGGTAGCAAACACGTGTTTAAAACACTTTTAGTTATGCACTGACACAACTGTGTGTTTGCAAATAAAAAAGAGGGGAAATACATGTATGGCACATACATAGGACCACAATGTTTGTGTTCTGTGCATTAAAATGCTACTTACGTGAAACAGAAAAAAAGGGTGGTGGATCCAACAAGGAACGTGGTGGCTGCAGACACAGGGACATATCGGCTAGGTCGAAATGGGCGGGGAGGAGCAGAAGCAGGGACACCTACTCCTCCCCCAACCCCCCCACCACTGAAGCCAGGCATCAGAGAGAGAGAGAGGGGGGAAAACGACACAGACAGAGGTAGATATCTACTGTCTACCTACTATTATGGGTGCTCTACAGGTAAAAATGGTGAGTAGGTTGTTTTCTAGGAGGGGCCATGACTGCAGACTAGAGAAAAAAATCAACACTATGCAAAGCAGCAACTCAGCAGAAACATGAGGAATTAACTGTGTCCAGTTACTAGGTGTCTCACAGCACTAGTACAATCACTCAAAACAGAGGATTATTTACTGATTTAGCAATAAACAGCTCTTCTTGCATGTGTACAGTTTGATTTAAATACTCACTTTATATGCATATTCTTATTAGAGATTTATAAAAGCAAAACTATACTAAAGCAATGTGATACAAAAATATGTGTTGGTAATTCATAAATATTTTTGTATGGCTTATTCTTTTTGGTGCAAGAATATAAATAAATCTAATCTTAAGTTGCTTCCTGGCACCCGTTCAACCTTTACACAGCTGTGCATGCACATTAAAGCATAGACACTCGTACACTCAGCTAGCACTGGAGTATTTTAGGTTAGTCTCCACCTCTCCAACTCAAGCGTTTACATTAATGCTTGTCGCTGTGCTTGACTTCTGACTTAACCCCTCAGAGAAATGTAATATTTTAAAAAAAGACAAGAAAATTAAAGAGGTAGTGGGTGGAAAGCCAGTAGGCCCAGAGCAGAAGCACAGAGGAGAACAGGCAGAGGATTGAGTACAGCAGCTGCTGTTGACTTCTGTAATTGTCCCGAGAGGGCTTATTTAGGCACTGGGTGGGTGGAAGAAACTGAGGATGGTGGCAGTTTCAGCGTTTCAAACTAAGTCAGCAGTTGAAAAGAACTTAACCAACAAATGTCACTTCTGAACCAGTTGCATGAAGCTGCGTAACATCAAACAATAAAGTCCAGCTGTATTTTTCTTTTAAAAATCTGCTAAAAAAAAAGGTTTTAAAATGATGTCGAGCCTTGCTTTTACAAGTTGCTCAAATAGCACAGCACAGTCCTCTGGGCTTTTAAAACCCCTGCCCTCAGTCTTTATGAGGAAAGAATCAACTCATTCCAAACAGAAGCCCTGTGTATGTCGTCGAGCTGTCGCCACAGTAGGCCAGGTCTTGGTGAAGAGACCTCTCCCACCTCCAAATTCTCTGCAGATAGACCTCATTTTCCATTTTGCATCTCTTTAATGAAGCCATGTGCAGCAGTGTTGTTATGAAGTCTGATGCATTTTAATCCTTTGTTCAATGGGTCCTCTGGTCCTCTGTCACCCTCTGGTTCTCTGGGTAACCAAGGATGCCCCTATAAAAAAAAAATATATATATATATATAATTAATAATAATAATTTGAATAATGATATAATAATTGTTTAAAACACTGGTAATGTGTAAACATGCCTCACGACTGACTATTAAAGTAGCAAATATGTGCACATCAATATTTGTTATTTAAAAGCACAAGATTTCACTTTTACAATACTGGACAATGTTTACCTTGCAGGTATATCTCATAATGCCCAGAACTGATAGCAAGAGGAGAACACAACTACATAAAATAAAACACATTGTATGAAAATGTCCCTGTTACATCTTGCTTGTTAGACCTCAATATAAACATTTTTTTAGGGAAGCACTAATGCATCTGTTTAACAATGGTATTGGCCTATATTGGCCCTGTTGACAGACAAAAGCCCATTTGATAAGTAATGTGGCATGCACTGATATCAGTAGCTGATATCAGTTGTGTCACATCAATTTAAAGCTGGAAAGCAAATTCACCTAAATGCTGATTCAGGAAGAAGAAATCACCTGTTGAATAAAATCTAATTTGATTTCATGGTCACAAGTGAAAATAAATGTTGGCATTGTGGGAGCCTTACTTAGTATCTGGGAAAGATCAGGGATATGCAGTTTGTAAGACACGTTCACGTCCAGTGACATTTCAGGGACTACCAGCAACAATGTATATATGTCATATCTCAAAACTCTTTTGAAAAACAGACATTACGAAGAAATAATGGGTTAAGATGAAAAATATTACAGTTTTCACTCAGATTTCACAAGGATCAGAATGACTAACCATCTTGCTAACGTCCTTAAAAGCAGGCACTGTGTACTTTTTAGTTTCAGCATTACTCATAGAGAAAGTTGCTCAACAGCCTCTTGATAAACAGACAGCTGCCACCTCTATGCCCTCAGGTGGTCAGATTAAACACCACCCACTACTGGAAATTCAAAACACCATGCAGACAACGATCTGATCTGAACAATCAGGGTGGACGCCTTTGACACACACGCAACAGCCCAGTATCTCCAGATGAAAAACTTGTCGGTGCGGTGTGAACACACTGAAAACGGATCCAGAGTAACAATGTAACCTGATAGTTTGGACACGCCCCTCCTCTCAACAATCATCGTTACCAAATACAAAGCTGTCTCTGAAGTATTGTCAGTATGCCTGTTGTCAATGATTTCATCTGACCCACAACAAATCCCCCCCCTGACTATAATGGCTGTTAATCCTAAAATCTCTGTGTCGAGCCTTGACTGTCATGTCACCGCAACAATCTTCAGTTAGCAAGCTACATCTTTGAGTGCCCAAATGTAATCACATTTACAAACAATGGTGACATACTGACAGTTGTTGGGTGATCTCTAGTACGAATGCATATCATTCAATTTCCTATCACACTATTCTTAAATCATATAGTGAAAAGGCGAGGCGTAACACCACAGGCCAGGACAGCGCTAGTTTTCAGTCAAGACAAGTTACGTTACCACTTTCTGCTCACACATCAAAACCCTCATTAACACACACGTTTCTAATTACGAACAAGTTAAAGACGCTCTGATGTTTTGATTTGATGTATAAACAAAATATAATTAAAACATATTAAACCCTATCCCACACTTTGTAATTGGTTAGCTATTATTTAGCCTCGAAAGTTTTTTTGCGACACTGCTCAGTCCTTTACCACAGCTAAAAGAGTTAGCATACGTTACCTGACTAGCTTTAACGCTTTATATTTACGGAGTAGCCTTCATTAATATAATTATAGCTCTGTTCCGCTAAAAAGTCCCCATGACGAGCAGGTAAAACGAGCAGGACATACCTTATACCGAACATACGAGCTGTCTTGAGGGTGTGGGTCGTTACGGTCCTCCTTGAATTAGCCGCTAGCAAACCACTTAGCTCGCTCGCTAGGCCGACATCGGAATCCCGGAACTAGTCCGTCGTCCCTCAGGTGGGGCGAACAGCCAATCAGACCCCGAGATGCGGAGTGGGCGTGGTCTCCAGCAAGATCCCAAACGCCTCTTTGCAGACTGGTTCATTATCAGGAAAACAGTTGACCTTCATATTTTTGAATTTCTCTTTATGAATATAGTTAAAATACTACATTTCAAAACAACACAAATATAATCCCATCAACTAGTTAATATTTCATCAAACTGCTCGTTTTGCAACAAGGAGGTACACTAATATTTTTATTGTTTCTACAGACCACTTCTAGAAAGTATATCTTTACTTGAAGTCTGTATTTGTTTAATTTATTTTGTGAAGCACATCTATTTTTTAAAAGAACCCTTCATGAATTATATTATATATACTAACTTCGCAAGTCAGGTGTTTTGTTTTTGAGTTGCAATGCTAAAACTTCAATAAGTGCTTGAAACTGAGGCGTTTAACATGGAAGACTTTTTTTTACCAAGCTGCAGAAGCATGTTGAACAATTTTGCAAAGACTCACAACAGATGGTCTAACCAAATCCCCCATAAATGCCACACCTACGATGAAGCTGTACCTTTCATTTTTAGAGCAATCATACAGAAAATCAAGACAAAGGAACATGCTACAAATTCAAATCAGGACACAAATACATTTTTAAGTGTCAGGTACCACAGTATGTTGTTTCAGTTTGAATTGAATCAATCTTAAATTGTTCAGTGTTGTCTTTGCATCAAAAGCACCTGTGATGAACTTTAAGTTTGGGTTGATTTTGGCACCCCGTGTGGACAAAGCAGTATCTTATCTATTTTCCTGTCCATGTGTAAGTAGGGAGTTTGATGAAAAATCTCATCCTGCTGTCTGTAAGGGGTCAATTACAAAACTCACAGACCATCCCTGCTGTGGAATTATTTTTTAAAGGTTGTTTCTGCAGCGTGAAATCACTTTGTCCCAAACCTCATTAAAAATAACTGTAAAGAAATAATAATTATGCCAATGGTCTTGTTTGCCTTTATAACTCATAAAGAGACATGTGAATTAATACAGCAGCATATAGGCATGCAGATTTTCTGGAATGGGCTGGCAGGTGTTTATAGCAACAGCAAACGAGTTCACATTGTATTACCCTAAACAGTTACTGCAATAGTGGTACAGACAGTCAGGAAATGGCCTACAGTTTATTGTCCTTTGCCCCACTTAGTCTGTGCAGATATGAACACTACATGATAAATACAACAAATAAAGAAGAACATGTATTCCAATTCATATGGAGATTCATTATAACTTTGCAATGTTGGGGAGGCTTTTAAAAAAATTAACAGCTCAGACAGAGCCATGGGATTTATCCAATATTCTTTGCTTTGTTAACAGAGACACAAAGCTTTTATAACCATTCTATAAAACACATTTTACAGTGTATAAGTAGGATAGGGAAATATTTACAATTAACAAAAAACAAGGAACTTTTTAATTTTTTAAAATTTATTATAAGAGACAAAAATTGTTTATAAAACAGATTATCAAGAATATAAGCCTAAAATCAATAAAACATTACTTTTCACAAATTGCCCAATTTCCTGTACAATGGGTTATCATCAACATGCAGGTTCTTATTTTCTCTCTCTGTGTCATTAAAACCCACAAACAGGCCACAAGAAAAACTAAATTGAAAAAAAAAGAAAAAAAAAAAGGAAAGATCAGAAACCCTCCCTAACGTTCTCTTATGTGTGTATTCCCTCTCTCCTGACGTGTAACCTTATTTCATGTCCATGAAGCGGATGTCCATTATTAGCAGAGTGTGTCTGGGCAGTGGTCTTGGTGCTGGAGACAACACTTTCATCACCTGTAGTTGTGTGTCCACAAAAGTCACCACAATAAAGCCACATACAGGACTCTCCACTATACCCTTCTTAGAACCCTCCTCTCCGTCCTCTGCACTGCTCACACTCAGCACATGATACGTGAGGTCTCTTCCTGGTGTAACAGGCACCAGCTTTAGCTGTGTGTCATCCTGAGACATTCCCAGAGGCAGACACGAGTCTGGGATGGATGGTGCCCCGATCTTGTAGATGCGGACGTCTGAGAAACGGACTTCAAAAGAAAAAGGGAAGAAAGACACTCCACGGAAGCCGTAGAAGTACTCACGGATCTTCTCATCCCGGGTATCCCGCCGGCACTCCTTTGAGCGCTCCACCACACCCCCGGACTTGGGTAGGAGCACAACCCTCACAAAGTGAGGGAGGTCTCGTTTGAGTTCATTGTACAGCCTCTCATGGTCCAACACCAGCACCACATCCACCTCGAAGGCAGAGGCACAGTGGACCAGAGCCTGGTATCCAGAGCCTTTTACCCAGCCGCAGGTGTTGATGATACAGCCTCCTACACTGGCCTTTCGGTTCACCTCACATCGCTGAGAAAACACCTCGGCAAGGCGTGAGGTCAGCTGCATGTGGGAAGAAAAGAATAGATGAAAGTGGGGAGAGACAAATGCAAAAAGATAACATTATTTTGAACCTGTAGTTTGATAGTGGGCTTTTGGCTTCATACTGTTTAGTTGTGAAGAATTTAGATTATCTCCTTTCTTACCTTATTGTAGAGTTTGATGTTGGTCCCTGGGGTCGTAGAGCCAAAGTGGTAGACCAAAGGCGCCTGGACTGAGAAGCCCTCCTCCACATCTGCTGGACGCTCAATGCACAGTGCAGACACCGTACCGGGTACAGAAACCTGAGCAGAATTTACTTTACACTTTATATCAGTCAAGTGTTGGGATTTTAAGTGTGGTCTGATTTTGCTCACTAATTGTTAACTTCACTGTCAATGGATTATCTTGTATTTTGTGATCACAAATTGTGCTTTAATTTATTCAGCTCCTTATATCTACTGCTGTTAAAACTAAGTTCACTATTCAACTCATATTGTCTGCTAACGAGAAAATATTGTGCATTTGATGAAAGAACTAGCTTTATAAGCATGTGTTGCTCTTAATCTGAAACAATTATCTTAAGCAAAAAAAGAGTGGTACATATATATATATGATATCTATAAAATAGATTCAGTATTTATTTTTTTGCATGAATTAAAGATGATGTGGTTCTATGAACTCTGGATCCATGATTATTATTGTAACTAGAATTTATCTTACCCCACTCTGTCCAACATCCAATTCCACCAGCGTTGGCCTCCGGCCAACCCTCACAGCATAGCTCAACAGCAGCCGGCACACTGTTGACTTTCCAACATCCGTAGGTCCCACCACCATGACCTGGGGAATATTTAATTATTTCATGTCAATAGATATACTAAGACTTGACTAGCTTTAATGAGGACTCTTTAAAGGGTTCTAATTAAACCTACCCGTGGCCCCCTCTCATTGTCCCGCTCTGCTTGTTTTCTCATCTGTTCCAAGGCAGCATGTGTATTCAGGTAGAGCAACATAGGAGTATCCTTGGACACATAAGCCACCTGTGGCATGTGAGAGATGCTTGTTATTTTAGCTGCTCATTTATCAAATGCCACACACAACAAACCCACACAGAGTTAAATGTGATACAACATCTGATTAAATAAATATTTTAGTAAGCTAATATAGAACAACATGACATTTTTTTTTACATTCATACACTCTTCCGCTGGTGCTCACCTCTGGCTTCCCATAAAGATTAACACTGCAGCCTTGCCAAGTGAAAACTGCGATCTTCGAGCCTGGTCCAAAGGTGTACTTCTTGTTGCGGTTCAGTTCTGACCCAAACACCTCAGCCATTCCTGTGAGGAGCTCCAGGTCGACCTGCTCTGCTGCCTCCCCTGCCTCCACCTCAAACCGAAGTTCAGTCTCCTTCTCCAGGTCAAACCTGGTGCTGACCTTCCCAGAAGCTGGAGCATCTTCACTCGTCTTTTCCACACCCTCTGTCGCCATGACTGGCAAGACAAAGAAAAAGTTACATTTACCTGGAAATACTGTCATACTAAAAAAAAAAAAAGGGCCCAAGCACATACAGTAGTTAAATAATATTTAGTTCTTTGCTTTATTACATTTTCTCATGAGTAAGCACCGTCTTTATAAATGTACTAAACTTTTGCTTAAAGATGAGTCAAGAAGACGTTGAATATGAACTTAATCAGGAATTCTTAACATATATAATCTCTATCAAAAAACACTAACGCATCGTAATACATCGATAAAAACGTATCTTTTAAAAATCAGTCTAGGGTTCATAATCAATCACGAACACATCAACTTATCAATGAGCGCATCGTGTGGAAACATATATCTCATCGATCAGAGAACAGCTAGCAGGCTGTAGCTAAATCAGCCTTACTATTTTTGCATAAAAGGCTAAAAGAAAGGCTACAATCGCTTCAAATGTCAAAAAACTATGCACAAATTGTCATAATACAGTCTACGAGTGCAGCAATTTACAGACCGCTGATAGTGGAATTATCCCAACACTAAGCAAACCGCCTGCCAGGGCGCGGGATGATGACGTCAAATTCGTTGCAGCCAATCGTGATCAACGTTCGCTCAACAGTGACCGCCCACTTTTTCGGTGGCTCTGGTTCCTGAAGTACATTTCCCCATTCAAATCGGCTGAATCTCGATGTCCTACCTAAACCCTGAGCCCTTACTGACTTAAACGACATCACCTGGAAAGTGATTGAGTGCATGAGGCTGCGAGGGCTCCAATGGTTGAATACAAATGGGACAGCACTTTGCAACTTCTCTGTAACGATGACTACATGATTTTATGTAACAAAACTTAATTTACGTTTTTCACTTTTATCACTCACAGCCATGGCGCTTATAAAAAGTTCTACTCAATATAGGCCTATATGTAAATTTCTTCGTTGTGGGATAAATAATGGTTTATCTTATATAACAGAATTAACATGCTCTCTGTCTCTCTTGTTTTGTTTGGCTTGAAGTAGAGTTCTGAATTAGCTGCAGTTTCCAAATAAACTTTTTTAATAAACTGTAGCATGGTTTCACCTTCCTGCTTATTTACCGTCTCTACCTTTTTTTCTTTATATGGCGTTTGTTTACCTTTCAATTGTTGTGTTCACCGGGGAATCCTATGTTTCATGTTACAATGCTGTGAACTGGGTAATTCCCTAGTCTGCAGATATGTCCACTTATGGACGGTGCATAAACGGCTGGTAAAGTCAGCGAGAGATCCCTCACGCACTTGATGATTTGACAGTGTAATTCCTTTAAACGTGGAAGATATAGTTTCTGAAACTTATGAAATAAATATATTCTTACCATAAAATCTACAGAAACCTTAATTAATAAAAAATGATTTAGAAATAACAAACTTTTTATTTAACAAAAACAGATACAAAAACACAATAAACGTTTGGCTAATGGGGGGAAACACTTGAAGAAACAACAGCGGAACTGTGCATGTGAGAAATGGGTTGGCAGAAAGACATTCCACTAGGTGTCACCATTTGACCAGAGAATGTGAGCTGCTGGAGCTTCAGTCATCAGAAAAGGGATAGAGACAAATCCCGTTGGTCCCTCCTCATCATTCTGCTTCCACTGGCCACATCCCCTGAACATTTGGCTGCATGAAAGAAAAGACGCTTTTGTTAAAGTCTGCAGCATCTCTTACAGACCCCAGATAGTAACCCAGGCCTTCCTACAGCCCTAATTATACACAACACTTCTTCAAAGGATGAGCGCTAAATTGAACAAAATGGATTGCAAGTAGGTCATTAAAATCTTTAATTATCACCCTTGCTACTTTAACAATACTTTGACACATAACTTGACCTGCCATTAAAATGTTACATAAAAAGCTGTTAGCTTTGATGTATCGGGTGCAGGATGACAGTGCGTCAGAGCTCAGACTAACAAGCAGTTTCCTCTCCCCTCCGCTGGTGACTCATTAAATGTGAAGACATGAGCCAAGTGCAGGTTATGACACATGGCATTGAGGGGGGGGGGGAATATGTGATGGAATCCAGACAAATATTGAACACCAGTATCTAATTTCATCATAAAAAATGCAATTGCAGTACTTGAATTATGCCACAGACCTGAGAATAAGTTAAAAGTAAAAGTCAACCTTTAAGACCTTACATGTATAATGGGTGTGAATATTTTTAATGTTCTTCGAGCCTCCAACCAAAGTTAATTCTGTCACTATGTGATAGACGAGAACGTCTTTTTAAATCTTGAATCTGTCGAGTCTTTTTTCAGACCCGAAAACAGGCTGGGACCAGATCAAACCTGAGTTCGGACTAATAAAAGGTTTCATCATTTCGATTCTCTAAGTCTAGCTGTCTTCTTCAAGTTCCTATTGGTGTCTTAAAATTCGCATGATATTCTTCAGAGATAGGATCCAGGAGAGCAATCATATTGACCACAGGTTGCTTTTATTCATCTTTACAGAATCCAAAAGCAGTGAGTTTCCAGCTGGAGAACTAACTTAGACAAAGACTGCAAGACATTATATATTATTTGCTGGGGGTGTGATGATGAACTTCTTCCTGCCCCCTTTGTACCATCTGATCTGTTCAATTTAGTTAGTATTGGTTACTTTTAGGGAGTCACGTTTCTGTTGGTAACCGCCCTTAAATCCTAACAAAAGTTTAGCTGTCGTTGCATCTTCTGTAAATGTCAAGGAGGTATGGCTTTTCTGTTGGTATCCACCCCCTTCTCCTTACAAAAGTTTTAGCTGTCGTTGCATCCACTTTAAAATGGCTTCCCTACCTCCGCCTCTCGTGACCGGCCTCTCCTTCTCGTGACCAGGTTATTGGCACACGAACCAACCTTGTTGTCATTTTAGATAACTAATACCTTCTCAACCCTCGTTAATGCTAGCTTTCAAATTCATGCACTTAAATCACACTCTCTCTCTCTCTCCGTTTTAAATGAACTGCTATGGACTTTTGAACACAGTCTTTGCCCTCCGGGTACTTGGGCAACTGCAGAGTCAGCTTGTGGTAGGAGACACACTCCTCTGTGGTACACGACTCACGCTACGCTCTCGCCCGCGTGGCTTTACGCCAGTACGGCCTCAGGCAAACTGCTGTACTGAACTTTCGTTCACCCTCTCCTCAGGATCCTTTTCTGTGTGTGCTCTATTGAGGATTTATTTTCTTTACCCTAAGGCAGGGGTGGGCAACTGGCGGCCCGGGGGCCACATGCGGCCCCCATCAACCTTCAACGTGGCCCTCAGGTCAATTTTTACATATCAATTAATTGGAAACATGAAGAAAACATGACAAAATCTGCCATGTAATCATGAAAACCAGAAATATGTCCATAATAATATTTGATCACTGGTATATGTCGAGTTAAATTTGAGACATATTTGACTGTAATTGTCTTTGTATCCTACAATTTGGCCCCCTGGCAGTGAGAATTAAATGAATGTGGCCCTTGCTGTGACCAAAGTTGCCCACCCCTGCCCTAAGGCACAGTTTATCAGTATATTTAGATGCAGTTTACTGAGATACATAAAATTGTGCATGACTACTTGACGTAAATGTTGATTATAAGAGAATATAAGGTACATGCCTACAGGTGAGACACTACAAATCTTAAATCATGACAAACCTTCACCAAGTGCCTACTTGGCCTCCAGAGCTTCTTGTAGAGCATCAACTACAACATCAGGTTGTGGAAACTTCAGTTTACGAGGCGGACCTTTCTTTATCCCAGTCCACAGTGATGTTTCTTTAGAAATAAGACAGAAGAAACCTTTTTTTAAGCACAAATGGAAAGTCCAAAGTTGATTAAAATGTTCTTTGTATTCAGCAACAACTTGTTGCTGAATACAATTAAATAATAAAATAGTTTGCCTCTAAAAGTTGGCACCATCAAGTAAGGGGGTTTGAAAGTCTCCATCAGAAAATGTATTTTCTATTGTACATCATTGCAGCATGCATGGACATAGGTGACATTGTCCTGATCATACAGTACTGTTAAAAAACACAGAATTTTGAAGAACAACCCTGGTCCAGATCTTGATGAAATGACTGCCTCTTTCTGTTTCTGCTTCTAGGCCATGTGTGGGTTCCTCTGAAAATCATCAGCAGTAATTTTTATTATGTCACCCAAAATACACAATTCCATATTTAAAAAAGTTCCACTTGTGATTCAGTTATCACCAAGGTAAGCCTTGTGTAGGGAGCAGGGTTAACGTTAGCCAGTATTAACTGGCTTTTGGCCGGTATCACGTGCTGTTGTAGATAAAGATATAAATGGCCAAAATGTCCGGATGGGAAATATGTAAAATAAACAATAATTGCAAAAGGAATAATGGCATATTAAATAGTGTGTTTCCCACACATGGAAAATATTTGCTGAACATTTTAGCATGTTTTATAGCAAAACAGGAACAACAAGCAAAGAGAAATGTAAAGAGACGAAGGTACACCCATTCTAACCTGATTCATCCTAATGCACGACAAATGTCAGTGTATATAATCCTAATATGAATATACAACCTAACCTAATATACATAGGGTACAACCCCTGCCACCTCTGCCACCCAGGTACAGCGTCTTTCTGTGGAAGACACCAGATGTTGATCTTTTCTTGGGGGACTTATTTGGGATTTTTTTGTTTGCCCTCCTCACCTTTGTCTCCATCGAGCAGAGAGACTTCAAAGCTGTTCCTACGAGGTTTCACTGGGTTGAGGACCACGGTAAGTCCAGGGTGGGCAGCTAGAAGGGCAGACTTCACCTCCTCAGCATTACGCCCATACACTCGTCAGCTCTTACTGCAAGAAATAACAGATCAGCCATCAGGTTCACCCACCCATCTTTTTTTAAATACTCTTATCACCATCTTTTTTGGCCTTTATTTGACATCTTTACAGAGACAGAAAATGTCAGGAGAGAGATTGGGGGATGGCAGTGTTTCCCGCAGCGCTTTATAGTTGAGGTGGCCACCTTAACACGCGCCCTCTGCCTTGACTACCGTTGTAGAAAAAACTGATGTTTCTGGTGTGATGGTGCTTTGTTTCAGCACCAGGCGCTGTCCAGTGTCTGTAGCGCTGCTTGCACACTGTTCCCTAGCAGGCATGTTTGTGTCTGTCACTAAATAGCATGGCGTTTTTGTAAAGAAAACAATAAAATAAATAAAAGTCACAATTAAAATAATCTTGCGGGCCAGATATTACTTCTTGCGGGCCAATTGCAGACCCCTGATTCACAATCAGATTGGCTAAATAAATAAAAAAGGGATGGCGCGATAATACCGCGCTATTGAGCCACCCTCAATCACCATGTTTGGGAAATCCGTCACCGCAGCAGCCTTGATGTTTGCACTGTCACTATTTTTAAATTAATAAATAAACTTCACAGCTCTGGTGTCTCATTTCTATGTTACATACATACAAAACGGAGCCTGAAACTAGGGTACGCCACTTTCCCAGTAAGGTTTGTGATCTATAAGAACAAACCTGATGTGCGCATCGTTAAGCAAACTCTGACCCACACGTACATACATTTTTAGAGGCCGGAGAAAATGGCGAGGGGGTGAGGTGGTGAATTGAAGCCATAATGTATATTGATGCCTCTCACACAATTTATTTAACTAAACCATAAAACTTAACTGATAGATTCACATCATCATAACCATTCAAACTGGCAGTTTCATTTAAAGGTGGGCATATAGTAAGCCATTATGAATTTGTTTTTTATTTTTTTAAGTCCACCACATATTTATTCAGAGTTGTCTCACCTTCATTCTGCCGGGGCGAAGTGGACCAAACCAGACTAACTTAATCACTGATGTAGAAATCCAAAGTAGGCATAGGCAAATCCAAAGCGGCAGTAGTGTTTTTAATAATATCTTCAAAAATGATCATCAAGGGCTGTAAGAAGCACTGAGTGCACACAGAAAAAGTGTTGGCTGTTGAACACAATTTGCCTTCTCATAACTCAGCACATCTCCATCACCTGCACGCATTTATGGTGTAAATGAGTAAAATGCAGAAACTAAGCCCGGGCATCTATCACAATCATTATATACCCTCATAATCAGTCATAGTGCAGACATTTCAAAGCTGTTGTTCATCAACAAACTTCTGACAGACGTGAGCACACTGACATTATTTGAAGAAATAAGTGTAGCAAAAAAATCGTGTTTTCTAATCATTTAATTAAAAAGCACCTCCATTTGCGGGTCAGAAAGTTTATTTTCTTTGTCTTACTTCCGGCTTTCACCGTCATTTACCACTGAAAACCTTGAATCTGGCAGCTTGTTCGTATGTATTTTCACTCAGGAGTTGCTCTGCATTGATCACTTGTGGTTGAATGTGGGCGTGTAGAGGGCTAAATATGAGGCTGGTCCACGTGCGCACTTTTAAAGTGGATCGCGATTTATAAGTCTTAAATATTTATCGCGCACGCCGTAGAGTAAATGCTACTTGTGCATTTCAATAAAAAAAATTTAAAGTATGAGTCTTACAAATGATCTGGAACTCTATAGTCGGTATCTGAATTCTTAGTGAATGTAATGTGATAGCCCTTGACTGACCAGTGTTCAATGACCACCCTTTGGCCGTCCTGGCCCATCTCCGCATCTCCTCTGTCTTGCTTCTCCATTACAGAAACTTTCTCCTTCTCCACAGGTGGTTTCTCCTCCTCTACAGATGGTTTCTCCTCCTCTGCTTGGACCTCCGCTTTGCGTTTTGTCCCCCGACAACCTGAAAGCACGTGATAAATGTGTACACGTTTGTTTTCATATAACTGATTAGTTTGAACATATATTCATTTAATAGGCCTATTGCTTATTAAACGGGTGTGTCCGAGAGTTTCAGAAAATGTCAGATGAAATTCGTTTATCTGACATAATTTTGATTCGACATTAGCAATGATACTAACTAACGTTAACTCCGTGGCAGCAACAACAGCAGATGACAACATCTGTACATGGGTTATATCACCCTATAGTTGTAGACCAAATCCAAGGTATGCATTCAAATTCAATACTGCTGTTATAAAACGACGTTTTTTGTTTTTAGTAAGTATGCACACCCACCTGCAGAAGACGCCATTATTGTTACCAAAGTTTCGCGCGCATCAGGACTGATTATTTGGGCTTCTTTTTCTTCGGTAGGCTAGAGGCATCAACGGCGTATTGCTGCCCTCTACTGTTCGTTTTTCAAGCCTTTTTCAGACTCGTGTATAGACCAATATTTACAGTCTATGGTATAGACAAGTAGGCTTCTGTGCAGATATTTCAAAAGTTTCTTCTTTTATCTTCATTGTCCATCTGTCCAGGTTATGTAAGGTGCGCATAGTGAAGCTGCTCCAGCTGATCCCAGATCTCTGAACAGCTTCCTGCTTTGGAGGAGTAAATCTTGCACTGGATGAAAATCACAATTTGCCTTCTCATTACTCAGCACATCTTCATCACCTGCACACGTTTATGGTGTAAATACTAAATAGGCTAAAGTGTAGAAACTAAGCCTGGGCATCTATCACAATCATTATATACCCTCATAATCAGTCATAGTGCAGACATTTAAAAGCTGTTGGTCATCAACAAACTTCTGAAATAAAAGTGAGGGGGACTACTGACAGACGTGAGCACACTGACATTATTTGAAGAAATAAGTGTAGCAAAAAATGTGCTTCCTTTGATTTCCGATCGTCAGGACTTCTGGACCCATCTGGTCAAATCTGAACATAGTGGCCATAGTTCTAGTGTTCAAATAAGCCTATACATTAATAGTTTTCCTGATTGAATGTACTTTCTCCAATATGGACAAATACATTGTTGGTTGTGGCAGTGGAGGAACAGCTGTTATCCAAACTGATTGACTGATGACCCAATTATTGATTCCCAATTCCTCAGCTATATTTGTAATTTCAGTACACATTTATTTGATTTTGCAGCTGTCCCAGCATATGTATATAGCCCTTTTTGTTGGTTGTGGTTCCTTATAGCTTGGTAGATTTGCCGAATAGTTAGCTATGAACTGTTTTCTCCTTAACTGAACAGAATTTCACCCATTCCTCCTGAAAAAGTTGTAGATTTAACTGCCCCACAACAGAACTTCAATGCTTGGGCCTGTACTCTGTCTAGTCCTTCAGACATGAATACATGACTACCATAACTCAAAACCGATCTTATTAATGCAATATAAATGTTCTTTAAAGCCTGTTCATCAGCAGTGCCTGTCAAGCATCTCATAATATTCAAGACTTTTTTGCATTTATACTCTTTTTTGCCAATATGATTGCATGTGAGCAGTACATCAAAGCATAATCATAAAAATGGGAATGTTTTCACTTTTCATAATCTTTGTTTATAGCTGTAGGCAAATATCTTCATTACTCTCTTTCTTGTAAAACAAAATATTGTTTGAGATTTTTCGACACATCATTTCAGTCCCTCAGAGTTTTGGTTTTCTTCTTCTTCTTCAAAGTTTATGTCAGTTGGCAAACGAGGAATTGACACATTTCTGCCATCTACTGGTATGAAGTGTGGATCAGACTATATAATGAGTACCACTTTTTCTATACATTAAATTAGAAAAGAAATTAAATATTTTCAATCAACTAAGTTTGTCTGAGGTACTGAAATAAAACACAAAGCACTTGTCTGCTAGTTCATTTTCTTTTATTCTTAATGTGCTGGTATCCATGACAATATGACTGTTGAACCATCATTTGAATGATGTATTATGTCTGTTTTATGTTGCCCATCAATATATTTCTGTATGGTCTTTGAGTCAAAATGAAACTCCCTGTCCCTTTTCTTCTTCTTCTTCTTTTCTAATAATGTGAGATCTACTGTGGCACAAGGCAGAATCCAACCCGGTATCGCTGGCAATGGTACTGTTGGACTAAGGTTTAACTGGGGGTTCTTAGTTTAAAGGGAAAAACTATTTGGCAATCAGGGAACAAAAGCGTTTTTTATTGTTTTAAGATAATAATAATTGTAATACGACATATGCAAAGAAACACGTATTTATCTTCAAGATAAGAAAATTAAGTCTTTAAAAGGAAGCGTTCACCCCCATACTTGCCTCAACATTTTTCACAGCATGATTTTACAAAAGGCTTTTGCTATCCACAGGTTAAGGTGTATGTTTAACAGGCCACCAATGGACCTGTTTGTGTACTTTGTTTTGTTTCTAAGAATTAAGTTACAACTGGTTTGACAAAGAAACAAAATGTGTCCATGCAATGAACATTTTTAAACAAGATTTCATGGCAAAGGCATCACCCTTGGTAGACAGAATGTGTGTTGGGACCACTGACAGAACAACGTTTGGTATGTCTCATATTAACTGCAGCCTGTCCATTTAAAACCTAAATATAATTAAACATCAATTCCCTCCTGTGAATACTCATTTAAGATTTGTGTAACATCCTTTGCTAACAATAAAATCGGTTAATGCGAGGCCCAAGAGTCATGCTCCCTTATTCTCTGGCTTTTTGCATATTACTAAAGTGTAGATTATTGCAGGATGGCTGAAAGACGGCATCCAAAACAAACAAGACGACTGTGAGAGGAGAATCCCTGCAGAACAACAGACGGATTTGTTTGGACACCAATACGATGATCAAATATGGTGTTACCGGAATAGCAATACAAATTCCTGTGTCTTAAGCAATAAACATGGTGGTCACATTTTTGGGCAACCAACCAAATTGTCTAAAGGACGTCACAAGCTGCGCCTGTGCCAACAAATAATGAGGGCTATACAACCTCTCAGAGCGAGGCGGTATGACTGACTCACACGAGCTCATCAAATCATAGTTCTTTTGTTGTCTTGTTAACAACCATCCCACACTTGATCTTTGCTCTGCCATCATTCTAACTCTTGATGTCTTCCCATATGAATATGTCTTTCAATCAGTTTGTCCGTCTTTGTGACACAGAGCAGACAAAAAGGCTCACCAACCTGCTCTTTGTATCACCATCTGCTTTTGCAGTGTATATTTAGCCATGTACGTAAACCTTCAGAGGACTAGACAGACTGTTGGAGATGACAGATGTGCCCTGTCTTCACCCCTTTCTCCTGTTTTACCCACCAAATGACTCAAGACTGGATGAGTCTTGCTCAAACTCTGCGTCTTCATTCTGCAGCTTGGTACCATTTGCATAAAAAAACAAAACATCAACTTTTCATCCCTTAACTCCCCCTTTGGGTATTCTTTAAAACATTTGTTTTAGGTTTCCTAATTATTCTGTCAGTACCACTTTATCAAGTGACACAAATACAACAGGGGCTCATTATTGCTCAGTGGTTTTGATAAGTGGAAGTCACTGTTTCCTTAAAGTCTTTTATTCAGGTAATCAGATCATCTCTGTCTGTGGTCTCGCTCATTTTTTGTCCTTATCAGTTTCCTGAGTTATCTGCAGTTCAGAGGTTCACGACCTTGTAGTCTCATGTTTCCACATGACGGACAAAGAGAGCTGGTTCGTACAACAGGGCTGCAAATGAAGGTCATCATTTATGGATGAATAGTTGAGTGCAGCCCTGCATTGTCATACTCTATAAACATATTCTCTTCTAAAGTCTTCTAAAAAGACACTTTGTTCATTTTTTACTCTCTTCTTTCAGGATGAACACTCGTTCATTTTATTCATGAACCCATTGATGTAAAAGTGCGAGTCCCGGTTCTCTAAATAAGCCATGTGTGATGGTGAACGTCAGCAAACACACCAACAACACACAAGTGAACACGCCAACTCATTTGAACAAACGTACAAGCTTGGCCAAGACAAGCATGACCATGTGTGGAGAATGTGTGCCAGGAAGACAGAGAGAGAGAGAGAGAGAGAGAGAGAGAGAGAGAGAGAGAGAGAGAGAGAGAGAGAGAGTGATAGGGGTTCAAATAAAGACTGAGTGACAGCTTGAATGGAACACAAGCACAAAAGGAGGGAAGAAAGGCAGAGGCATAAAAATAGGATATAGAATTGGGGGAGAAACAGTGCGTGATAAGCGCACAGCATCAAAGTCTGACGACTTCTGAGAAATTGTCTGTGCTAATGGCCTGCTTATGTTCCTGCAGCGGAAAAACAGTAAAAAACAGTGTCCTTGAAAAGGCAACTCGGAAGTACGAGAGGGGAATCACATTTGTTTCGATCAAAGTGTCTGATGTGCATTATCAAAGTGTTGCAGGAAAAGCTGCGAGTCCACAGACATCCATATGCTACCATCTGCACATTTCTGTGAATTAATGACTCAAAGTGAAAGTCTTTGTCTTCAATATTCAAAGTTCAAAGCTGCATTCCTCTGTTTTTTAATTCAGTTTGACTGTATCATTCATGATGTGAAATATTCTCCTTAGTCGAATATCGGTCACCATCCTCATGTAAGTCTTCATCAAAAGCTTGAATAGAAAAGCCCAAATTTGCCAAACATTCAGGATACAGCTGTGATATTTCAGTTAATTCTCATCACAAATAATCCTAAATAATACTTAATATGTCAGATGTTTGATGGTGTTTGATGATGATTGATGTTTGCACCACAACCTCACTCGTTTAAAAAAAAAGGGAGGGGGGGGGGGTGAAGATTCCCACCAATGTTAAATGTGTAAAGTATAGGAAGCTCCAGCCAGCAGAACTTAGCTAAGCAAGGAAACTCAAAAATAAGGAATACAGCAAGCCTGGTTCCGTCAAATGATTACTTTTTTCTATTTTATGCAATTCAGTTTTTGTATGATGAAACAAACAAGATCATAAAATGGTCACCTTGGGTCAGGATGTCAAACAAGCTATATCCCTCTGGATTATCAAATGTAATGTTTTACTTTTATCTATGGTCCATGGTCAACCCCAAATCAGTTGTCTTCAGCTGGTGAGCAACCGTGAAACAGTGAAATGATAGCAAAGGTTAAATAGGTTGGAAAAAAATTGTTAGAACATTATTAATTTGACGTGGCCACCCTAAGTGCCAAGTCAAAGAAAAATGGCTTCTGTGTGAAATAAGATGAATGGGTGCACGTTTTTAGCCTGCCACAGTGGTATTAAATTTCCCTCTGTGGATTAAGGCAGTGTGTTGTTTTTGCCTCCTCCAATTTAATAAAAGCACCTATAAGGTAAGAATGTGGAAAAGAAGTAAGAAGTGAAAAGTCTTAAAGGAATGAGGCTGTTCAAGACAATAATGCATGTGGGTTGAGATGATTAATCTGCTGTAAACTATGACAGAGGGAGCTTTCGTCAGAGAGGAGAAAATAAAGGAGAGAAAAGAGGAGGAAGGAAATGTGAGAGCAAGTAAGGTGTGGAAGTGATGAATACTTTGAGAGCTGCATGGAAGACAAAAAAAGAACGGTACTCAACCAAACTTCTCTGAACTTTATGTAATTTGTGTGTTAGTGTATGTTTGCACAACATACTGTATGTGCATGTGACCTTACACTTGCAAACACATGCAAGGGTGCATCATCAACTCCATCCTTCATGGGGGTGAGAGTTAATCTGTTGAGGGGGTGTGCTGATTCCAGGACACATTGCCACATTATCATCCTGGCGTTTCCCCCATTCTGCCCCTTATCTGAATCAAACCTTAGCATCTATGCTTAGCATACACCCCCACCCAGAAAGCACATACAAACCACACCGATCATTTCCCCATGTCTATGTAAACACTCTCACAAGGTTTTATTACACTTTACTAACAGACACAGAAAAATACCACAATTGTTTTCTGAGGGCTTTGACACATGGAGATGACCTGATAATCCTTTACTACTGCTTTCTTTCTCAAAGATGATAATGTTATCACATGACACTGGCCACATTCAAAATAGTGTTATTATAATTCTAAAGGATTCTTTTTTTAAAGTGTTACATATAACATGTTAAAGATCTGTTCATTTATTCAAGACCACATGAACAATTGTTGTTATACGGGACTAACATCATCTCAATGCTTTGATATCAAATGTATGGCTAATTCAACCCTTCATTATTGTTCATATAGTTGTGTTTTGGATTGTGTATCCTTTTATTAACGTTTCTTTTCCCCTCTCTCATGATGCTTATATTGCGTGAAGCACTTTGAATTGCCTTGTTGCTGACGTGCTATATTAATACATTGCCATGTCTATCTTAGTGACTTTTTTATCATTTATCATTTATTATCATTCTGTTGTGTTCTTTTGTGGTATCCATAGCAACTAAAGATGAGAGGGTCACAAAAATACCCACACACTTCTCTTTTGATTGTAATTTTTTATTAGTAAATCAAAGCACTTTCAAAACATATTTTTCTACAGAAAAATACAGACTGTAGCAGAATCGTTGATTTTCAGAAACTCGCTTGTTCTAGGTTACATTTCAGGTTGATTTACACAGACTCTTTGATGTAAGGGTATGACAAGGACCATGGAATCCATGAATCATTCATATTACAAGAAGGTGATTGGCATCTAATGAAAAGATTGAAGACCCATCCCATTTTTTTCCTAAAGCACTCTTTGGATTCGGGAAGTCTCTCTTTTGTGCTTTTATATTCGGACTATAGCACATCATTGCCATCAAATGAAAACAATAAGTCTACCAAATCTGTTTTTTGAAAAAATGGATTCAGAAAAAAGAGAAAGGTCTGCACACTGTTCAGCTCCCAATGAGCAACTTTATTAATTTAAAAAAATGGATTCACTAAATTTGCTGAAACCAAATCTAAATCTGTTCTGGGTCGTTCAAAAGTAAGTTAATCCTTGCAAAAAGTTCTGATTTAACTTTTAATTCATAAAAAATGTAATTAATACAAACATCTTTATGCACACTGATAAGGGTAAACAAATGTAAAGGAAAACCAAGCACATTCATACAGACGCCCCTTTAGAAACCTACACTGGTTTTTACGAGGACTTAGATCTACAACAGACAAATACCACTCACAACAAAAACTGAATCACACACAACCAATCATGAGCACAAATCTTCCAAATTTGGTAGTAAGCATCTATTTCTGTTTTGTGTCTAATCTCAGTGAAATTCTTTAGATTTTTCATTCAGTCTGATTAACACAGAAGTTTTTAGGCTGTCTGAGAGAGGAACTGACATGACAGGAACATTAGGGGTTCAAGGAGTTGACATTTGTTTACCTTCTGATTACAATCTACATATCTCTTCTATTACAACAAGCTTTCTTTAACCAAATGGTACTAGAATGAAAGGTACAAATCAAGCTAGTCTTGAATAGAGATAAGTTTGTGATGAGTGTATGTACAGTGATGATGACAGTATGTACAAGTGTGGGTGGTGTTCTGTTGGCATTCGAGTTGGAATTGGAAGCAAGAGGAGAGTTCGTCATGGCTAAAAATCTGACGAGCCTCTCGTTCTTTTGTGCCTCTGCTTAAGCTCACCCTGCTCATGTTGTATTGATTTCCTTTTTACTTCTCTCTCTCATTCTTCATTTGATTTTCTCTCCAGCCAAACCTTTTGTTTTATGTGTTGATGTGATGTCGTGCTTCTGCTTGTCCACAACAACCCATCATCAATCACCACTTTTCTCATGATAACAGAAACTAGTGAGTGATAATGTTAGCGATGATTAGTACTTTTTGATGTAGAAAATAGCTGTAGATGAGTCACAACGCCTGCGTTGATTACAGCTGTGTTATCAAAAAACCTCTGGAGACGCCATGTGCTGACTTCTCTCCCTGACTTTTCAAGTTATACATGTTTTAGTTTTTTGATAACAAGTTATACGTATAACTTTTAAGTCCCTGCTTGGTATAACCTGAACTAATAAGCAGCAGCTACTTCAACTTTGAAGTCCTGTCCTGCTCTACGGCAACTCAACTTATGTCTGCTTTTTAAAAACAGCTCCCTGCTTCCTTACATGTCTCCAGCATCAGTGTAGCACCTCTTGGAGGTCAACGAGCTGACTGAAAGGAATCAAGATCCAGGTTTTTGTTAGAGTTGGAAAGAGCAGGGGTAGAAAATAGGGGAGATAAAAAGGATGTAGAGGAAAAAAGAGTTCAGCCGAATAGGAAATGGAGGCAGAAGGTTACTATGGAGAGGGAGAGGAGGTGGAGGAGGGATGAGGTGCTGGGTGAGGAGGTGGAGGAGAACAGTTGGTTGTCATAGCCTGGTGGGCACTCGAGCTCAAGGCAGCGGATGGAGGAGTCTTCATTGCCATAGTTGGCCCAGTATTCTTCTTGGTCCAGCTTTGGGAGTGCCGCCTCATCGGCAGACAGTTCGTACTTGAAGGGGAAGGTTTCTACAGGAGTTTGAGGGAGGTACTGAGGCTTACTAGCAGAGAATGGGAAGGCCTTAACTGTCTCTTTGCTCTTCTGGTACAAGGCCTTGGATGAGGATGCAGGCTTGTGCTTGGAGAACCACCAGCGGGTTTTTTTGCTGAAGGTGGTCGTTGTGGTTCCAGCCAGAGAGCCAGGGTCAGGCAGAGGGCAGAGGGCAAAGTCGAGCTCTCGCAGGAATCTGAGGTCCTGGCCACGACGTTGGGATGGAGAGGTGCACATGAGATCTGAGGAGGAGATGCGGGCCTCCCGAAACCACTCCCAGAGGGGGCGGGCCTCACAGCCGCAGGACCAGGGATTACCGTTAAGGCGGAGGAACTGAATGCCTTGGGTATCTTTCATGGCCTGGCCTGGCAGCTCAGCCAGGGAGTTGTTGAATAGGTAAAGGATCGTCAGGCGGCCCAGGTCACGAAAAGCACGACGATTTACTTGTCTGATACGGTTGTCATGGAGAAGGAGGCGGTCCAGGTTGACTAGGCCCCTGAAAGCGTTCTCTGAAAGGGCCCGTATGCGGTTTCCGTGTAGGAAGAGATGGGTGAGGTTGACCAGATCAGAGAAAAGGTCATCCTGCAGAAAGTGGAGCTGATTGTCCTGGAGCAAAGTCAAAATAAGAACAAGATTAAGTGCTTTGGAAAAGCAGGAGAGGAAATTAAGGTTGTAGGTTGGAGTTGGCAAAATTTTACAATGAATGCTAATACTTTATCTTAAGCCATGCATACATAGAACATAAATGTCATCTATCAAATGAATGAGGTCATTTATATGTCCATAACTCTGCTTTGTTGGTGTCATTTTTGTGCTGCAATGTAACTGTAACAGAAATTAATTCTAAACATGATAAATTAAATCTAGTCTTCCAATGTTTAATAGTGATAAGCGTTGATACTGATGTACATTGCATGGTTCTAAATAATATAGGTAATTTGATATTTGTATGTAGTAGTTTAATAATTTACATATATGTCTGGGTTTGTTAGTGTTGCTGAGTGTGTATTGAGCTAACCGAACCTGTACACATGCACATTATAAAAGAGTGTGTGGGTGTGCTGCCTGCTTGTTGGCAACTAAGTGAGTGACTGAACTGTCCATATACAGAGGACAAGAGCTTAGTCCTGCAGAAAATAATGTGTACTGTCAATACTTGTACTCATGCATGTTAACTAAATGTATTTTAAGTATGTATGTGTTTTCAAATGTATGGTATGCAAGTGTGTGCTTATTGGCCTTACCTGCAGATAGAGGAACTGCAGGCTGTACAGTTTGTGGAAGAGGTCATGGGGGAGAGCAGCCAGCTTGCAGCGATGCATATGCAAGCTCTGCAGCTTCTCCAAACCCCTGAATGCTCCACCTTCCAGGCGCTGCAGTGGGTTATCGCCCAGATCCAGCTCCTCCAGCACCCTGAGATTACTGAAGGCCCCGGCCTCAATCCATGTGATGTTGTTGCCATACAACCAAAGCACCTGCGAAAGGAGAATATATGGGATGACAAATGAGAAATAAAAGACGATAAAGAATGACCGTAAAAGAATGCTTGAAAATTAAAAAGGCTCAAAAACACACACTGTTGTTTTTTTTACCTGTGTCTCAAAGCCAAAAGAGTCGGCACGAAGCTCTGTAATGCGGTTGTTCTGCAGGAAAACACGTTGTGAGTCATACGGCACACCAGCCGGCACTATGGTGATGTTCTGGGACTGGCAGCTGACCGTCATGGGCGTGGGGTAACACACACACAACTTTGGACATGCCGACACCCCGCCCGGCTTCACCACCACCAGCCAAAGAACCAACCACAGAGTCAGTCCACCTGGACGAAGACCAAGACACAGAAGAAGTTAGATCTCATTAAAAGAAAATGCATTATTGTATAAGCTCTTTTTTGTTTGATTTGTGTGTGAAATAAAGAAATACAGAAAGAGCGAAGGAGGGATTTTTTTTTAGCTCTTGGCACAATTCATTTTTGCTGTCTGTCAATCTGTTATCAGTGATTGTTCTTTGCACTGCTGTGCTCTCAACCATGACTTGTTGAAGGCTCCCAAAACATAAGGGTTCATATATTATTTAGCAGCTTACAATAGAAATCATTCAACCATTCATATCCACCTGATCACGTTACATAGGTGTCATAAGCTGTTGTGAAAAGGTTACATAACTTTGGATTTCAGCAATTACGAATTAAGAAAACATTAAATCTACACGGAGGATCTAACAGGAAAAAACACCTAAAAGATACAAAAACGTGAGTCCTACGTTTTGTACCATTCAATTAACCTGGTTTCCCGGTTCTCAGGTAAACGATAGGGCGATTCCATGTGAGGTTTGCTACGTAGATTGCACGCGTAAGACTGGCAACCAGACCCGGATCAGTTACGGTTCTTATCTATATTGAAACAGCTAGCCTACTTGGCACATCTCGGATAACGGCGCACAAAGGTGGCCACCGCGGGAAAATTACATGCATGAAAAAATAATGGACTTCCCATTCATGCTGTCCGCAAGATTTTCCAGGGGCTGACCTCTTGACCTTTTAACAGGTCTGGCAATTAGCTGCACAGGACTGGAGATTTTCAGTGGGCTATGATACTGTTCTGGAGCCTTTTTCAGTTTATTTACCGCGAAGTCGACGTGAGATTAGTTATAATAAAGTTAGGAATCATTCCATGCTTGAAGGAAACATGAAGAGATGGTATTAAGTGGTTTTGGTAAACTTTGCAGGAGAAACAAAAAAGAAACCCAAAGAGTAAGTTTAGGTGCAGG